>JARLTB010000365.1:3262500-3755314 GCA_030141615.1 Unio pictorum
TAAAGAAAGAGGTTCACTCCCTTTGTCAGAAGGATGCAGTAGCAAGGGCATTAAATGACCACTCTGCCCTTCTACTTCCATTTTTTTCTGGTTCTGGTTCTGAAGAATGGGGGACAGTTTGTTTAATTTTTAATCTTTTCTCCCAAAATAGATTTCTGCTGGAAGGATCTTTCAAGATGGTGACCACAGCCTATGTCATGAATGCCATAAGACTGGGCGATTGGGAAGTATCCATCAATCTTCATGATGCATATCTTTACAACATTATCTCTCTTCCACAATGACAGTACCTCTAATTTTGCTTTGATGAGAAGATCTTCCATTTTCGAACTCTGCCATTCGGTGATTGTGAGGTATCCATCAATCTTCATGATGTTTATCTTTACATCATTATCAATGACAGTACCTCTAATTTTGCTTTGATGAGAAGGTCTTCCAATTTCGAGCTCTGCCATTCGGCAATTGGGAGGTATCCATCAATCTTCATGATGCATATCTTTACATCATTATCTCTCCTCCACAATGACAGTACCTCTAATTTTGCTTTGATAAGAAGGTCTTTCAATTTTGAACTCTGCCATTCGGCCTAGCCTCAACACCTAGGGTCATGGGTGTAGTTGCTGCCCATTTAAGGTCATTTGGTATTCAAGTCCGCCAATGTTTCAATGATTGTTTGATCCACAATGGTCAGCTAGAATTCCTCAGTTGTTCTGTCTCACTGTTGGCCCATAGTGACTGGGCTGGTCCTTCTTCCAAACCTGGAGAAATCAGAGCTCCATCTCAAAATTGACTCAGTGGGGATGAGTTCCTTTACAAACAGGATTAGTTCACCACATCTTTCAGGACAGTCCGTTTTGGAGGTGCTGAGAGTAATGACTGTTGTCAGTTCATCTTTTTCTCTCCCAGCTGGAGACCTTGAACTCTGCAGTGGACTTGGTTCCTTCAGCAGACTGAACTTGTGTCCTTTCTAGTTTCCCCTGATGGCAGTGTGAAAACTGCACAGGGACCCTTTCATGCTTTCATTTCTCTGGTTCATGATTTTCACCTGGTTTGGCGGCCAAACTGGAACCGGTTCAGCCTCCATGAACTTCCCACCCCGAATCCCACTTCTACCTGTTTGAATAAGAGTCAGATTCAGGGTGGGCTGCTCTCCTGAGCCAGAAGAACTGATTCTTCAGGGTTCATGGTCCTGGTAAGAATCTACCATCCACATCAACAATTTGGAAACGTGGCATAAATCAGGAGACAAGGAAGCCCACATTCACTTTCTCTGTGTGAAGGTCTTGAACCTCTTGCTGCGTAACTTAGTAGAAAGTCCCATATGAGTTGATTACAGTCAGGAAGAACGTTTTGGTGGACAGTCAGTCTATCAAGGAAAGGAGAGATTGACCATAATGGTTACTCCACTGACCCATAGCAGGCTTCTTGTTCCAATTTTGGAGGGGTCCTTTAGTGGACTTGCTTGCCACCAACCTAAAGAACAAACTCCCCTCTTTCATCTCCCATCCTTGACCAGAAGGCCTGTGCAGTGGATGCTTTCAGCCTAGAGAGAGATTACATGTTTGCCTTTATTTAACCATGCTTCAGGATGATCCCACAGGTTGTACAAAGCCAGGCACTACACTACTCAGCTCATCTTGAACACTTTTCTGTGATCCTTGCAATCATGGTTCAACAATCTTCTCAATTAGCTGGTGTACTATTCCAGAACATCCCCAAATAAGGACCCTCTTGTTAATGCTCAAGGGATTTTTCCAGCACAGTTTTTACACCTTTACACTTAACTCATTTCATGCAATATCTCTGTTGCCAAATATCTCATTCAGTTTGTGGGAAAATAGACATCTGAGGTGTATGATGCCAAATGGAGAATCATTGGTTAATGGTGTGTTAGAAAATGTGTCAATCCTACCTGACCCAATAAGAGCACAGAGGCTGATTTTCTTCTCTTCGTTTTCATAGAGAAACAGTGCTCAGCTCATGCTTTTGAGAGATATCAGGAGGTTCTTTCTTTCGCTGGATAAGTTTTTCTAAGGGTACATTAACAGGTAAGATACTCATTTAGCACACTTGCTCAGGTATTTCAAGCCGCAATGACCAATGCCTCAGTCTATAATGCTTAAAATTAGTCTAAGATGAAAGAGTAAGCTTTTGAAAAGTGTGCAAACTTGAATCCATATGTTTGGTATTCTCTTCTACAGTGTCTTAAAGAAAGGGAGATTCAGATGAAGTTGGAAAGTCCAGAAAATATAAAACTTCTTACCAAGCTTCTTATAGCCTGGAATTTTCGTGTCTTGCTCATGGAAGTGATAAACATACTGCATTTTGCAATACATGCAATTCATGTTTCGGTGTTGCCAGTGGAGGGCACAATGATTGTTTTCGACATCTCCAGTCACAATTTTTTAAATCTTACTGTTTATTTGTATGGCCTTTATTTTATGCTGTAATTGTAATTTGAGTGCCAACATTAAAATTTTGATTATCTTTAGTGAAATTAGGATACAGTGATAGATCTGTTAAATCAGGTACATTTGAATGAACGACAATTAATGAAATCCTCTCTGTAATAATTGAAATCTCCCGGATTTTTTTAATCAAAATCTCTAATGAGGATCCTCAGTCTCCGCAAGATTTGCTGGGGATGATCAAGATGGACTTTTGTGTCCAGTTATGGTTTTGCATTTTCGTTTGGCTGCCTCTTAAGCGAAAAGGGAAGGTAGAAAGCATCTTTTCCTCCAGGTTCAACTGATATTTATGCTTCTACCATTTCTAGAGAGCATTCATTCCCTGATCAATAGGGACAATTCTTTGAAGAAACTTTAAGCCTATGAGGTTGGAGTCATTGCCTCATGGGCCTGTTTTACTTATTCACCTTTGGGGTATGTGAAAAGAGCCACATTGGCACACTCACACTGCATTCTTCTTTTGCCTTTGTTCATTAGCTCATGAAAGTGATGGCATTTTCTTCTTGCTATCAATCTTTATTGCTCAGAAAGTGGTCCATGCAGATTCCATTCTGCAGTAGTCTCATGAAAGTGAGTATTTCTTGTGTTTATTTTTATATGTCAGTTGTGGATCATCCCCCCCCCCCACCACCACCACCACCAAACTGACAAATTCAGGTATGTGTTAGCAGCATGTAATTTGGCAGTGGTGTAGGACCAGGGGGAATCCATTATTGTGGAATTATCACATTAATGGGAGGAAAGTACCAGGTATGCATTAGCAACAGATAAGTATTACATCATTAAAATTAGTTGTACCATTCCAATAAACTATGTTTTTGAATGTTTTATCCCTCTACTCCCTGGTCTTTTTTTATCCATTGCTTTTTTTTCTTAAACTGCTACTTGTAAATTCAACAAATGTTTGTGGCCCATGTATACCAATTTGTGAAAGGGCTATATTTTTAAAGCTGCACCTCTTGGACTCATGGACTTGGGTCGGAGATCAACTGTGCGCAAATTTTAGTTATAGAGACATAATCAGCTCACCTGCACTAAATCTGGTTTGAAAATTCCACTCTGATGGAGATTTATGTTCATAAGTGTTATATTACAGTGTGGTGAAATTTTTTTAATGTGTCATTGTATCTTGAAATAAAATGTTATATCTATACTTGTAATAAATTTATTCTGCAATAATATTTTCAGATCTAATTTTAAAACACGGAAGGCTATGATTGAAACCATACCGGAGGATGCACATGGAACTGTGGAGAAGAATTCACGGAAGGTTAATTTTATTGGCACTACAAATAATCTTATTATTCATAATAAATTATGTATTTTTCAATAGTAGTAAACTAAATAAATGGATAACTTACAAGTTTCAAAGACCTATCATTTGGTCTGATCCTTGCTTACAGTTTTATAATTAAATTAGATTTGGACCTTAAACACCAAAATATTCAGATCTTTTTTCCATTAAATTTAGGTTTACACTTAACAAGATGATTAAAGAAGAAGGCAAGAAAATGTGCTTTATTTTGTTTTAGATTTTTAAGGTAAACTTTGCATGCTGCTTTTTATGTGTTCAGTCTCCATCATTCCTGTCATTTTTAATTTTTCTATTCTCTTTAAAATTGAATTTGATTTTTTTTGTGGGCACATTAAAATTTTTGGCAACATCCATTCATCTCTTCAAGAATATGCCCAGCCATTAAACTGTTATGGGTATAAATTAGAACTGTTAAGCTTTCAGTAACTGTATTTTTGCCGTAGCTTAAATACCTGCATGTATTATATGCAGTATTTGATTGCTATTCAAAGGTGATGAAACATTATCCATTTTTTAGTCAGTAAAGAGGTTGAGAAGGCAAAGCATTGTTATTTTTTTTACATAATCTTCACCTGAACCAAAATGCCTGGGTTTCAGCTCAACTGCTTATGATGTTGGCAGTGATTAAAGCTTCTGTTCTGCACTGTTCCCCATCCTTAATCACTTGAAATTTCAGCTTGAGCATTCTGGCATGAAAAGTTTTGAATTGTGATCATATAATGCCAAGCTATCATCAGATATGGTTAAAACTAGGAAAATCGTTTCTCAGAAGCCATTAAACAAAATTTGAGCACATTTGACAAAGCGTTCTCATCATCCAAATTATATACATGATACTGAATTGCAATTAAATATCTCCACTGCAAAGTAGAAAATCCTTGAATAGACTTCTTTCAAAAACAAAACAAACAATGTTATTGGACCAAATTTGATTTCTAAAAATACATCCTGGCAAGAAAGACTTAATTTATTACAAACGATGCTGATTTTCTATTTAGTATGGCTGTTGTTACTAAAAATAGAAAAACCTTTAGAATGTTCTTCTAAAAACTGCTTAACAGAAATTTTCGAAGTTCAGCAGAATACAGAGGGTTTGTAAGCCTTTCAGATTTGCAGAAATTTTGCCTACATGCTATCAGATATCATTGCCAGAAAACGTTGAAACAGATTTGTTAAAAGAAATGCCGAACAGACATTTACCAACTTTGATAGCATCCAGGGCAAAGGCCATTTGATTTTAGGCAAATGCTGCTGATGTGAAATCAAATATGGATGTAAATGCAAATAATAGTAAAACCTTCAAACAACTTGTTTTCAAATGCTTTGGAAAAAAAATTCAACAGAAAGGCAGATGTCAGCAAGGTTAGCGATTCACAGACCCAATTATGCCTCTTTTTCCATAATAACTTTAATTTCATAGTAAAAACCTTGGTTTGGAAAAAGCTTTCACTGAAGGTTTGGAAGAGGCTTATTGTTTGTGGGGTCATGAGGTCAAAGGTGACCATTGACTTAATTTTTTTAATAGGTTTTTATGAATAACTTTAGTTTTAGAGTAAGTCCCTTGATCAAACTTTGGATAGTTTGCATAAAGAGTAATAAAGTAGCCTATTGATTGTAGATCCCAAGGTTAAAGGTCATGGTCATGGCAAGTCTAATATTAAATCTCGCTTAATTCAAGACTGCATACCACAACTGAAAGTTATTGAGAATAGTCACCAGAGTCAACTGTGCCCCACAAATGCCAATACAGAACAATGGGAATCATTTACTGTTTATTGTACTGTTGCTTCTTTATTCTGAAGTGAAAAGCAATGTTTTTTTTCATTATTATTATTCATTAAGAAGAACTCGGCCTTAATTACTGCTTTAGTTTTGTTGTATTATCTCTTCACAAACTTTCAGCTTTAGATAAATATCTGCTTCTTTAAGTAACATGAGAAATATGTTTATTTGATCAGGTTTTAGTTTTGATGAAGTTAGTCTGACAATTGGACCCCAGACAATTTAAGTTTAGCCCCAAAATCATGTGCACAATTAGACTTTGTTGTGGGTTTAACACTATATTTCAGCACATACAGGCTAGACATGTTGGTCATTATATTTGGTTGAGGAGAAACCATAGCGAACCTTGGGAGGAATAAGCAACCCATGGGAAGCTACTGGCAAATTTTCTCAAATAGATTGGCTGAACCTGCGACTTGAATCTGCACTGACAAAGATGAGTAGACCTGCCATTAATTCTGATCTACTTGGGATCAACCTGAGTTTTAAAAAAAATCTGAAAATCCAGATTTCCTACAGATTTCCACCCAAATCCCTGATTGTTAAAAAAGCAAAAAATCTTTTAAAAATACCTTTTTATTTATGATGATGATGCAAAGAGAGCAAAAGTGTCGCAGAAATTCCACAAGGATTACGCTAGTCCTACAATGAAAATCATTATTCCATTTTCATCTTTGTGCTGAAATTTAGTATGTTAATGACTAGCATACAACTTAATAGCATGAAACATGGTAGATGTAAAGTTCTTGTAAATATATATTCGCAAGCATAGTGTCAGTGTAAACCTGGGTATACTTCATAATAAAAAAAGACTTAGTGTCTATGTTTACCTGGGTATACTTTATAAAAAATAGAGACTTAGTGTCTATATATACCTGGGTATATACCTGGGTATACTTCATAATAAATAAAGACTTAGTGTCTATGTATACCTGGGTATATACCTGGGTATACTTCATAATAAATAGAGACTTAGTGTCTATATATACCTGGGTATATACCTGGGTATACTTCATAATAAATAAAGACTTAGTGTCTATGTATACCTGGATATACTTCATAATAAATAAAGACTTAGTGTCTATGTATACCTGGGTATATACCTGGGTATACTTCATAATAAATAGAGACTTAGTGTCTATATATACCTGGGTATATACCTGGATATACTTCATAATAAATAAAGACTTAGTGTCTATGTATACCTGGGTATACTTCATAATAAATAAAGACTTAGTGTCTATGTATACCTGGGTATACTTCATAATAAATAAAGACTTGGTGTCTATGTATACCTGGATATACTTCATAATAAATAAAGACTTGGTGTCTATGTATACCTGGATATACTTCATAATAAATAAAGACTTAGTGTCTATATATACCTGGGTATACTTTATAAAAAATAGAGACAGGTTTTACTAATGTTGTGCTTGGAATCATGATACGTACAGTTTCTGATGGCTAATTTTATGGAAATTATAAGAAATAAGAGCTGTTTGTGTTTAGTAAAGAATGTGCTGGTTTTATGTAAAGTACAGTAGCTTGATTTCGTGTTACAGTGTGCATCATCATGGCATAAGCATATAATATTTTTTTTAATATACTCGTACCACATGGTATTCAGATGAGTGAGTTCTTTTTCCTTTTTCCTTTTATAGACTCGTGCCAATGCAAGAAATAAAAAAACAGCTAATGGGGCGTCAAAGGGAAGCTTTTTGCAACCAATGGACCCTCCATCTACCATTCGTAATTCACGGTAAGGAATATTTTCCCACATTTGAGACCAGCAAGGACAGTTAAAATGTACTCTAATGTGCCATGCATGAGTTTAAATTAATGAAAGGTGGGGAAAATATTCTTGTAGCTTTGTTCCAAACAACTAGATAGTCATTGTGTTAATAAAAAGCAATCGGCTTACTTTTCCACTGACTCCACAAATATTGATATCTGTGATTGTACTCCTGAATTTACCAAAATGCAGTTTGGCAAACGAATTTGATTGGATGTATCAGGTTCGAAAAAGAATCAAAGGAAATGGTGCCAAGAAAGAATTTAAGAAAGATGGTGTATATCATGTGTGGTCCAGAGGTGTTGACGAAGTTATTAATTCTATAATGAACGACCAACTATTATTAATTATCTCGGCGATCAAATATATCTTTTGAAAGTAATATTTATCTTATTAGCAAAACACTTACAGTAATTCATTTTGAATAACATCTGTTTTACCCCATCAGATTGACCTCTAATCCAGGGCATTTTTAATGTCTATCGGAAACTTCTTTTCTTTTAATCTGGACTCCAAGTTTGAAAATATTTTATATTTATATCAAATTTATTTTTTGTATACAGTACTTCCATGCAAGACATTGCAAACTTTTACAAAGCACTCACTATGACACTTTTAATGTACAGTATGATCAGGGTGTAAGTTTGCCATGTTTTATTCAACTTATCATGTATTTTTCTTCACTTCTGTTGAGCTTGTTATATTCATGTATTACCTTGATTATATGGTTTTTATCATTTCAAAGCAATAATTTCTCTCTCTCTCTCTCTCTCTCTCTCTCTCTCTCTCTCTCTCTCTCTCTCTCTCTCCCTCCCTCCCTCCCTCTCTCTCTCTCTCTCTCTCTCTCTCTCTCTCTCTCTCTCTCTCTCTCTCTCTCTCTCTTTTTTTTTGCTTTACCACACATGCCAACAGACTAAAGCAGTTATTTCAGAAGGATGTTGTGACAGTAAAAAAATATTGATTTGCAAGTGTTCATTATAATCAAACATGATTTTTCTACGTTTTTAAGCAGAATTCCGCTTTTCTTCTGACTTGAATCAGATTTTTTTATATAGTCTGTTTTTTATATCATCTATGTTTTTTTTTTTTAAAACAGTCTGTCTGGTTTGATTCCACGATGACCCTTGTTAATTATTTGTTCCATATATTAGTTAGCATCTCATAAAGGGTATTCTGATTGGACAAATATTAAATTCATACAGTTAATCTTTGTGTTATGGAAACTGCTGGCAATGGAAAGAAGAAGCATGCTTGCAAAACATGGCATGTTGTTGTGAGAAACATGACACAAGAAGTTAAGATAAAGGTTTAAAAAGTGTATGAGACCACTCCTATGGCCTAGTGGTTAGAGCATCTGCCGCGGAAGCGGAGGTCATTGGTTCGATCCCGGCCAAGTCATACCAAAAACTTACAAAAATGGTACTAACAGCTGCCTCACTTGGTGCTCAGCATTAAGAGGTTAGTGGACTGGGTGGGACATCATGCTACATGCATGCGGCATGATGCCCCAGTGCTAGACGTCACTATAAACTGCCTCACTGCAGACATTGTAGTGATATGACTGAAAAATTGTTAAAGCAACTTTAAAAATCCTAATCAAACAAACAAACAAATAAAAAGCGTATGGAAATGGGAATGTCTGGAGCTAAAAGTTTAGGGAAATTTAGTTGGTGAGTTTATAAGAAAACTGAATGTTAGATGACTGGCATTTTGTGACATCTGCAATAAAGATCTGAATTACGGTAATCAGGGTTGGAAGAATTTGGAACAAACACCTATTAAAGAAGCTTCATACAGAAAAATTAAATCTCAGAAGATATCTGGAAAAAAAAAATAATTACTATGAGAAGAAAGATTTCTTGCATGAGAGAACAAATGTAGCCCTGTCAAAATATGCATGCCGCCAATTCAAGGACCATCTTGAAAAGAAAAATGCTTTCATTGAGAAGGAAAAGAAATGATTGTACCTTGAGCCAGACATGTCAGTGGTGACAAAAAGGAAGGCGAAAGAAATCTTTGCCAAAGACGCAAAAAGCTTTACTGGCATATCAACAGGTTGTGCCTATTGGAGAAAAAGACAAGTGAATGTACAGGATTATTTATATATAGTTGATGTACTTGGGTGTTTATTTTACAGATTTATTTTGAAAAGAGAGAAGTATAATATATTTGCTGTAACAATTGACAAACTATTGTGACTTAATTACGATGTGAACATTGACATGCACATGAAATAACCTCAGCATCAATAGTATTAGAGAACAAATATCATTCACTACCTTTCCCGTGTTTCAAATCAGTTTACATTGAAACATCTTATGACCAAAACCTCCCTAAACTACATTTATTTTAGATTTAT
Organism: Unio pictorum; assembly: GCA_030141615.1. Classification (NCBI taxonomy): domain Eukaryota; kingdom Metazoa; phylum Mollusca; class Bivalvia; order Unionida; family Unionidae; genus Unio; species Unio pictorum. The sequence goes on from JARLTB010000365.1 coordinate 3,272,217, forward strand.
CTGTCTTTATGAATGCATTTCCAAATCACATTAGTGTTAAAGAAATAAGCTTACCTCTTGAATCCAGTTGTTGTGGATGATTAAACGTGCATCTTTTTCATCCCATACATGCCAACCATTATTCTTTTTTTGTGATCAATATGCCTTTCCTCCAAAGTATGTCATACTTGCCAGAATATGGATGCGCTTTTTCAGAACATTAAAAATTAAAAACAAATTAAAATCAGAGCAATAAGACATTTTGTTTCAAATATATTACCATCTGTTTACTTCCACTTAAATAAATTTGAGAATATTAAAAGAAGATAGACTGCTGTATTGGAATAATGTAAGACCCTTTTCCAGGAAAACACGCGCTTCCTTAATTTGAAACTTTTCCTCATTTATTCATTATATTAATCAAGTTAGCGGACCAGTCTCTACTTTTAAAGAATGTTGCCAGATATTAAGCGACATGGGCTTTTATGGTTTCAATTGTGGATGAAAGAAGATTATGAAAGGGATGCAGTACAGCACTTGGATGAACACTTTGTTATATTCATTGCAGAATTTGTGCATTTCGCTTTCATTCTGCTTGTGAAGCATTTATCGAAGTGGAAGGAGAACTTCTACAAGAAAATGATACAGCATACGCAGATGACCAAAATATCCGAGTTGGTTTTGTCAATAATGGTAACATGGCGCTATTTGAAAGTGCAAGATATCTCATTGATGGAAGAGAAATTGAATCCATTGAACGTGAGGTTGATATTGCCACAGCAATAATTGGGTTAGCGAGATATTCTGACGATTATACAAGATCGGCAGGTCCATCTATGATGTTTGCTAAAGATATTACTGATCACCCTGAACACATTCAGTATACTAAATTACGAACACCAGTGGCTACTGTATCTGACCCACAACCAAATGATACTGATGAACTCGAAGCAAGACCAGGTGCTGCGTTTGATGTTATCAAAAGCGTTAATAGTAATTACAACCTAGGATTTGCAACACACATATCAACATTGAAGAGGCCTCGTTGACAATTTTCATGTGCAATTCCACTACATCATATTTTCGGATTCTGTAGAAATGTCCGAAAAGTTATCTATGGAGCAAAGCATACGGTAGTACTCGTGTGAAAGTGTACTGATCATAATGTAATCTGGCGCAGTGCTCTTGTTGCTGCCGGTAAAGTCGTTTTAACAAAACTATCATTATGGATGCCAGTGTTGACTCCAATCACCACAGAGGAGCGATTACTATCATTTATAGACCAAGGAGGAAAGTCGTTGCTGAGTTGGCTATCAGTGACCACAGATACTATAGATTCTAATATTGATGGTACACTTACATGGCATCTAGCAACAAAACAAGGTGTTTCAGCTCCACGTCATATATTTATTGCACTACAGGATAGAATGCGATTAAACAATCAACAACGCAGCCATATGATATTTGATCAGTTAGGCGTTAATGAAGTCTCACTGAGAATAAACGGACAACAGGTCAGGTGACTGTTTGAACATTTTATTCTATATTCATTGATCTAAATCGTAAGATCCATAGGATTTTCATCATCGTCGACGTCGTTGTGGTTTTTTTAAGCCACTTCCCGCTATCATATTTGCGGTTATGTTATCTTGGTCACTTGCTGTCAATGAAGTCGCCAATGACGGAGTCATCAGCGACGCTAGTTTTTGATCTGCGTTATTTATAATTTTACTAACAATCGCAGGCATATCCGCTGTAGATGGCAGTGGTCCCAATTATGGTTTTGAAAATCCTTTGGATTTTCACCGTCAAACTAGCGCTATTAGTTTATCCTTCGCGGCTGCAAACGCTTTTCCGGCAGCATCTCCAACAGCGCTAATACCCTTATCACGAATAACATCAATGGCTTTCATTGATAACTGTTTTGCTAGCGGCGCCACTTTTGGAGCCATTCTTGCAAATAACCCTGCAATTGTATCACCGAGACCATCACCATAGTACGCGTTATAAACTGGAAACCGTGAATTAACTATATAGACGCTGGCTGGTTTGTCATGGTTGTAGTGTATGATCATCTTATTTAAATGATATTTATCTAATGCGATGACTTCGTCATCAGATTAGTCACTATGGTAACCATGATGCTGAAAATCCGTAGGATTTTCCACTAACTCGTCAATGAAATCTCGATATAGACCAATATCCATAACACTGCCTTGAAATAACTGCCTGCAGATATCAGCTGCTTCATTAATTACTTCCGGTGAGTTATTTCCAGCTCGTTTCCCTCCGATGAGAACTTCTAATTGTGCTATATCGCTGAGAATATTTCCAGGGCATTGAATAAGACCGTTACCTGAAATTCCAGTCCCACTTGCTGTACATTTTTTAGTTGTACCAGTCACACCTTGTGTTATATCAAGAAGTTTTGATTGTTGTGGTAAATGAATTTTCTTCTGTTTTTGTTTCAACTTTTTCTATTGCTTTGATATAATCCTTATATATATCATCTTTATTCTTATCTCTTATTTGTTCTTTTTTTGTAAACACACGGAATAATCCATCTTTCCATGTTTTCTTGTCTACGGTTTTATAATGATCGCCGAGATATTATTGTTTATCATTAAAACTGTCAACGACGAATTAGCCATTTCTTCCATACTGGAAAATGTTTTTATTTTTTAATTCATTGAGTTTATCCGGAATAAATTTATCTTTGAATGAAACTCTTTCTTTTTTACCCTTTTCTTCTTGTTGAGGTTCAGGTGGTGCGATAAGTGGTGGTCTACTAGCAAGTTCTTCTTCAAGTTCTTCAAGAAGTTCTCGTTCTCATTCTCGTTCTTGTTGTTCTTGTCATCTTGCAGCAGTTATTATATCACCAGGAAGTGTTCTTAAAGATTTTTTTGTTTGTTTGGATCTTTTTGCTATTTTTTCAGTTTCCATTGCTATTTGTTCAAGTTCACCAATAAGAGGTTTTTCTTTTCTTGGTTTGTCTTTGGGAACGTCCCCCCCCATATAGCACGCTCAGTAGCTGATATTACCCCCTTCGTTGCTGTGGTTATTGGTTTAAACAACTCTTCAGATCCCGCAGCAAAATCCGTTTGTAAACTCTGTCTAGCTTGCAGTTTATTTCTGACAGAGTCGCGAATTGGTATAAATCTTTGAATCGCATTTAATCTTTCACGAGCCAATCTAGTCGTTAATGACTCATTAACCATTATTTAAATTGTAAACAATTTTCTAATTTGAATCTTAAAAAAAAATACTACACGCCAGTATTGACTAAAACCGACCATCCGAAGGTTTTTTTTCGTTTTGTTCAATTAACAATCTTATATTTCTGATTTTTGAATTAATTACTCTTTTTATTTCATATTCCTTCCGTAATTCCTTTATTTTTTCCACGATAGTAAATAACGGGACAAACTTACTGACGTCATCACAACATAGAAGGGATTTGCGAATTGAATTCTGAATTTGTTTAATAAGGGCATATTTTTTGGGTAGTACATATTTGTTATTTATAGCACCGTATTCAATGTCCTGGAAGTCGGACATAATTTGATCGCAGTTTAAACTATCTGATATGTAAATCCCCTGAGATTTCAAAATTAAAATTTTGGTTATAACCTCATTGATATTTTGAGAATTCATATTATTGATAATTATGTGCTTCTAATATGAAAAATATATTTTTCAAAAATGAACCCAGAGATGGGAATTTTTTGTCCGGTCTTTTTTGAAATCACAGATCGACAAATTCCCTCTGCGACGCATTGAACAGAAGGTGGACAAATATCGAAATACTTACCGGCCTTAGCTATTGATTGAAATACTATTTCTTCGTTATTTGTTGTATTAAAAGATCTTATGGTCTTGCTTTTTTCGAGTATTGTCCGGTCTTTCCTCGTTTCAAATTTTCACTTTGTGTAACAACCTGCAGATTTGATAAAGAATTGTTTTTAGGATTGGAATCAATGTGATCGATAACAAAACCATCCTTGATCAATCCATGGAAACATTCATATATTATTCTGTGATTAAGATATTTCTTCTTCCCAGCGCCAAACATCAAATGTCCCATACCATTATCCCACCCAACTGATTTCTTCAGCCTGCGGTGTCTGACAATACCGTCATGAGATGCTTCATAATCGCTGATCACGGGATGCGGTCGGAATTCTTGGTTCATATATATACTATACTATTGTTTGTCTAATTCATTGTTTGGTCTAATGATAACATTTGGAAATCTTCCGATGTAGTCTTGAGGAGTTATTATGATTTTGTCGTTGACGCTGTCAGGGTCAGAGTCATTGATGGAATTCTTAGTTCGTTTATCATAATAACGCTTCAACTCCCTATATCACTTACCACCGCAACTGAGACACAACTGTGATTTACCACGCACACCTACCCCACATCGTATACAAGGGATCGGGCCAAGGCTTCCACGTCGAAAACTTTGCATATGATATCCACAGAACTCCTTTCTGCATGATTTGTTACACGGGGTTACTGATCCAATCATAAGCCATTTGCAATGATTCATTATATATAAATTCTCTATTTAAATACTTGTTTTAATTATAGCATGAAGGAGTTCGTGAGATTATCGAAAATTACGCCTAGGAAAAATGCTAAATTCAATCTCGATAGAGTCTCTGATAAACCAGAGAGTAAAATTCGTGATAGAACCATGTTGGGTAAAATTTGTGATTGTTTTAATGAATTCAAGCGTGATGGAGCATCTCACTGTTGATCGACATTTTGAATCGATGGTGAAGTTGATGCTACCATGAACGATAAAAGCGCAGCAGTGATAATCTCACATCTTGGGCAGAAAAGGTATTTTTTTAGAGTGAAATTCATTATCCGCTCAGACACGGGAGATTGGATTATCAGAGATAAATTTGAACCCATCTTGAAGGATAAAAGAACTATCACTGTGAGTCGTGATTCCAAACCAGAAATTTTGACTTTAATTGACAAACCGTATTACGAAAGATCTTATTCCGTAACAGCAGTTGTTTATGGGATATATCCGTTAAATGATAAACCGAGTATTGAAGAACTAAAACCCATGAAACTGTCGCCGCTGACTTTGTCAAGGGTGAATTGTGTAGCAGAACGAATAATAGAACGCTTCACAAATGCGCTGCGTGGAAACAAATTGACTGATCTAAGACGCAAGAGAATAAATTAATGGGAATTAACAGTTAGGAAGAACGGAGCAACGATCCAGGATATAGCCAAATTAGAAACATCATTAAGATTCCCAATAACCGTAGCAACGATAACCGGCGAGATATTATACGAACCGAAATATAAATCACAAGGAGCTCCAATCAAAATTATTGATCATAATGAACACGCATGGACACCTGCAGTAACAATATGGAGAAGAATTCTCTGAAGAGAAACTATTTGATTTTATTCACCAGTTGACTATCCTGTGTCAGTGTGGTTACTTCACAGTTTTGAAAACTCCAAGGGCAAATTCGATCAATTTGTAAGACCCAATGGAGAATTATACCGCACTGAAGCCCTCCATGAGGCGATGAAAAAACTAGCTAGTAGTTTCTCGAAGAGTTTCGACGACGAACAATTACTAACAAACTTTTACAATTCCGTCGGTTGCAGCTCATTTTGCGAGAAAGAGAAACACATGGAAACCAACAAGAGCTGAATTTCTCACAGACATCAAATCAAGCTGCATCAAATACAACCATGGCGGATTATGGAATACAAAATATGATACCAAAACTATTATTCGGTTGATATAACCGCGTGCTCTCCCGGGAGTTTTCTTGGGTACAGAGAATGCACTGAATACTTCAAGCGATTTGGACATCCCACACATGAGATGGCCCGTGTTGCTATTAATGGACCACTGCCTGATTTTGATTTAACCGGATTCGCTCGTGTGGTATCATTTGAATTGGCTACAGGACTTCATCCGTGTTGTTACGTTTGGATTGGTAGACATATCTGAAAAACACTGGATGCTAATAGTGCTGTTACGTTATATGATTGATTGTAGAATGTTGATATCGCTGATTGTCAGTGAAGCGATTATATCATATCGAGTACAGACTGAAGTTTGGTTACCACAACCTGATAGTCTAGATAGTATAATCAGTGAACAACGAAAACAGTTTCCCAATCTTGACGAAGAAAATATCGTGAAATGGTCCAAACAGCTATTTGAAGTTAAGAATAAAGACGCAAAAGATCTCGGTAGAAGAATAATTGGTAAGTTCGCTCAGGGTGGAAAATACGACAATATAAGATATTCTTCACGATTGATTATAGATAGCGTTGAGTACGATTTTATAATCATGGATATAACATCTAAGGGTATATACGTCGATCGTAAAGATGCTTTCTTGTCCGATGGAACAAAATTTGGTACAATTGTTACTTACGCAGACGGAGAAAATCTTCAGTATACACATTTGAGGGTGTCTATGCTAGCTTATGCTTCTGTCAATTTCTTTTCGATGATAAATAGATTTCCTGACACCGCAGTTAGAGTAGCCACTGATTCATTTGATATAGACGCGAAACACAGGGAAGAAGTGGCCGAATTCACAAATTCTGACGAGAGTTGGGGGTCATGCAGAATTAAGCGGGAAATACCGTGTGATTATTCCAAATCAGCAGATGTTACGATTGAAAACAATTACTTGAAAAATAATCAGATATCAGAACTATCTAATGCACAGCAGATATCTGATCCAATATATAGATATAAAACAGTTTATTTAAACGGATGTGGCTGGTCAGGAAAGACGACTTGTGCGATTGAGTTATTTCGTGGGAAATCAAATATGATTGTACTAACACCAACACACAGACTCGCCAGAGAGATGAAACAACGAGGGGTAAATGCTTGTATTTATCACAGTTTCTTTTGATGGAAAGGTGTTGAATGGACTCCTGAACGAATGGGTGAGAAATTTATTCCTGAAGTCATAATTTGGAATGAGATATGCACGGTATCGTTAGATGTATTACAAAAGTTCTCGATTGGTTATTGTTAGCGAATACAAAAGTCGTCATGTGCGGCGATCATGGTCAACCACCACCATTTGTTGGTTTATCGCCACATGATTGGCTAAAGAATTTTGTAGACTATTATCAAGAAATTAACACCCATCATAGAGCACTTGATGAACAATTATGCGAGTTAAAAAAAACTAATCGGATTACAACCTGATAAAATTCAATGTGAGATAGCGCGTGAAATAATTTCAGAAACTCCCATGAATGATTTTTGGGAAGCATGGAGACCAAACCATTTGATAATCGCAAGTAGAAAAATAGAGACAAACTTCAGATGAAGTTATTTGAAACGCATAAAGAAAAATTTGCAACACTTCCAGTACCGTTGTGTTATAGGCCTTCAGATACACGTTAACAGAATATTGAAGTTGATATTCCTGGACAGCGTGAAAAGCATGATTTAGTGTTAAATGATATTGTGCTGGTTGATGTCAGCGTCGTCGAAGATACATTGCGCGCTGATAAATCCCCGTGGACGCTAGGTTACGCATCGACGATACATTCTTCACAGGGATTGACTATATCAGATACAATTGTTTGGATGGTGGATAATCACATCGAGTGGTCAAATTTAGTTTATCTCGCAGTATCCAGAGTATGAAGAATAAATCAACTTCGAAGAGTTGTTTTAGATGATAATGACACTATAGTAAGTGATATTGTCAGCGTTGACAGAGTCAAGGACATAATCAGAAAAAAACTTTCTGGTTATAAACAACAGGACAAAAAAAATAATAGAGAATTTGATATTGATGCTGAATTAATAATTACGCTGAAGCAACAACAGAATAATAACTGCGCGAGATGCAATTGTATAATGCGTTGGTGTTGGTCAGATAAAGACCCCTGCCAGTTTACCGTGGATAGAAAGAATAGCAGTATTGGTCATACTAGAGATAATGTGATGTTGACTTGTCTTGAGTGCAACAGACGAAGAGGTGCTAGTTAAGACCACGCGGTGGTAATTGAGTATCCTCGGGTATCACTTGTAGTTGTTCACGAGTAAACCCACGCTGAGGAGCGGTCAAATCCAGTCTATAGATTGCTGGTCTACCAGTAGATCGTATTATACTAGATATCTTATGCGCGGTGACACTCCAAATAGGATCAGTAGCCCTTCTTTTACCACCTTAAAGCTCTCCTGGTTCATATAAATACCTAACAGTGACATTACCGAGTATTGGTTGTTTTAAAAAATCTTTTTGTGGTTTTACTGGTATATACTTCTTTTTAATTGCATTGTTAGGTTTCATGTTGATTGTTCGAGTAATCTCGTTATTCAGCGCGGTAATCACAGCTGGTAATCTCTTGACCCATTCACGGGATCGTTTATCCTGGATGAATTCTTTCATGTATTGATATCCGAATAACCGCTCAGCAAGTGTCTGATTAAATCGTTCAACAATTGCCTGATCGCGATGTAGTGCAGTATGTCCTCGTCTGATAGTGACATTATGATGCTTCATTGTTGATAAAACCGCACCCTGAAATTCCTTGCCAGGATCAACTTGTAATAGATTTGGCCAACACAGAGGACCCCTTCGATAAATCCTTTCAAATGCAGAAGCAACTTCAGTTGATGATTTTGTCTTTAGCAGTTCTGCTTGTTTGTATCGACTCGCAACATCAACTACAGTTAACGCGTATTTGTAACCACCATCATGTGGCAGAAATAATATATCAGCTTGATGAACTTCATTAGGAACGGTCACATCAAAATGCGAGTAGTTAATTTGTTTAGGCGGTGGTAGATAAATTTGCCATATCGCCTGTTTGGATAACCAATCCGCTGCAGTGGTATTTTTCACCTTCGCGGCGCTAGCAAGTTTACTGATTGCTGCTTTGCCCCTCCAGTATCCTTTTGGAGAATAATAAATAGATTCCATTGTTATTATTAATTACCGGCACCCATCATCAATTTATCTTTCATAGCCGATTTTACTAACTATGAATCCAACTTTTCTTTGAAGGATTTATCAGTGATAGAATCCAATGCATGAATTAATTTTAGATCTGCGAGATGTCTGTGTTGCAGATTGCTGCTTTTATGAGCAACATCATGAGCATGACACGCCTTATCAATAGCGTTTCTTGGTTCTTCACCGGGTTTGGGTTGGTTTTGATTATCAAGTCTGATATTGAGTCTGGTTCCGGGTCCACAATAACTATATCCTGGAAGGTGTTTTTCTCCTGGATACTTCGCCCATGGTGTTCCCGGGAGTTTAGTTAGCCTGGGTGCGATATCACCTCCTCGTTTTTTTTTAATCCCTTTGATTTATCAAGGGAAACAAATCTAAATTTTTTTGTACTACATTGTACGCATTTACCGGAAAGTGCTGATTGGTTAATTTTAGTTGTAATCGTCGTCAAGTCATCTGTGCCAGTACGCGCCTTACATTTCACACAATATAGATCCATAATTTATATATAATAACATGAATGTAATTGATTATTCAGCTACCCGACGACGGAAACCTATTAAACACCATGCGATGTTGCCGAATTCAATTAGAATGATTATAATCGGACCATCTGGAAGTGGCAAGACACAATTGCTACTTAATTTGATAACAAGATGGATGAAATGGAAGAAGTTGTATTTAGTAGCCCCGAGTGTAGACGATCAGAGATGTTACGAAGTGTTAAAGGATTACAACGAAAGAGCAATAGAGACAGCCAGCAAGCTTATAACCAAGATCGAGGAAGCACAGAGTACTAATAATACCGATAGAAGTATTAACCCTTTAACTACTAGAGCTGTTGTGTAGTTTCACTACTGCTCTGTGCTATCATATCAGTTACTCAGACTACTGAGGATGACTGCTAGGCTGAATACTAGAGCATCATCAAGGCTGACTACAGAAATTGACAATAAAAACATGGTTACATTTATATTCATTATTTCAATAGTTTTTACAAGATTTAAGTGAAATAAAAAACAGCTTATCTTGTATAGTGTCTGTTATTCATATATTTCTACTTTATATATACTCCTATATCCCATCATATAAGAAATCCCAGTCATATAAACTGTTTTGAATCCCATAAAATAAATCCAATATTTTCATATGTACATATAAAAACATGAATGAAATCCACTCTAATTACAATGTTGCAATTGGTACCTCTCAAAACAGTAATTATCCACACATAAATGACGATGTTATCATGTATATTACAATATATTTATAGCAAAATTAACATGTTCTATGTCTTACATGTAGGACTAATGCACACATATGTGATGCTGATTTCATACCATTTCATGTCTTGCTTTTGGTCCCCTATTTTCTTAACAACATTGTCTGTTTCTTTCACAAGATTTTCTACCAGATATTCAGGAATAAATCTGAGTAAAAAATCTTTCATTCACTGGTCCAAGCTTGATAGTTGTCTGTTGAACCAAAGTAAGAATCAAAAACATTGATTTCGAATACGGCGAGGTCGTCATTCCATTGTGCAATTGAAACTACATCTGCCTTATCATCCGATTAAAAATTGTTTGTATCTGATGTTGAAATGGGACTAGCATCAATATCTGATCCATTTTCTAATTATGATCCATTAAACTTTTCGATATCACTTGCACTGGACCCGTTAAAGTTGCTCATATCTGAATCTGAATCCATCTTTGTTCATCTCGAAAACACGTGTTTCGTAAACCGCGGAAAATTCATTTTAGTGTGTCTAAATTTAACCTCTCAGCTTTCCAACTTGTATCAAAATGTCGAGTAAACAATCCTCTCATTGGTTATGATAATCAAAAATATGTAAACTTCCGTACATTCAACCAATCAACGTTTAGTTAACACGTAGGTATTCTACGCACATGAGCGTCACTGGGGTTTCGAGTACTGTTGAACTTTACGCGCATGAGCGACACTGGGGTTGTAAGCTAGGTTTATCGGCACTGCAGATATGCGTCACTGGGGTTTGAGAGCTATTTACAGTAGATGCTTAGATGCGGTAGTCGTAGCGATGACTACGAAAGAGCTGTAGAGATTGTCAACGAGGGCGGTGTTATTAGATTTATAACCGATATTGAGGACGCACCGAGTATGGATGATATCGATGGAAGTATTAACAATTTAGTCGTATAAGATGATATGATGTTAGACAATCAAAAGAACCCTGCCAGGATATTTTCCAGAGGCAGGCATAAAAATACTGATTTGATATATGTCACTCAATGATAGACTCAAATACCAAAAGTGATCAGAGATAACTGCAATTTATTATTTATATTCAAAGGAGTTGACACACATACTCTTAGAAATATTTGGCAAACTTGGTGCAGCGGTGATATGGATCATAATCGATTTAGAAATTTCTTTAGTCGCGCTCAGTCAATCCCACATGGATTTGTGACGATAAATTTATCAGATCCTCGGATGCGATATCGTGTTGGACTTGATAAAATATTCGGTTAACCCATAGCAGCAGAGAGGGTGAATGACAACGACAATGGCGTCTTTGAGGAAGCATCAACTTACCGAATCGATGCTTTTTTTTACAATTTTCGAGGAAGCCAAAGATTGCCGAATCAATGCCTCTACAAGGTTATCTGATTCACCCTCTCTGCTGCTCCACTTTGACAGTGTGTGAGGGGACATTGAGGTTTATTTTGGGATTGGTGCAGAGCAATTTGCTGTGTCCCATCAAGTGCCTTAACTCTACGATTGGCTAACTTGTTTCTCTAAAGGAGACAAAAGTTATCCCAGCTGTGATCAAAGGCTATCACTCCATGACCTCACATATTCAGGCATCATGATACAGCAGTTATAAGTCATGATAAAGATTTATAAGGTCTATTAACTTATTTTGAATTTAATATGTTAAAATAAATCATCAAGTACCGTGTTTCATAAGTGTGATTTATCATTAGTACTGATGCAGCTGTACCCAACCCAGCTTGAGCTCATTGCCAGCACATCCTTGAAGTTGCTATCATGCAAAATGTCTTTCTTGATGGTTCTGTCTTCATCATGCAGGGTCATCCAGTTACCTGTCCTTTCAATGGACCTGAAGTATCTACAGATAAATAATATGTTTCCAAAGTCCTGATGACACAAACAGGCTTCATAGCAAAGAACGGGCTGCCATTAGTGGGCAATGAAAGAGTGCTCATCTTTCCATTCTCTTCCATCAATAAGTGTTGGAAAATGATGACGCAGGACCTAGTCTGTGTACTTAAACACAGTAAAGCACAAGCAAGCCAGAGAAAGAGTATAACCATCCAGGCCCTACTTGCATCTTGACAAGTGGGTAAAATGTTCCGTGCAGTCCAAAATCTCGAGGTCACATACACTTCATGCAGATTTAGCTAATGAACTGAGAGCTATCACTACAACTCCGGTGTTTTAATGGAATGTGTTGATGTGAGACACAATAGATGCAGTTGGCTGGCATGCAAAGTAAACCTTTCTAAGCGTGTCTGGTTGATCTACCTTGACAGAGAAAAGAATCGAAGTCAGCGTATCCATAGATCAGGGATTTAGAACATCACTTTTACTAGATTTAAATGGTGATGTTATTCTGATAGAAAAATTTATTTACTTTTCTCTTACCGGGATACTTTCATCACATATTAGTTGACCATCATATTGGCTGTTCTGTTCTGATATTAGAGTGCGGTAGAATAATCCCTTAAGGATGACCATGGTAGAGGTAGGATGCTCTCCTATTACTTGATCTCAATTTTATTTTGGAACATTTTCAAAGTGGAAAGTTAAATAGTTTAAAATTTTGTTTCTGTGATAATACTCGTCTGATCACCCTCCCAAACCTACATGCAAAACTGATACACAGTCATTGCTACCAAGTGATATTGAGGTGTGATTAAGGGTTGGGAAGAGTTTCTTCCCATTGTTTATATGAAATATATACAGAATTGATCTTTCAAGGCCTTGAAAAACCATTGAAAATATTGTCTGGGTACCTTGATAAGCCATGACTTTCTTGATACCAAAAGGAATTAATAAGTAGTTTTAGTATACAAAATTAAATAAAAGAAAAGGGGGAAAAAATATATAAAAATATTATTTCTCGCTACGTTTTTGCCAGAATAGAAATATTTCTACAACTGGCCACTGCACAGTTGTACATTTTGAACTTTGATTGTACAAAGCTCGGATGTAACAGTGGTTTAACGTTGATTCATTCATTTTGACAAGTTTTGATTGTGAGATCTTTCTCAGAGAGCTTTGCAAAATGCAAATTATGTCAGAAGGATATTGATTTGTGTGCAGTGGAAGAGAGTAAAATAAACTTTGTTCAGTGACTACATTATTCTAATGCCCAGATGTTTAATATTAATGGGAAAGAGATTACTGATTATACTATTGACTTCATGTTTTATTTTGGGGTTTTTAAAATATATTTGCAAGAAATGTTCCTCGTATGCAGTAAGAGTGGGTATTAACTTGTGTTTGCATAGTTTATGTATCCTTTACAATTAATATAATAATGCACGATGAAAAATATGATTTTGAACCTTGAAAAAATTTTGAAAGAAATATGCTACTAGCTCAGTATATATGTATAAAAAAAGAAGTGAAGATGTTTATTAATATTAATGGGTTTAGGAAAGCAATTTCTGAGAAACATTTACTATAGAATTTGATTTTCTGGTACAAAATTGTTTCATTGTGAAGTTCTATAACAAAAATAAGAAAAAACCCTAAACTCCTCTACTTTTAAAATGTAACAATTTTTTGGTCCCAAAATTGTAATTTTTACGCTGTAGTAAAGCTATAAAATCACATGGCTGCCAGATCTCAAATATGATGTCATTCAATGTTATGGATATATTCCAGGCCATATGTGAAGTAAAATTAAACAGTAACCATCTTGACACATGACTCAAGTGACAACTTTCTGAGTTAATTGTAATACAGTGCCAGTGATTGTCAAAATCAAAATATGTTTATAGTGCCTGTTTCTGGGAAACATTTGTATATGTTGATATTTGATTGATACTTCTATGTCATGGTATATTTCATACATTGTTATTTCAATGAAAACTTGAAGGTAATCATTAGAATTATTTCTTATAATCTAGGTTCAAAACCCCAGGTTACCAACCTCTTGGAATGACTGGCTGGGATACTCCTATTATTACACCAAAGTTTAACCCAAGGTAAGGAGGTTGTTTTTGACAGATGGGTTTTATACTTTTATATATGAATACTCCTGCCAATCTGCCTGTCCTTTTGTCAAGAACACATTCACGTTGGCATAATTAGCCCAATTTTTTTAGCCGGACTGCTATGAAACTTTGTCCATACTATGGTCATCTCTTGCATGTAGAGTGCAATTACTCTGCCATTTTTATAAGAGCTGTTGCCTTTTTGACTTGTTGCTGAAAACATGTCTGGTACAAATCTCACATTTTTCAGTGGATGACAATGATAGTTTTTTTGACTTGTTGCTGAAAACATGTCTGGTACAAATCTCACATTTTTCAGTGGATGACCATGATAGTTTTTTTGACTTGTTGCTGAAAACATGTCTGGTACAAATCTCACATTTTTCAGTGGATGACCATGATAGTTTTTAAATTTTGTGATTGTCATCTCATGATGCACATTTCAACAAATCAGTTGATCTCACAATTGTTAGGGACGGCAAAGGGTAGGGGAGATAACCAATGCAAACTTACCAAAATACGTACGGAACTTTTCGGTATGGAAATGTGTGAAAATCCGAATGGGTGGGTACACTCTACGGCAATTTTACTCAAGGCTATATATTGTTATGATTCCGAAAGGTGCCGAAATATTTTCTCAAGTCTCTGGAGCATGCGTATTGACACTTTTTTTCTAAAAGCCACGCTTAGCGGTTATTACAAATGATCGTAGAAGACAAGAAATATTAATAATACTATTTTCCTGACCGATTACGCAGTTCTTTTCAATTCATTCATATATTTTATTCATTTCTTTTAATGAATAGAGAAAGAACTGTAGCAATTGTCCACGTAATTAATTGCAATTATTAAATTTTGTATGACCCTGTTCGATGTAGTTGTTCAGCCTCGTTTTCATTTCACTATGTATATGGTTCGACCATCACTGTGAAGATGCAAATATTCAAAGCTGAAAAACACATTGTACACAAAATATGAGTTATTTAATCAATAATAATGAATAAAGTATTGATTTAGAACTATTTATTTTATGTTTATCGTCTGTTTAACTTTTTTTATTGCTATCAATATATAAGATTAGTCGCACGACACATTGTGCCTATTTTGTCTTGTAATTTGTCTTGTATAATTTTAATCCGGGATAAATTATTTGGGTAGTAATCACAATTGTGTTTCATATCGATTTTTATTATCATATATTTAAAAAATCTTGTACAGAGTTTTTTTTTCTTTTTATTTCGTGTTTTGCATGCTAGTGCATGCATATCTTTGATGATGGATTCCAATAAAGACAGTAGAACTTTAAATGTTCGGACAGCTATTGAGATCTTTCATCAAAGTACATCAGAGACAACTGATGAACATTATTTAATCAACAAATTTGCAGAGATAGTTAACCTCGATCCATCATGTATTAATAAACAAGCTCTAACTGCAAAGCTGTATAGATACAAAAATAAACTGAAAGGGAAACGAGGGTTGACAAAATATGAATTTGAAAATGAGACATTTTCTGTACCAGTTAACACTGTGACAGCACCTAAGTTTCCAAGTGGAAAATTTTATGAAGAGGAGCTTTCGTCTTGCAAGCAAGCTTGTACAAGTTTAGCAACTGAATTATCACAGTTCAAACAACAAATAGAGTCAATGAAGGAAGAAAAAAACCTTAAAGGTAGAGAAACTATTGAAACCCATCAGTATGAGATTTCTAGTCTTAAAAGGTCTCATTCTCAAGAATTAAAAACTCAGTCAAAAAAATTTAAATTAAAGACCCATCAACTATCTTCTCAAATCAAAAAGTTATTGAATGATAAAGACAAAATTCTTCAGAAATTAAATTTCATTGCTAATGAGAAACGAGTTACTCGTTACGAAAACGTACTTCTGAAGAGATCTTTATCACGATATGCCGTAAAGAGAGCTTCTGTTGCAAACAACAGAGCTTTGCAAAACACAATAATTCGTCAGAACAGAAAGCTTGCAATGTTGAAAACTGACAATGAAACTTTAAGACTTAGCAACATCAGTTTAACTGTTCAGTTGCAGCATGAGCAAGAAAATGTGAAAATGTTAACTGAAAAGTTAACAGCTTCAAAAACTGCAAGTGATCTCGAAAGCAAGAATAATATTCAGCTGAAGAGAGACTTGCAAAATATTACAGAGGACAGAGATTATTTACAAGCTCTTCTACAAGATAATTCTGTAGTTGACTTGTTTGATCCTGTAAGTAAATGTTACACACCTGATACAAGACAATGTATTATGAACATTACCAGTTACAATGTTGCATCCGCTAATGTTGGTCCAGTAATAACAGAAGTTTTAAAGCTTGCCAACAGAACTCCTAATGAAGTTCCATCAAGGAGAACTGTTGACAATATAATAGCTGAAAAACTTGTTATTGGACAAAAGCAGCTTGGATCTACTGTTGGTAATGCACAAAATACATGCTTGTATGGTGATGAAACAAGAAAATTTGGGCAGACATACCAGACGTTTTTGTTGAGTGATGAAAATAAAAACTTGTATTTTCTGGGTCTGAGAGATATGTCTGACAAATCAGCCAGAACTACACTGGACATCTTTAAAAACATATTGGATGACATTTCTGATCTGTGTGAATCATACAGAAACACTAATACTACAACCCTTGGAAATAATATTCTATGTAACATCAGAGATTTTATGTCTGACAGAGCCCAAACAAATTTAGCTTTTACGGAACTGTTAGAGCAATATAGGAGAGATGTCATGCTTACTTTTTCAAGCAATTGGAATGACATGACGGAAGGCGAACAGACAGCCACAGTTAAAGTTAATAATTTTTTCTGTGGACTACATTTACTTGTAAATTTTGCTGAATGCCTTTCTCCCATTCTTTCCATGTTTGAAAAAATAGCAGAGCAGGATCCATCTTCATCAGACACTTTGGAAGATGAAGATGGATCATCTGGTGAACTGTTCAGCTCTGACTCTAAAACAATCACTTTTCTACGTTTCTGTGGAAAATGCTTTGCTCGTGGCGTGGATGAGAAAAGTGGTTGTTATAGTGCATTTAGAACATTTTGCCAGTCGCAAAATGAAAAAAGCATGTTTGTCAATTTTCGAGGGAATAGATTTAACATTATATTTTTGATGGGTCAAATTGCCTTTTACCACCATCAGAGGATAAAGCAGTTTTTTGAAACTGTACATGGATCATGTAACAGACTTCAAAAACTGACATTATCACTAGTGAAGAAGCCATATATAATTGCCAGCTGTAAGGTTCTGGGGCTCATATCAAAATTAATAACAGCCCCTTTATGGAGATTGATTGAAAGTAATGTTCATGTTTTGGACATGAACAATAGTTACCATACACTCGTTGCCTTCTTTGATAGAGCTAGTGAAGATTCTTCTGATTTCATAAATGGTAATGACCACCCATTTGAAAGTAGTCTGATTGAAACAGACGAAATTTATGCTAAACTTGTCCAGCCCTGTGATGCCATTGATGATCATGCAAGTACTTTTGCACAAATGGCTTTTAAAGGACTTGGAGGTGTTCTCAGAAAGGCTATGAAAGAACAGCTGCCTGGTGGAAGTTTCTTTCAGCCAACAGATGAAATTAGAGAACACACCCAGTCAGTTATACCACACAACAAAGTTCCTGAACGTGTTTTTGGAATACTTGACTTCTTTCTTCGTTACAGACCAAATGCCACTACCATCTCTAATGAGGCCTTTCTCATGTTTGCCTTTAATAAAACTTCAGAATGGCTACAGTCACTTCCAATAACGGAAAAAGAACAAATGCTAACTGAATGTAGAAAAGAAGGCAGACAAATGCAAGCCAAATATAAAGAAAGGCTGAAAGAAATTGAGGCAAAACGAAGAGAGAATTTACAAAATAAACAACTTGCTCTAGAAAAGAAGCAGAAAAGAGCACTTCAAGTAAAGTCAAAACATACAAATGCCATCCTTTATTATGGATTGTGGCAAAGACCAGATGATGTAGAGAACATCCTTGCCGAACTATCAAATACAGAGAAAAGAAAGGCACTATCAGCACAAATACGTTTCAGGCAGAAAGTCTTGAAACAGACTGTAATAGATAAACAGCTGTATCAAATGAGTGAAAAGGGTAAGGCGTACTCATTAGAAAAACTGAAAAATAACGTCATTCAGTTAATTAAAGATGCCGCAGATAGCCCTAGTGAGGAATCGCCTGCACAAGAAATTCCATTACTTGTTGGAAAGAAGGTGATTCATACCTTCAATGAGGGCAAGTGGCCTGGGCGGGTATTAAGTGTAGTAGCAGGATTTCCTGAATTTTACAACATTGTATATGATTGTGATTTGCAGGAAAACAGTTCCCCAAATGCCATCTACACTTATACTCTGAAAGAGGATTACAGAAATGGCGATCTGGAAATTGTTCCAGAGGTGTAGCGTAGTTACAGCTGTTCCTGTTCCTGTTCATGTTCTGTTACAATTATGCTTGTTATTTTTTTCAGAACAGAATAGCCTAGTAAAGTGGAATTATTTGTAAACATTTTTTTTATTGTTTACAAGTTTTATGAACTTTATTATGCTGGTTTTAAGTAAAGTAATTGGCATAATTTTTTTCTCTGTGCTATGTTTCACTGATAGACTCCAATCCAACGTATCTATCCAACCTCACCCATGTGTATACACCAGCAAGATACTTGCGCTCCTCTTCAATTTCATTGTTTTTGTGTTATTTGGTTTTCTGTAGTACATTGTATAATGATATCATTATAGATGTTGTAAATCGCTAAAAGCTTCTAAGGATCAGGAGCTTTACAAAGTCTTCGTTATTATTAATACAACAATTAAAGTTTTGGTCTTAGTTTTTAATAGTTTTATAATTATAATTGTAAGTGAGGATGAATAAATTTATTTTTCACTTATTTTTTAATAGTTTGTAATGAAAGCAATTGCATATTTTTAGTATTTTACTCACATTGTAAGAATCGAGTTATCTTTTCCTTTTTGCACTTCAAAATTTATAATTACGTCATTTTATATTTTAAAATAAATCACTGATATGATATATATGACAGGGAAAACAACATGTAGATGGGCTATAACCATCAATTCATAGTTTAAACCTATCAGTAAGACTACCAGTTAAAATTTATAACGTATACTAATTTTTTTAAAAATAGTGTCCTTGTGACGTTTTTCGGTAATTTGAGTGCGTATAAATGTCGGAGGGTACCGATATAAAAAATGACGTAACTCGATCAATTTTACAGATATTCTTTTCAAATAAATTTTATTTTTCATCTCAAAGATGCTATTACCATAATATTTGTTTCTAAGCTTCATAAAACAAACGGTTCAAAATCCTTTGCCGTCCCTACAATTGTAAAAAATTTCATTCCTTTTTGTGTTTTAGCTGCTGACTGTAGTCAGTCTTAGAATCTTGTGATTGCAATTAGTCAAAGATTCTGATTGATCAGGGTCAAATTTGGTACACATGGCCATCATCTGAGGATGTTCATAAAATTAATTATTTTTCTCCTGTTATTGTCAGTTCTTGGTTTGTTTGACTTGCATATGGATGTAATTATAACACAATCTTTGCAACTTGTCTCAAATGAATGGATCGCTAAGAAGCCTGGGCATCATTTGGAGATGTGCATATCGACAAATTCACCGTGCTCCAGCAAATTTCCTTAATGCTATTGCCCTTTTATACCTGAGGCTAAATTCTATAGGACAGAATCTTTGGAAAGCAGTTTGATATTGTTAGCCAAAGGCTATTGCTCCATTTTGATCCACATCGACATATGACATATGTAATTTGCTAACCAAGGACTATTGATCCACATTGACCCATGACATATAATTGCTAACCAAGGATTACTGATCCATTTTGATCCACATCTACCTATGACATATATAATTTGCTAACCAAGGATTATTGATCCACATTGACCCATGACATATAATTGCTAACCAAGGATTACTGATCCATTTTGATCCACATCGACCTATGACATATAATTTGCTAGTCATGGGTTATTGATCCATTTTGATCCACATAAACCCATGACATATGTAATTGCTAACCAAGGACTATTGATCCATTTTGATTCCCATTGACCCATGACATATGTAATTTTCTAGCCATGGGTTGTTGAACTATTTTGATCCATTTCGACTTATGATGTATGTAATTTGCTAACCAAGGATTATTGATTCATTTTGTTCCACATCGATCTATGACATATGTAATTTGCTAGCAAAGGGTTTTTGGTCCAATTGCAAGGTCTATGTTGGACTATAATGTTTGGTACAGAAATTACTAAAAATTGCATGATACATGTTGGACTATAATATTTGGGTAAAAAATTACAATCAGCTAAATAAAAAAAATTATAGGGTGCATGCTGGAGTAGAGTATTTGGGAGAGAAATTACTATAATTACTTAGACTAGTTGCAGGGTCTATACCTGATCATAGTATCTGGCAAAATGACATCTCTGCAGCTAGAATGAATGATGTCGAGAATTGTTACTTTAAATGTTGACTTGTTCATGTCAGAATATTAAATAGTTGATGAAATATTAAAAAATATATCACTTTTCTCAGTGTACACCGACTGGCTATTTATTTTTATTTAACATGCATCACTACATAGAGAGACCTAGATATCAGTTTTTCTGAAGTATCATGTTCACCATTAGGAAGATTTGGAAAGTCACAAACCAGATGGCATACTTCATCAGATGCATTTTGCATACAAGACAGCATTTACCATTGTCTTTATAACTGCAGGTTACCCATCACTCCAGCATTAGCCAGAAAGGCTAATCCAGGTGAAGTGTGCATGTCATTGGCTGGAAGCCCCATCATGGCCGAGGAGGTGCAAGAGAAAAATGGTGCTGCCATCAAACTAAGAGGAAAGGTAATAATGTCACAAACATTTGCTTCATCTACTAAGAACTGACCTTCACACCTTTTGATCCTCAAAAAAATTTAACCAATTTAAGAAATACTTTGATTTTTACATAAAATGTATTCCTCATTGCAACCAACTCCCAATCCCAAATTGCAGTTCAAACCTAAAGTCCCGATTTTGTTCTCTCAACTGTCAGTGACAAGACAAAGTATTTTCTGTTGGCATCAACAACAGTGTTAACTTGGATTTATTTTAGGATTTCAACTGAAGGAGCCACTGACCCATAAATGTCTTCAAGAGGGGCCATCAAAAATATAACATGGATCACTATTTTTACTTGATAGTGGTTACATAAGATAAGATAATTGATGAAATTATGGTTAACTGAACCTTTAATAGAAGACATACATAATCTGCTAGTCCCCAGTAAAAGGGACAAATTTCATTCTTCAGTTGGTAATTGGGGGTTTAGAACAATTCCAGTCAGATACTTTATTTGCTTCTTTTCGTTCAGGAGATAGTTCTTTTTTTACTTTTTTCTTTTCATTAATCTAAGCAATTCATTTATTTTGAGGTTTCCAATTTTAAAAAAATTGCATTTGACAATTTCCTCCAGTAGTTCCTTTTTATTTCATTATTGGCACCCATGTTTTTTTTTCTTCATTTTACTGAAATTTTATTGTATCTTTTGCATACACTACTTTAGCAGTGTTAACATGTTTGTTTTACCCATGTGTCTACCTGTATTAAACTTAATATTACTGTTGATAAATTTTATTCTAGGACTTGAGGGGGAGAGAAGGTTTGTTGTTAGTGCTGCAAATATCTTTTTAGCAATGCCACAGCAAGTTGACAAATGTGGCCATAAAGGATTTTGGGGACACCCACCTCTGGAGAATACTGTGCTTCCCTCTAACTTTTCAGAAGGATCCAAATTGTTTTTGTTTGTGATTCTTGATAGATTTTTGTTGCATGACCAGTCACTGGGTAGATTAGAAGGGAACTGGAACTGGACAAAGTACCTTGAATTACAGGAGCTTGTTGCCAGGAGGCATTCTGCTGCTTCTAGGGAAAGGGAAAGGGCCACCATCCTCCTTGTTTTCATTCAATCCCTAATGGGCTATTGGGAGGACCAGCAAGTGATGAATCTTGATTTTCTAAATTTCTATTCTAGATTTTCTCATTTTCCACCATAGCACTATGGATGAGTTTTCCATGGCCTCATTGGCTAGTGGACAGTTCTCACTGTTCCCATTCAGTTTCTTTATTGAAGGAAAGGTAGGTGGATTACTTGCTACTTGTCTCCTTTACTGAGAAAAAATTACCTTTCCACTTACCTGGTGGAAGAAAGAAAAGACCAGAAAATATTGTTTTATGCAGGATGGAGTTTCAGTTAATATAGTGCACTCCATTGAATTTGAAGAGACCCAAATGGAGTTAGCACCATCTCCCCAGTTGGTGTTCTTATCATTGCCTTGCACTCTTGCAGGTTGCAGAAGATGAGGATGTTTACACTTTCGACAGTTATCTTCAATCTGGAGATGCTCTCAAGAACATAAGCATAGCTGTCAACCCTCATGATTTTGGTGTGAATTTTACGACTTTTTAAGTGATTCGCAGATTCACACCACATGCAGAAAATTGCCCTATTCTCAATTATTTTAAATATTTAATAAATAACCTATTTCTTGTTAAGAGTTTGTAGTGATATCGGCAGTTGCGGAAACGGTTCGGTACTACTATATATAAGACTAGTTTTACAAATGCTTTAAAGAGAAACTGGGGCCATGCAGGAATTTTGTTCCACACATGCACCGCCAACACTGATTTAAATTACCGTTTGACAATGCATCTTTAAAATATCTTCACCATCAAGGAAAGAGATCGTCCCAGTTTCCTCTGACCCTTATTACCCCATTGTTTTATATTTGGACATTTATGTTTGGGGTATAGGGTCAGAGTCCATTCCCTTTGTTGGCATGAGGTAGCAACCTTCTAGCTGGCCCAGCAAACTTGAACGACATTTCATCGAGAAATACATGCATGAAATTGATAGGAATATGATTTATTTTCACAAAGATCATGAGCATTGCATTCGTCATGTCTTAAATCCGCTGACCATTTTCAGACAGTCACATGACTATACAAATCTCGCAACCTACATGTCAATGACATTCTGAGATCATATAGTTACGTGATATCTACAATAAACAAATTTCCAAAGTTGTTGTACACAGAATTTGAAGATATTATATATAAAATTAACTTTGTTTGTAAATAAATATAATGCACACTTAATTCTCAACATATCTATTCTGAGAACGACCAGAAACCTGTCAGTATTGTAACAATTTGGAGAAAGTATCAAGCACATGTCAGCAATGGCTTTGTTGGTGTCATGTGACTAATACATTGACATGTGCTTTCTGCATAGTGAATCTTTTCTTCAAATTGCTGCAACATTTAGATGGTCACAATATATATTTTGAGAAGTTTTTCATTTTTCTAAAAAAGTTACTTGATTTCCATTTATATTTTCAATTTGCTTTCCTGCAGAAACACTAGAAATGGTGTATGTTGTATTGTTGATATCACGTGACTATGACCTCTGATGTTATTGACATGTAGGTTGGGAGAGTAGTGTATGCATGTGACAAGGAATGCAAATGGCCAGATCCAGGTTAAATTTCAGCAACGATATACTTTTTCGTCTCGTCTGTCAGCGGATTAAAGACATGGCAAATGCTATGATCACAATTTCGGAGAAAATAAATCGATTTCATGCAGGCACATCTTGCTAGGCGGCTAGTAAGAGGCTACCTCATGCCAACACCAAATGGTGTTGCTGTGCATTCAGTCATCTTAAACTGATATACATCAAGCTCTTTGCATGCAGTGTGTCACAAATGTTAGCATTGGGTATGGTGGCAGAGACGATGTGAGGAAGCACATTGGTAGCATAAAGCACATAAAGGTTGGAAAAATTAAGAACTCGCAGATTTCATCTCCGGAATATTTTCAGCCATCGACGGAAGAAGAAAAAATTGCAAGGTACCAATGCTGCAGCATTGTTTGTGAGTTTTCTTGTGAATTTACCTTTATCAGCTGGAGACATTGCTTAACATTTGTTCCAACAAATATTCCTTGTCTTTAGGATCACTTTATGAATTCATGTCAAAATTCACAAATTTGTATCCCTTTTTTCACTAATTGTGAGTCTGGAGGGTTGGCAGCTATGTATAAGAAAGGTCAATATCCTATTGCTTCTGCTTCTAGATGGCATCTAAGCAACAAGTGAGTTGGTCACTTACCTGCTATATTGCTTAGGCCTACTGGCCTGGATTTGGGATTTCTCAAGTAGGGGCCACCATGGGTACTCTTCCTGCATCCCAGTCCTGCTGCTTAAAGTTATGCATTGTAATGAGTGCTAAAACCATGGCAAGTTTAGCAGGACTATATCCACTAGTACAATATTGGCAAGCGTAGCATGACTGTATCCACTAGTACCAATAAACCCCCAGGTTACATCCATGGCAAGCTTATCAATCATCCACTATTATCACATTAAATCCCAAGTTAAATCAATTGAAAACTTGGATTGATTGATTCCATCTGCTAGTACCAAATTAGTTCCAGGGGTAAAACCATGACAAGCTTAGCTTGCACCCATTCCACAAGTACCATTAACTGGTATCACATTAGCCTGCAAAATATGGCAAACATAGCTTTATGCAGCCTCTATTTTGGTATTTTTTTCCTGGGTAAAGCCAAGGCAAACTTAGCATGACTTCATTATTGGTTACCACACTGGCCGTCAGGGTAAAATCCAGATCTACCAACCCTTATGATGTGACTGTACGTCTTATAAAAATGATCCTTAAATTACAGACTTGTGGAATAATAGCATAATTTTTGAAAATACAGTCTTTGCAATAAAATCTGGATACTGGCTTGACCAGATCCAGCTTTCATATTAGATTAAGCGGAGTTCATCAGGGATTAGTCTAAATTAACATTCATGATTATCTTCCTTGCCCCAGGGCTAAAACCATGGCAAATTTAGCATGAATACATTCATAATTATCTTCCTTGTTTCAGGGATTAGAACTTCAATTTTATCTTTATCCACTTTCCTCCATTGCACATCTTTGAGCAATGGATGGTTGGTCAAGCATTTGGATCACATGGTTCAGCTTAATAAACTCAATGTTTTAAAGTAAGATAGTATTGATATGTTTCACTTACCACCTTTTTATTGCTCAGCTCCAATTAGTGTTGAGCACTCTTACAGTATCATGGTGTTAGGGATTGATCTAAGAAGGTGTTTGGTTAGTTTCTTTTCTGGCTTATTGTTAAACAAATGAAGCCATTGTTGCTTGTTGTAATATTTTATTCCTTTCGCATTATTTCATATATTTCTAGACATTCACTATATAAAAAATCTGCAAATATGCAAACTTTGATGGAGAAAAATTCACATATTTAAGTAGCCATACAAGTTTTTTTTTTTTTAACACCATGAAAACTGATACCCATGAAAATAAATGTAACCACAGTAGTTTAGTTAAGCATGCTGAATCATGGATCCATATTTCAGTACAATAACATTAAAGTTTTTGATCAGGTATTTTTAATATGAAATTTTTATATGCAGCTTCATGTTAATGAGGGTTCTGTGTATAGCATCTGTAACTAAAATTAAGAAAAAAATTAAATGACTTCTTTTCAGAACTACTCAACAGTTTGATCAAATTAAGTAAAGGAAGTCTGGTTTGTGAAACTTTAGTTTTATGAAGTGGATGCTGATTCTCATGGATTACCAAATTTTGTGATTGAAACAAAATCTGAATTGAAAACACCATTGAATGGT
Source organism: Unio pictorum (assembly GCA_030141615.1). NCBI lineage: Eukaryota > Metazoa > Mollusca > Bivalvia > Unionida > Unionidae > Unio > Unio pictorum. The sequence continues at coordinate 3,298,197 of JARLTB010000365.1, forward strand.
GATTTTTATTTGGTAACGATTTGGCTGCATTCCCAAACTATAACCCTAACCCCAGTGAACAGTGTTTTTTATTTGGAAATGATTTGGCCGCATCCACAAACTATGACCCTAACCCTTACCCCAGTGAACAGTGTTTTTTATTTGGAAATGATTTGGCTGCATCCCCAAACTATGACCCTAACCCTTACCACAGTTAACAGTGATTTTTTAATTTGGAAACAATTTGGCTGCATCCCCAAACTATGACCCTAACCCTAACCCTAAACCCAGTGAAAAGTGTTTTTTATTTGGAAACGATTTGGCTGCATCCCCAAACTATGACCCTAACCCCAGTGAACAGTGTTTTTTATTTGGAAATGATTTGGCCGCATCCACAAACTATGACCCTAACCCTTACCCCAGTGAACAGTGTTTTTTATTTGGAAATGATTTGGCTGCATCCCCAAACTATGACCCTAACCCTTACCACAGTTAACAGTGATTTTTTAATTTGGAAACAATTTGGCTGCATCCCCAAACTATGACCCTAACCCTAACCCTAAACCCAGTGAAAAGTGTTTTTTATTTGGAAACGATTTGGCTGCATCCCCAAACTATGACCCTAACCCCAGTGAACAGTTTTTTTAATTTGGAAACAATTTGATTGCATCCCAAAACTATGACCCGAACCCCATTGAACAGTGATTCTTATTTGGAAATGATTTGGCTTCATCTTCAAACTTTCGAACTATGAATTAAAAGTCCCATTGAACAGGGATTTTTATTTGGAAATGATTTGACTGCATCCCCAAACTATGAATTTAAATAATGATTAAGCTCATTGTTTTGCATGAAAATAAAAGAATTCAAAGTAGTTATTTTTTTATATAAAGCATTAAAATGACTTCTCAAAAGCTTTTCAGGAGAATTTGAACAAGCATAAGAGAAATGATACTTGTATGAAGGTCTTTGAAATTTGTACAAGTGATTTTGATCACCCATTCAATATGGTTGATGTTACCAAAAATAGCAAATCCCTCAGTCTTCTTTTCAAGAACCATTCAACAAATATGGCAATATGCTGCCATGGCAACTGTTACTGCAGTTAGAAAAACTTAAGGTGACTTCATACAAAAACATTCAACAAAATATTTTTATTTAAAAAAAACACTTGGATGAAAGTCATTCAGATTTATACAAAAAATGACAATCTCTCTTCAAGTAAATCCACTGTTACTGAAGGTAGAGAATCCAAATCCAGACATAAAAGTTTGAGCCAATTTAACAAACAGCATCTTTTCATAAAAGCACTTCCTTTGAGGTTTGTATAGATTTACCATCCAGTATTGCTACTGTCATTGCAAATGGGATAACTGTATGACAACTTGATTCTAAAAAATGCTTGAATAAAATTTGACTCTTATTCCCCCCCCCCCCTAAAAAAAAACCAACAACATTTTGCTGTGATGGTATTGCAATGTACACAGTTGATACCAATTTGAATTCATTGAATATGGATGCAGATAGTAAGAAAAAAACCTTTAAATAACTTTTTTATCTTGTAACCAACAAAGACAATAAAATAGAAATTTTGACCAGATGAAACCTCTGCTCATACATGTTGTTATTAGGCAGATGCCAGCTAATTGTACATCTTAAGAATTTGAGCCTCTTTTTGTCAGATTAATTTTCACCAGATATAAAGATAATATAATGATAAATAATATAGTTGGTCCCCTGACTGGTTATTATGCACAGGTTTGACTGTACAACAAATATTCCTGACTATAATAAATAAGTCTTATGTCTATGAACATCCAATAATTTTCCTTTCAGACCTTGGAGATTAACATGGATGCCAACTTGGATAATTTGACAATTCCAGATGAATTCAGTATGGACAATTTGGACATTTCGAACATACAGAAGGTAATGAACATGTTTACCCAAGTATTGAAGCGGCAGCAAGAAGAGGAAATGTGAGCTGGACTGTGAATGCTTCTGTATATAATATTCATTCCCAATTAGATCATTTTAAGTTAGGAAGTGGTACTTGCATTTCAAGACAACCGATAAAGGAAAACATAAGAAATTATTGATTACTTTATTGTGCAGATATGTAATGCAATTCTGTGAGCAGTGAAACCATTGAGGCCATAAAAGTATCAGTACCTTTTTTTAAATTTTATTGAATCTGGAAACGTGCAGACTTAACGAAAAGTGTCCAGTGAAGAGCAGATGCTCAGGATGCTTCTCGAAAAGTAATTTTAATAATTTTTTTTTTAAAATCTGCTATTTTTATCACTTATTAGCACTATCTTGAACCATTTGTCTGACTCAGTTGTCCGTTATATCAAATTTTGGTTAAAATATAGAACTGTGAATGGATGTATCTGGATTAAATTGGTCCAGAAATCTTGTTTGACTAAATATGTATCAGTAACTAAGTAAATATTTGCATTTTCTGGCCATTTGAGATATTTACAGAAAGAAAAGACTTAAACAATAACAAAAAAATATTAGATACTTAAAAACACTAATTTCTTTAATTTACTCTTTACAAGCCAGATTTCTGTTTTGTTTTAATTTCCCCTGAGGGCCAGACAGAATACGTTCTCTGGCCGGATTCAGTCCATGGGCTGGGGGGGGTTGTTCACCCCTGACTTAAGACTGTCCATGATAGAATAATGCAGGTGTGAACACAAATATCAAGGAGCTTGATCAATGTTAGCTTGGCTAATATAGGTTCTGTTGACGCCAGTGCTGGTACGTGATTAACTCTAATTAACCAGTAAGTCACCATTATGTGTCTTGAATCGTGTTTTAACAACTTGAGATTCCAGTATGACAAATCATATGTTTTCATTGCAGCACTCACATATTTCAGTTAGGTCTAAGAAAGAATAAACTTTCTTTTTACCACCCTCTCTCCAGATTACATTAATGTTTTTACTTTAAAAGATAATTTAATTATTCAAAATAAAAATGTAATGGGAATTGTAGATTATAGTCATTTGAGTTTCTGAGTTATATTACTATGTTGTGTTGGTATTGTAATTGGCAAATCAGTTATTGATATACATTGTAATAAATAAAACGTTTGGGAGACACAGTTGTAGTCCACGTGAGTAATTCAGCATAATTGACATCCAGATTTATCATTTGTTTTATTGTATATATTTTGTCATATTCAATAATAATTAAAGCTCACAGGTGTGAAGCTTGACTTGATTTTATATGGCAGCAAATTCTCCTTTGGGCGCAATATGATGTATTGGGAGTGTGTGTGTGTACTTTGGGTTATTTTTAATGTATCCTATCTCATTGTGCATATTTGTATTTAACATGCTTTTAAGTATTAGTTTATTTGGTAGTAGATAATTCTGTGTTGTATGTATTTTAGAAAGACATTTTGTAAATGTATGAATGTATCATATTCATGCTTGAAATTGTGGGAGGGTTTTAATGTGGAGATACATGCAATGTATTTTGGCCAATGACTACAAATCAGAAAATATATCTTATAGTTATGTTTACCTGATAGGACTAATTAAATTACAGTATTGTAATTACAAAAAGTGCTAAAAATTCATAAACTACTGCCACTTAACCAATAGAATTTTTGTTTAAGGTTTCAAACTTCACCTGAAAAAGACTGTCAAAAACATTTCCAAGCTAGTTTGAAACAACCGCTATATGAACTGGAAATCACCTGCAGAGGTGTCTCCACACTTGTTCAAACCACAGAATTATGGATGGTTACAGATGGGTAACCTTCACTTTACAACTATATGTTTGGGGTAAATTCAAAATTAAATGCGACTCTTTAGGACCATTAATTTATGGAGATGTTGTAAAAATTCAAATGCTTATACTAGTGACATTTGATTAACTATATATACCAATTTATAATGACAATAATGCCATGTAAATACTCCTATCAGTTAGAATCGTTTTACAATCCGTAGTTTCTGCTGTGCTCATGTGAAGTCATGCCAAATTTCATGGTGTTATGCCCAAGAACGGCAAATAACACTTAAGAAACATGACCAGGTTCATAAGTGTGTCCATGTATTGCCTGTTGATGATACTTGTATTTTCCAGTATTGAGGATTATTTGAATGATCAATCAGCTATTAAAACACACTCCTGTAAATATGTAAGAGTTTTCATGATTGAAATCAACATCTGCTAAGGCTGCACTTCACTGTTATTTCATGTCATTTACCTTTCCATGATAATGCAGCATGAGATGATCAGAACTAAAAGTAATATTTTATAATTTTGTAAAATGTTGACACGACAGATTATTAATTGATTTGCAGACTGATTCAATTTTGTTTTTGTTTTTATGGGATACAGCATCAGTTTTAAGTGCATGATACATGGTGGCCAGTAGATTTGGTGGAAGAGAAGTCTGTTAAAATTTATAAGGTGACTTAGTTGTCCACTTCACATAGTTGCTTGACCCCTGGTCCATAGAAGATAGATCATTGGAGTCCATGGCTCTTATTGGTCAGCGAGAGCTGTCTTTTTGTTTCCTAATGCATAAGTTAAATAAAATAATGCTTTACTTTTTAAAATGTGTTCTTTCTCATACCTATCCTGCTACACAATGCAGCCTTAATTTGCAGTCTGGGGTCATGACAATAGCTTGCAACCTGGGGTCATGATAATAGCTTGCAGTCTGGGGTCATGATAATAGCTTGCAGTCTGGGGTCATAACAATAGCTTGCAGTCTGGGATCATGACAATAGCTTGCAGCCTGGGATCATGACAATAGCTTGCAGCCTGGGATCATGACAATAGCTTGCAAACTTTTGTTTTAAAGTTACCAGGCCTCATATTCTCAAAAATATTTAAGCATGAAATTTTAGATTAAAATTCAAATTCCACTGCTTATCAACGGTCTATAATCTTTAATTTAAATAAAGAACTTTAGAGAAGGATGTTCTCCAGTATTACTCTAGACTTCATAATCTTTGCAAAAAGTATATTCCAAGAATTATTTTGGAGGGGACTGTGGGAGTGCAAATTTGAGTTAAAAATCTTTTCTAAATCTGATGACAAAATAGCTATAGCATGAGGAGTACAAACCGTTTATAGTGTAGAAGTAAAGGGCACTGCAACACATCTTGGAATATTATTTCTGTTGACACAAAGAGAACATTGATTTGCAGACATAGTATCTTTTTTCGAGCTTTGTCATAGATGGCTTGTTTTGACAACAAATACACTGTACATTTGTTTAGATAGTTTAAATTCAAGGGAGCAATAGTATTAAACTTGAATGTGTTCTTTATATTTGTGTATATGTTTGTGGCAAATGTCATCTGTGTTTTGGGTGTTGCAGAGTTGGGTGAGATGGATTGGCTATAAATGATCGTACATGTATAAACAGCAAATTTATTTAATGGTGTCAAAATGTACTCACCACCTTGACATATTAAAAATTTCTCAAAATAATAAAATGGTGAAAATAGATCATGCAGATGAAGTTAATAAATAAAATAATAGCATATAATTGCCAGAAATTAGTGTTTTATGGAACCCAATGTCACCTGCATAAATACACTGATACATTTACTCTGCCAAAATGTTTACACAAAATTTCAGTGCATAACTTTAACATTGTTACAAATTAAACCTATGCTTCACACGGAGACAATAATATGCATTGGTTCCTCAAAAGAAGTCTTTGAAAATGATGTAATATACAAATATTTGTTTGTAAATAATGTAATATACAAATATATGTTTGTAAATAATGTAATATACATATATATTTTTATAAGTAATGTAATATACATATATATGTTGGTAAAAGATCGACTTTAGAGTTTCTTTGCATTACTTATTACTACAATGAATGTCCCATATTTACCACTCAAAGCTGAGAACATATTATTTCAAGGAGCAGTGCTTACCTATATCCTAATTTTGAGTTACAAAATGAACAAAATAATTAATTTCATTTTCAGTGTCTGAAGATGATAGCAGTAGTCAGAAGTGACATAAATTGTTAAAATTATCAAGCACATTTGTCTTCAACTGAAATTCCTGGATAGCCTTTTGTCATATAAATATGATATAAGCCTGGTATGTGGGTGTATACATGCAAATAAATAATGAAAATAAACATTGTAAAATTGATTAATATCTTATTGCCTCAGGTGTTTGCATCTTTTGTATAATGTTCAAAGGTGAAAGTAAATTCACTACCTGTTCAGGTATGTACATTTGCATATGCAAGTTTACATTTGTTGAGGGGCCCCCGAGTGGCCGAGTGGTTTAAAGCACTGTCCGTTACGGATCACTGCCATCTCACCTCTGTCTGCGTCAGTTCGAGTCTAAGATTCGGTTAATGTAGTTATGTGAGAAAGCTTGCCAGTAGCTTCTCGTGGGTCAGTGGTTCTTTCCGGAGGTTTTCTGGGTTCTTCCTCCACCATTAATACTGGCCGCCATGTGTAGCCTATATTGTGCTGAAAAATGGCGTTAAACCATTAAAAAAAAAAAAAAAAAAACATTACATTTGTTGAACAGAGAGAGAATTGAATAGACAAGCATACAAAATCACAATGAACATAAACTCTAAAATTCATTTTTTATGTTCAAAACTGAGAATACAATATTCATGAAAGTCATTGTCAGTTCTGTAAATTATTTCAAAACAAGAACAGCATAACTTTTAAATTATTTTGTAAAGTTGTTCAAGCACCACAAATGCAACACTGATCCATTTTGGTTGTGAGAGGGAGTTCTGAGTCCTATTCATATATTTCTTTTGTATAGTTCTTGTTTTCTTTGAACTCATAAAGATGTAATTAGTGCCAGATTGTCCAGTATGGAAGTTTTATTAATATCCTGAGCTGCTTTAACGTTTTTCTCAGAAATTTAACTCTGTTATTGCATCGCTGATGTGTTTTAGGCCAAATGATTTGCATGTTATCCCCCATGACCACAATCACAAAAAAAAGAATCTGTTTCATTACATCCCTGATGTGTTTTCAACAGCATGATTTGCATGTTATCCCCCATGACCACAATACAAAAGTTTAACTGTTATCATTACATCCCTGATGTGTTTTCAACAGCATGATTTGCATGTTATCCCCCATGACCACAATACAAAAGTTTAACTGTTATCATTACATCCCTGATGTGTTTTAGTCAACAGGATGGGCCTGTCATCACTCATGACCACAAATCATACACATTGTTACACATAAGTACTAACAGAATAAAGTTAGTTTGATTCTATTCGTTTTTGTTTTTTTTTAAATTTTATATACTGTCTTTTATTACAAGTTCATCTTCACTAACCAAGGTTATAATGTGTTAACCCTATCAACACCTTAGCAGATCAAACATTTCAGTACTGTCCTTGCAACATCTGTTGGGGTTCATGAATTGTCTCCCTTAGTATGTAGTGCTATTTACCAATAGCATGTAGCAGTAGTGTATTTATTGTATGTAGGCCAAAAATGGTGCAGGCAATTTACTTCAAAAGGATACTTTGTAAGTTTAATATAAAAAAGTATGAATAAATATGAGAGAGAAGCCATTATAGTTGTAATGGAGGGAAAGGGTGTATTTGTACAAACATGGACTGGCAGTGGAACATTGCTTATTTATGAGTCCATTCCAGTTGTTTGCACCCCGTCTTTATCATGTAGGAGCAGTGTTCAAATTTTAAAAACTTTATAATTTGATTTAATGTTGAAGTATATTAGATCCACCAGGGTAAAGATATAGTTATAACACATCATAACCCTGGCAAGTGAAGGTGTAACAGGTTATGCTTCCAAACTCAATGTAAGCAGTTTAGTTGGCAGTATAGATTTATCTTATTTTGGTAAAGGAATAATGATCAATTGAATTATGCACATTTCAATTCCTAGCAGTAAGTATAAGTTCATAGGAAATAAAATAGAAGGATATTTGGTATCATTACTTTGACTGCACTAATGACAGCATACTCTTTCAACAATAGTATGTTTTCATCTGATTGTGTACAACACAAATTATAATGAAAGTCCGATACAATAAGGTTTGCAATGAACATTATCAATGACCTGGCTTAGGTAGGTTTTTCTGTACATTATGTTGTTAATTTCTGAACTTATCTGGTAGGTGTGACTTTTTTGTGATGTGATTGGCATGAAAATTAATAAGTGAAAGCAATTAATAGTGGAATGCTTATGACTTAATTACGGTTTCAAAGCTTACAAAAATTGGGTCATTTATTTCGAAGTTTAAGAAAAAAATTCTCAATTGAAAATTGAGCTCAAAGATAAGCACACAAAAATATATTGGAAAGAAAAAATGACACCATATTATTGAATGTGTTCATTCATATATGCCAGAAATTGATGTTTATATGAGAACTGCATTTAAACTGACTATGTTATATTGGGTGTAATTGTAACTCACTGCTTATAAAACTTTTAATCCTGTAGTCAGTTTCTTTTACTTACATCAAACTTATGCAGATTGATTTTTTCTTATTTTGGCTCAGGCCTTTTACCACCACCACCTCTCTCTCTCTTGATCTCGATCGATCGATCGATCAGAATTTTACCTACCAAATGATAAAACAAAAATCAAATATGTGTAGTAATAAAGATTATTATACAGTAGTTTTCTGATACCTAAAAATACTCAACACTATAGAACAAGAATATTGCTGATGTTCTGTTAACTCGAAATATTCATACATAATAAAAGAACCTTTTTAACATGATTTAGCAATCATGCTATTCTCATTAGAATCTGAAATATCTTTTTTTAAAATTTCACTTTCATTTAACATGGGTAAAAAAAAATGACAATTTGTTTCCATTGATATTTTAAAAAATAAAATTTTCGTTATGGCTGCTGAGAAACATGTAGAATCCAAAAGCTGATTTTTTTTCTTGAGCCCTTGAAACTGAAAAAGATAGTTTGAAAGTAAATTACATTGGAAGCAAACAATTTCTTTAAATCTTTATTTTCTATTACTCAGGAAAATATTGAGAATTTCTTGGAAAATCTATAATCTGCAATGTATTCCCTTGACACTTATAACTCCATCTCAGTTCATTTAATTGTAGCCTTTTGCTCATTATTCCTCCACCTAAATTCATCTTTTCAATTACTTTACGGTTTTTATTTTGTCAGTTGCTGACAGCTGCTGAATATATCCCTACTAATGTAGATTGTGCCTATACAATCTATTATACTGTGACAAAAAATATGTCTCATGCGCACACACACACATGCATACACATATTCACTACTGAAACGACACGATTAGCACATGATGCATGGATAACTAGGCACACACCTTGACAGTCCAGATATATGCATATAAACATCAGTGATGCTGCTGGTTTTTCTCTAAATGGTTGAAATTTGCAAACAAATGAAAGCTACTGAAGCAATGTGTCTTCACTGTGTAAACATTTTATGAAAATGTGGAAAAGATATTCTGATCAGAGTTTGTAATTAATGTGAAATGCACTTTTTTTTAAAAAAAAAAATGCTTATACACATATACAACATTCAGCAAAAGTTCTAATTTTATTATCTCTTCAGATTGACAATAAAATTTAATCCAAAAATTATTTCATTTATTTCCAATTCATTTTTAATTAATACTACTGTTTATTTTCTTCAGTGTCTCGATATGTGACAGGTTAATTAAATGAAATAACATGCACACAGCTAACATTTGCCTTTGAATGATACAGATTTAATGGAATATATTACAGAAAAAAAACCTTTATGTATTTGATACCTAAGTATTAAACAAGAAAAGGGTTACTATCTTTCATGGAACCTCACTTTAAGTTACAACTGCCTGTTATGTCGTACATTGATAAAAAAAAAATATACTTGAAACATGTTTTATTTTATTCAATTAAAATTACAATCATCTTAATTGCAGTAAATATATATGACACAAACGACTAAAGTTTATTGGTGTTTTCATTAGTTTTGATAATCAGCTGTTGATTATTTGTTGATTATTGTTACTGTGTGTCATAAAAGTTTTATCGCTTATGGTTTAGCATGTATTTATTGTTTAGTTGTTTATATATATATATATATATATATATATATATATATATATATATATATATGCAACATTTTACATCTAGTGCTTTTTCGTCCGTGTATTTACCGAGAATTCATTAGGGGTTTATACTTAACAGCTGTTGAGTATACACATGATTGGACCGCTTTGTTTGAAAAAAAAAAAAACATCAGGGATATGTTGATCGCTTGATATGTACGTCCATCCATCCTTCTAGATCTCCCCTCCTAGGTTTAAACGAACATTCACGAAATCTTACGTAATAGTTCCCCTATCATGCAAATGTCCTCTCCACCTCATTCCCCACATGGGTCTCTTTGTTTGTGGCCAAGGGCCATAATGTAAATAATAAAAAGGGTAATTACTTGCTCGCATCGAAGGTTTCAGTTGTAAAAGAGCAAAGAAATTGACCAAACGACAAAGGCAAAATATACTACGAAAAATCCATATAAAGCTGACCAAACCTCATCGACGAAAAGCACAATGTTAAGTCCATTAAAATTGTACCAAACAGCTGCTAATAAGGCATGAAGGGCAGTTGAAAGAAGACAAATGCCTTTCGTCAAGAAAATGAAAGAAGAAAAAAACCACTTTGAAAACGAGATCCATATGATTGCGTCCTGCCGATTTGTAGGAGTAAGAAAAAGCAAAAGTATTTTGCCAAGTTGTCATAAATCATCGCCATAACAAGAGTAAGATTTTCGGAAATGAACGTGCATGCTCAACCAATAAAAACAGTTGCAACGAGAGCTGAAGAAAATGGCTTGTTTATGACGTTCTACTATATTTTGTTTTGAAGAACAGACTTTCCAAAATAATGCCAGAAACGTTAATTTACTAAATGGACATTCATTTTTGTTAACACTTACTAAGTTGGGATGCTTATTAACGTTTTAAACAGTGGGGATGGACGAATAAAGATTGGTTGAATTTATGTTTTATCTACAATTGAAAGAAATATGAATGGACATTTTGAATAATTCTGAATGTTGAGACGTATTTTCAAGAACATTATTTGTGCGTTGAGAACGTTGTTCCAGCAAAGTTTTGGCAATACATATCAGATTAGATGTTAGTCTGTGCTGGCGAAGCAGATGTTGAATCGCTGAGAGGAACTTGACACAGTTTTTTGTGAAAATGTACAGACACTCCTTACATCATTCCAGGACTCTAGAATGTTGCTAGGTAGATAAATGCAAATGTTTTCAATCTTTAAAGAAATTCGGCCGACGCCGCTGAAAGATTGATTCAAGTAAGTTGTTTATGTTGATATGGACTGGCATGTTTATGTCAGTGTCGAATACTTTTATTAGGGTTGTGTTTGATGAAACCATTGAGCCACTTAACATCTACCAGTCGGTGCTTAACGTGCATTTCTAAACTTTTCACCATTTAATCCTGATAATGCAAAATTCTCTCCAGAAAATCCACCTATAGCAAGTTTTATTTTCAGTGAAATATAGTGAACTATATACTGACGATAAAATGGTTCAGTGATGATTTAATACGGACTAGTTTTATCGTGTATTACATACCTATCAATAAAAAAAATGTAAATGTTCCATTTATGATTTGATGCATTCATTGAAACACTTTCTTCGTCAGTGCCTAGAAAACTAGTGTATTCTAAAAAGCCAAAGTGGGTATGCGAGAAAGCTTGTCGGTAGCTTCTCGGGAGTCAGTAGTGTTTCCCTGGGGTTTCCAGGGTTCTTCCTCCACCAGGTAGCTAGCGGTCATATATAGCCTATCATATGCCGATAAATTGCGTTAAGCCAACAACGACAACCTTGTGGAAAAGAACCGGGTATATTTTGTTTTATTAGTCATTGCAAATCCTACCCTCGTCAAAGGCCACCCCCCTCCCCCAGCAAAGACCAGGTTTCAACGGTTGGTGTTCACCAGCAAAACCGAGGAAGCGCTGTTGTTTCCACTCGCGCTAAAATATATGTCTGGATGCAGGGCCGTATTATCCATAAGGCTGACTAGGCTGAAGCCTAGGGACCCACCAATAGCAGGGACCCATGCAACCTTTAGCCATGCCATGGCAATGCTGCATAATCGAAAATTCCACATTGTAAAAAATTCCTACTCCATGCCACAACAATCAGACTGCTGCTAAATTCCACCTTTTTAAAACATTGGTAAGTTTGTATTAATTAAAAGAGCGCGAAATTCGCGGGTGGATGTCGAGGGGCCCAAAGAAGCTGGAAGCCTAGGGGCCCTGCCATTCGCGGGTGGATGTCGAGGGGCCTAAAGAAGCTCGAAGTCTAGGGGCCCTGCCATGAGTTAATACGGCACTGTCTGGATGTTCGAATCGGGCTTTTCAAAATTTACCCAGATTACACAAATGCATTACAGTGCAAGGTCTTTATTAAATCATCCTTTTCTAATTGTGCAGAAACTGGTCATGCACTCACTTGTCCAGGGAGGGAAGGTGTTTGCGCTGACCATATCATTTTACTGAGTACGATGAGTCGTTTCCTTAATAACAAATTTTGAAAACAGAAAGAATCAGTATGAAAAAGTATGCAATATAATATTTCCTCCTCAAATATATAATGATAAACGAACTAAACACATAACATGTGATGTTTAAGTTTGGCATTTCATTTTTAACACAATTCAAATTTTCTAAGATTTCAAATCTTGCAGGACAACTAACGATGTTACACCATTTGCTTGTGAGTTTTGCATTTTCTAGACACGTCCCTCCTCCACGCGTCAGTTAAACTCTTAAAATGTGGATAAGATACTGCAATTTTAAAAGATTTATTTGACGATTGTGCAAAAAAAAACAACCTAGGCTCAATGAAAGGAAAACCTGTGGATTAATGAACAAAATTACTGTAATATAAACCACTTGAGTCTGTATTCTATTGATGGCCGCATCCTACTTGTAGAGGAATCTTCATCTTGCAACCTACGCATGGAACATAGAGCTATCAATCCCTTCTAGCAAGACTTAACGTGCTCTGTTCGAACTGGAGATGACATCGCCTCTGAAACGCCCCATGCTGGAACGTGTCGCCAGATTGGAAGTCTGACGTTTTAAGAAGTGTTTCTTGGATTTTGAGTAATTTTTAACTTGAGACACTAGTCTGGTGAATGAATCCGATAGTCAGTGTCACCAGGGGCGAAACAGAGATCAACGAAGGTCAGAGCCTTAAGGTTTTGCTTTAAAAAAATTTAATGATTTTACAGTTAAATGGTACTTATGAATCCGATCAGGATTTCTTACCGGTCACTGTTAAGTACCAGCATTTTAGCAAAATCCCTGACATCGCCATCAGAAGTCATTAGTTTTCCCTTTGTTCGTTTTTAAGGTTTACAGGTTTCTCAAACCATAGTAGAATATCCGTAGTCCACAAATCGATATATTATAAAATGTTGGCAGACACTGTCGAATATGTTGTAGAATCTATAGAACTAATGATGGTTTGATGATGATGATGATGATTATTATTATTATTATTATTATTATTATTATTATTACTCTAATCGTCTTGAGACAATGGAGCATGTAGTTTAATCAATCAGACAAAGAACTCACTGTACTCAATTCACTACCGTGCGTTCTTGCCAGATTTAAATTTAATCATTGATTTTTTTAAAAATAATTATATACGTATTACCTACATTGACAACTGTATAATAATAGTAGCAATGTTCTTTTTTGTGGACATTATACGTGTATTTTTATCAAATAATGACTAATACAAGTGTTAGACTCTTTATCAACCCACCCACCTAAACATTAGAACCAAACTAGATCAGAAACGAAGATCATAATCAATAGACAAACAGATTTTGAAGAAGAGAAGGTAGACACATCAGACACTCGCTCCAGAACAGACTAGAAGGAAGAGGACAGATCTCAAAGAGACATGGAAGCGAACTGTGGAGAAAGAGATGAAGGAATCTAACCTGACGTGTGACACTATCACCAAGATGATTACAGACCGTCAGTACTAGCACTTTCGTGGAAACCTGATGTTTTACCCAAGGCACGACTAGCGAATTAATGGATGAAACCCAACTGGCAAATGCATGTAGGTATACGATACCAATTAGCATTCAAAATTATTCATTTTCTTGTTAACGATCCATTCGAAAGTAAATTCAGTACAGTTGGCAAGGATAACTCCACGATGACTTCGGAATCTTCATTCAGGTTTTGCTATCACATGTTAGCCAAACATAGAAAAAGGTAGGCTTCCCAAACAGAAAAAGGTAGGCTTCCCAAACATAGAAAAAAGTAGGCTTCCCAAACATAGAAAAGGGTAGGCTTCCCATATGCAATGATATTTTGTAGGCACTGGTTGTTACCCAATCCCATCTACGTAAAGATAAATAAAGGAAAAAAAAAAAGACCAGATTGGAAGGTATGTGTGTTTGTGCTATATACCAAACATTGCGCTTTCTCGTGAATTTAGCTCACTTTCAGTCATCCGATAAGATTCTTATAAGATATTAGTATTGTATAAATACTGTGTTTACTGGTCTTATCCCATATTGACATTGTATAAATACTGTGTTACTGGTCTTATAACACATTAGCATTGTATAAATACTGTGTTACTGGTCTTATAACATATTAGCATTGTATAAATACTGTGTTTACTGGTCTTATAACATATTAGCATTGTATAAATACTGTGTTTACTGGTCTTATAACATATTAGCATTGTATAAATACTGTGTTTACTAGTCTTATAACATATTGGCATTGTATAAATACTGCGTTACTGGTCTTATAACATATTAGCATTGTATAAATACTGTGTTTACTGGTCTTATCCCATATTGGCATTGTATAAATACTGTGTTACTGGTCTTATAACATATTAGCATTGTATAAATACTGTGTTTACTGGTCTTATCCCATATTGGCATTGTATAAATACTGTGTTACTGGTCTTATAACATATTAGCATTGTATAAATACTATGTTTACCGATCTTAACACATTAGTATTGAACAAAGGTGTGTTTACTGGTTTTAACACATATTAGCATTGTATAAATACTGTGTTACTGGTCTTATCACATATTAGCATTGTATAAATACTGTGTTTACTAGTCCTTTAACATATTAGCATTGTACAAATACTGTGTTTACTGGTCTTATAACATATTAGCATTGTATAAATACTGTGTTTACTGGTCTTATAACATATTAGCATTGTATAAATACTGTGTTTACTGGTCTTATAACATATTAGCATTGTATAAATACTGTGTTTACTGGTCTTATAACATATTACCATTGTATAAATACTGTGTTTACTGGTCTTATAGCATATTAGCATTGTATAAATACTGTGTTTACTAGTCTTATAACATATTGGCATTGTATAAATACTGTGTTTACTAGTCTTATCCCATATTGGCATTGTATAAATACTGTGTTTACTGGTCTCATAACACATTAGCATTGTATAAATACTGTGTTTACTGGTCTTGTCCCATATTGGCATTGTATAAATACTGTGTTTACTGGTCTTATAACATATTAGCATTGTATAAATACTGTGTTTACTGGTCTTATAAAATATTAGCATTGTATAAATACTGTGTTTACTAGTCTTATAGCATATTAGCATTGTATAAATACTGTGTTTACTGGTCTTATCCCATATTGGCATTGTATAAATACTGTGTTTACTGGTCTTATAACACATTAGCATTGTATAAATACTGTGTTTACTGGTCTTATCCCATATTGGCGTTGTATAAATACTGTGTTTACTAGTCTTATCCCATATTGGCATTGTATAAATACTGTGTTTACTGGTCTTATAACATATTGGCATTGTATAAATACTGTGTTTACTAGTCTTATCACATATTGGCGTTGTATAATACCGTGTTACTGGTCTTATAACACATTAGCATTGTATAAATACTGTGTTTACTGGTCTTATCACATATTAGCATTGTATAAATACTGTGTTTACCGATCTTAACACATATTAGTATTGAACAAAGGTGTGTTTACTGGTTTTAACACATATTAGCATTGTATAAATACTGTGTTACTGGTCTTATCACATATTAGCATTGTATAAATACTGTGTTACTGGTCTTATCACATATTAGTATTGAACAAATGCTTTGTTTACCGATCTTAACACATATTAGTATTGAACAAAGGTGTGTTTACTGGTTTTAACACATATAAGTATTGTAAAACTGCTGCGTTTACTGGTCTTATCACATATTAGTATTGAACAAAGTATGTGTTTACCGGCCTTTTCAAATAATGTTATTGTAAATATGTTGCGCGTAGCGGTCTTTTGAAAAACTGATATTGTATAAATGATATTTGTTTATAGGTCTTATCTCTGTCCATCAGAAAGATAGAGTAGTTGAATTTAAATCTGGTAAAGTTCCAAAAACCGGTAGCCTAAATGTTGATGTTCTAGACCATACTTAAAATTACTACGACTACACATCTATTACGCATAATTTAACGTGTCGAGAAATTCTACTTTGAGAACTATCATTAATCTAAAACTACTGGGACAACTCCGTGATATTATTTCACAAATTAGAAAATCACTAGACCAGTTCATCTATAACGATAATAAAACAGACACAAAATAATATTTTTACAGCAGCATGTGAACCTGTTACTATTGATTTAGTACGGACAATCGGGATGAAGAGTTCACCAAAGTCATGTGAACTTGATCCAATTCCAAAATCATTGCTGCTTGAGTGTTTAGACCCAATATTGCCTTCACTAGCTGATCGCTCTCATCCGGGGAATTCGCATAATTTTTTAAAACTGCCATTGTAAAGCCTCTGCTGAAGAAACTAACACTCGACCATACAACGATTTAAGGAACTACCGTCCAGTTTCTGATCTGCCGTTCATATAAAAAATATTAGAAAAAGTTGTTCCAACTGAACTTGTACCTCATTTGAATTCAAACAGTCTTTCAGCAATGTACAGTCAGCATATCGCCTTTGCATTCGCAATACAGCCGTACTGTGGTTCAAAGTCCTACTTAGTCAACAGGACACAAATTGTATCCGCAGATGGAATACACTCCAGCTCAGTTAATACAGGGTGTGGTGTTCCACAATGGTATGTTGTTGAACCTGTTCTCGTCAATGTATACACTCAGCCGCTCTCAAGTGTCATATATCATCACCCAGTGTCTCACCAATTGTACGCTGATGACACCCAACTATACAAACTTAACCACCCAACTGAAGTTGATGCTACCATCCATGGAGTAGAGAGGTGCATTTCTGATGTGAAATCATGGATGACATGTAACAAGCTGCAGATGAATGATGATAAAACTGAGGCCATTCTGATCTCAACACAAAGACTTTCTCATTCACATCCTTTACCTCAGACAATAAATATCAGCAACACCAACATTAAATTCTCACTGTCAGTTCGAAACCTAGGTATTACTCTAGGCAGTACTCCAACATTGCATGAACATGTCATGAACATATGCAAGGCTGCATATCTTTAGCTCAGACGCATCAGCTCCATTCGCAAATATCCTTCAGTCGATGCCACTAAAACACATCTTTGTTTATTAGTACTTTCAAGACTGTACTATCGTAACTCGATTTTGTCTGGTTCGTCTCCATATCTACTCCAGAAACTTCAAAAAGTTTTTTTTAATAATAAAAAACAGCTGCTCTGATCATCTTTCAAGTACCACAATCAGAGCACACCTCCCCGCTGCTCTGTACCATACACTGGCTTTCCATTCGATCCAGAATCAAACACAAAATGTGTTCTCTGTTCTACGTTTCGATGACGGACTCCAGTCCAGCATACCTATCTGGCTTCACCCATGTTTATACACCAGCAAGATACTTGCACTCCTCTTCTGACAATCGTGTGCTCATTATTCCCACTATGAAAAAGAAGTCATGTGGACAACGTTCTTTTACATACCAGGAACGTGGAACGAATTGCCCCTTGAAATTAGACACAAAGAGACATTGAGTCCTTCAAAGAGTGATCTTAAAACACACCCTTTTCGACTGCAAGAGCAAATTTAAGGACATAGTAATGTTTCCTACCTTAAATATTTTGAGAATTTTTTATATTTTCTAATTTCATGGTGTTTTTTAAATATCTTTTTATAGTCATATCATTATAGATGTCATTATTATTATTATTATTATTATTATTATTATTATTATTATTATTATTATTACATGTTAAAACACGTGCTTTCGATCCCGTACCAAAGAGTCAAGTGCTAATTTCAGTAATTACTGCTCCAGATTTAAGACTGTTAAAGAACTTAAATTTCATCAATAACACGATGTCACTATGTTGCTTTTTTTTAGCTTAAACTAGAACAAGCTCTCAAAAGATTGCTTTTAACTAAAACCTAACTTTCATTATCAACCAATGCTGGCCAGCCAAACCCATTCACACTCTAATGTATCTTTGCTCATTTCCAGACCGGATCCCATTTTCCTATACCATTAGTACCTTTTTTACCCTTTTTTGTGTGAGAGGTTGCTCTCTCTCTCTCCCGGCTGATCTATGCAGACCGTTTGGGGAGGCCCTCCTGTCCTAACTTTGGTTACCTCGTTGAGGTGTGTTTGCTATAGTTTGTTGAATTTTTTTTGTGATTAGTGTAAATTTATTTGTTGAAATTCTATATTTGTGTATTAATCTGAATCTGAACTGTCGATGTATGTTCATCTATGCATTCGTTATTCTCTAACCTTATTTCTTCCATCATTTCTTGGTACTCATCTTGTCTTTTGCGTTTCTTTTCTCTTTCCTTCTTTTCTTTCTTTCCCAGATACAGATTTCTTCTGCACTCATATTTAGTAGCACTGTATCATCTAACTCATTCTCTCCCGGTGATGTCGCGATTTCTGGTTTTGCTTGCTTTTGTTGAACTCGTTTCTCTTGTTGTATTAGTAGCTCTCTTTTCCTTTTTTTGAAGTTGTTTTGTTCCTGTCTGCTGAAGCTTAGATTTAGGATTAAGTTGCTGTTGCTGACTTTACACTTTCAGTACTTTTGCGCTGTACTTATCGGATCATCTGGGGGTTTTTTTTGTTGTCTTTCATTGTCTTTCTGCACTTTTATTTTGTTTGTGTCTTTCTTTTTATATATATAAAACTTCTTTTCTGTATCAGGGTCAATCCCTGAGAAACATGCTTACCATCACTTTAAATGTCCACTCCTCCGAAAAAATGCTAAGACAGTCGCGGGCAGATTCGTTGTTTTCATGGATGAGTATAATAAAGTCTTAGTTATTAATATATGCAACAAGTTATTTTTTCAAAAAGGTATAACATCTAAAGAAAATGTTAGCTTCCTCCATTTTTTGTCTTACAGATCCGAATTTCGTTCAAAACGCGAAAAGATCCAAAGCTTGCCTTCTCTCTCTCTCTCTCTCTCTCTCTCTCTCTCTCTCTCTCTCTCTCTCTCTCTGTGTTTTTTTGTGTATATGTGTGTTGTCTCGTTTACTGCATTGTTCATTATGCACCGTAAACACGATAATGATCACATTGTCCTGGGTATTGATGTAAATCAACATTATGTCAATGTAGCTTGCACATATTTTGCACATAATTCGATGCGCATGTCTGAGAATGTAGTACCTGTGAATTGGGATAATTTATTATACTTTAGAGTGTTTATACAGGTATAAACAAAAGAAATGCAAAAGGGTCTGGTCAATCAGACTGCTGAAAATGTTATCGACAAAAGAAAAATTGAATTATCGAATAGTGACGGTAAAGCAATATGTAAAATCAATGTTAAATATATTAATTTATTTCACAACAATAAAATGTAGTTTCAAAAGTTAGATATGTTTTCAGTTAAATAAATCGAAAGGAAAACTTTGATACTTGATGTTTTAATCTTAAGAATAACAGTTGCAACACCCTTTCATAAGTTTCAAACAAGAACACAACCAAGGACACTAGAAAATAATCAAGGATGATAATTATAAAAAAAATTAACATAAAGAATTAAATATTCATGGCGGTAACAACCAATATTTGTGAATTTTTATATGGCATTCAACTATATTTGATAAATATAGTTATTCGTTAATTCCATAATATAGTTCTTTATGGGGTAAAGAAAAAAAACTATTAACATGCATTTAAATAGTTTTACTGGACAACTTACAGAAAGCATTATATCATCATCAAAACTGCATTTGTCTCAGTTGGTCCCCAACTACATCCTAATGTTATTATTGGCTTTATAGTCTAACTGGTCTAGTGATTGTTTGAACAGGATTGGCTTTATAGTCTAACTGGTCTAGTGATTGTTTGAACAGGATTGGCTTTATAGTCTAACTGGTCTAGTGATTGTTTGAACAGGATTGGCTTTATAGTCTAACTGGTCTAGTGATTGTTTGAACAGAATTGGCTTTATAGTCTAACTGGTCTAGTGATTGTTTGAACAGGATTGGCTTTATAGTCTAACTGGTCTAGTGATTGTTTGAACAGGAGCAATTTTACCCTGCTCTCTTTCTGGTACAATTATATTTGGAATATCATACATCTTAACAATTCTGGAATTAGAATGTGTACATGCATCCATTCTTTTATTCATCACCAGACTTACTTTAATTACATTTCACCATGTGTCAGTTAGAATACTAAGGAAGCTACTAAATTATCAAATATGAGCATCTAATAAGAGCGTCGTGTTGAACAAGTTTTAGCATGGTAATAATAATAATAATAATAATAATAATAATAATAATAATAATAATAAAAATAATAATAATAATACAATAATAGTAGTTGTAGTATATTTGTTTTTATCTCACTAGGATGGTAGACATAAAACTACTTTTCAAGTGTTTAAAGAAGTCAAAATATTTGTGTTAAGATACAAGTCAGATACGTGAGGGTAATGTTACTTTGACATTCAGACGCAGGTGAGATACTATTTCCGCAGAACACTATATTATTATTATTATTATTATTATTATTATTATTATTATTATTATTATTATTATTTGGCTTTAAAAGACAGGCTCACGATGCTGTAATTTTATCGATTTTCTCACTATAAGTTAGCAAATAGTGTATTCAATGTCTGTATGATCCAGGCTACTCTTTAGCACACACTTTGAGCGTCTAGCAACGTTTGAACAAGACAAATTAACAATGGCTATACTGTACGAACTGGATTGTTTAAAATCTTTAACTGCGTGTATTGCAGTTCTCTGACGTTCTCTTTGAAGGTCATAAGCATTTGGGAAGGAGCAACAATACACAGGGTTGAATTATCGGATCTATAAAACTGTAGCAGCTCTCGAGCAGAAAACATACTGTTTCCAGTTGTCAGCTCGCTATAATTGTGTTTTGGTTCCGAGTTATATTGTGTATTACAGACTCTTCGCACAGGAAGATAGAAGACAATATTTGTGGCAGCTGTAAGACATTCTTGGAGCGATAATTAGGCGTTACCACGGTAAGTGTTGTTGTAAGATACACAGCCATTTCTTTAATGTTTCGAGTCAATTTGACACACCTTTTTTAATTTTCGCATTTGTGATAAGGACAAACAAGTACAAAGAAATAAACAATGAGCTAAGCCAGCAAGCTCAAAACGAGACCAATGCAACGATTTCAAACAAAATTATAATGTCACTGCAAACGAACGAAAATCAAATTCTTTCATCTTGTAATACCTGAAATGCTATTTTTACGATAACAAGATCGATTGATTGATCCATCCGTTCATCCATCCATCCATCTAATCTAAATATCGTTCGTTCGTTCGTAAATAATGTTGACGATAACCTCGGAGCAGCGAAATTTACATGTAATATACACTGCAGGAGTAAACGTGTAAGAAGCTATTATATGATTTAAATTCAAACCATGGTACTTAGCTCGAATCCGAAATTGGAATATACATGTATCTGACATTACTGCATATGAAGAGAACAAACAGATAAACGCTTTAGGATATCGTA
The DNA here is from genome assembly GCA_030141615.1 of Unio pictorum. Taxonomy (NCBI): domain Eukaryota; kingdom Metazoa; phylum Mollusca; class Bivalvia; order Unionida; family Unionidae; genus Unio; species Unio pictorum. Next base: position 3,320,207 of record JARLTB010000365.1, read on the forward strand.
AAATTGTTTTATTATATTTTCGAGTTATGTTCACTGTCTCTTGTTAAAAAGAGTATTCTTTCTAAAGCCCAACTTCCTTTCGGTGAAATTGTCCCATGATCGGGCAAGCAGCAGCGTTTTGTACGAGTGTCCCACGGTGAACACACACGTGGATTTTATGTCGCGAATTTAGTACTTGTTCATTGAGCGTGGGAATTCAAGTACTTCGTGAAATTATTAACTTGCCTTGCGTTCCTGGTTTTAAACAGAATGATTTCTCGTAGCTAAGTTTAAAGGAATTCTATATTTTCCGGGACTGGGTAGGGGATGTTGATATTTCTTTAACTGTTTGGGTCACCCAGGCGTTATGTAACTTAAGTTCAAGCTAAATGAGATAGAGCCAAAGTTTACAGGAATTTCCTGGTAAACTTAACATTCTGATCACTAGAGGTAGAATGTGTTATTGTTTTTGTATGTTGCTTTACTGATAAATAGGTCAGGGATGAACGCAATCTGATTAAAATCAGATCTCCCCTGTCCTTCGAAGACAGAATAAATCTAATTTTAATAAAATTAGGAATGAACGGAGTAATAGAAATTGTCGCCATTTCTTTATTGCTCGATTCCCATTAAGGCTATAAAATAGTGCAAAGTAGTTACTGGTAAATTGTTTGATAATTCGGAGTTTATACACAGCAAAGAAAGGACTTTTCAAAACATTATCCGTGCAGAACAACAACTAACAACAAAAACAATGCAGTAACTGTGTGTCGAGGTGTTATTGGCCAGTAGGATAGGGGATAACGTATTAAAAATCAAAGACAACAGTCTCCGATTCCCCTCAACAAATAAACTGTCAGTATTCAGTCTGTCTCATTTATAACAAACTTCTATGACGATCCTTAAAGTTGTAAGTAGACTTGTACAAGACAATATGGGGATAAATATTGTTTTAAACAGCCTTATATATTGAAAAAGACTGATATACATTGTCAATGAAATGAATTGTATGCGGGTTACCAAGCGTATGCTAGTCATTGAACATAAGTTTGATTCCATTCAGAAGTGTACAAACCGAAGGGGGGGGGGGGGGAGGGGCGTGAAGGATGACTCGGCGCTCGAGGTCTTAGGGCGTCAAAACCCTTTAGGGCCATGATCGTCGCCTCGGGCGCCATATACCCTTAGTGCGCTACTGATTCCGTTGAAGTACCATTGTTTTATAATTACTATATGTTACAATAATTGTATTTTGCTGCCTATCGGATCTTATATATTTCAACTGAATGACATATTCATATCTCGTAATGGACGAGAAGGTTTCCTGAAAGACTTTTTCACAAACGCTAACAGAATTTATAATTGGATTTCTTATCAAAGTATCTACCAGGAGCCAAAGACAACGGGTACGTACACAATTCAAGTACTCTCTTAAGAAATGAGTATCATTGATTTGTCAAACTGATATTAGCATGTCAAAGGTCAAATATGGAGTAGCATGTCCAATTTTGACTAATACAATAACAATAAAAGAAATGTGCTGACAAATTCCGTGATAATGTATACTCATGTGGTCAGTAATAATCGGCATATTGATTTATCTCATGATAAACTCTTAATGTTCATGTTACCTTCTGATTTATAATTAACTTCGACGAAAAAGTACCCTAAAAAAATCGTTTTTTCCTTTTAGTGTATTGTGTCTCGAGAGATATACAGTATTACAGGTTATACATATATTAGCTTTTCTAAAAATAATGCTTCATATTCCATCTGCCTGTACCAATTCAGCATCCTGTACTAAGATTTGTAACCATAGCTACTATTGTCAAAATTAATCATGGCGTCAGAAGTGAGAATGGACGATAGATTTTGTGCATTTCCAAGCATGTAATCCGCTGGAATTTCTAGTGTCTATCTTTGTAATGGTTGCCTAGTCTAGCAATTGTGCAAGTAATAACCACAGACAATACAAACAAGAAAAATTAAAAAAATAACCACAGAAAATACAAAAAATAAAAATAAAAATGAACTATAATATTATACAATTATCACACCTATTTTCAAATTATATTGGTAATTATTTTAATGAAAATGTATGTAATGATTCCATATTTTAATGAAAAAAGAAAATTATCTCAGACAGGATTGCCGTAATGCACAATGTTCACGAGGCCTTTAGTCCGCAATGTTCAGTCAGGCATTTAGTCCGCAATGTTCAGTCAGGCATTTAGTCCGTAACAGGGATAAGTGTCTTAAACATGTTATGCTTTCGATTGGTTAATAGGACTTACTAGTGTGTGTGAAATGTGTACTATCAGATATTATCAACATGCCCAACTGAAATGTCTCACTGAATTCGGGATTCAGTGGCGTGTCAACCGCACAAGCAATCCCCGCAACTACTGGAGGTGGTGGTGGTGGTGGTGGTGGGGGGGAAGGCCCACACTGGCCCAATGTTCCTATCAAGAATTAAGATTTACGTTTTCTTCGGGCACAGAAGAACGAATATTTTAACTCCTCTAATGGTGGGATAAAATTTAATAGATTGAAAAGTAAAACGAAAATCGTTATCATTGAGGTTAATCGAGGGTACGAACGGACGTACGGACAGACACATACAATGCCACCTTACTGATCGCTACATTAAGGTTTCTCTAAAGAAGGCTCAAAACTAACGTTTAACACATCAACCGCTGGAGGTTTTTGCTGTTTTCGCATGAAATGTCGAGTAGGAAACACATTTTGGAAATTATTTCTGAACACAGATATTTCAGAAAACATATATTTTGCACAATACATATAACCTGAAATTCAAATATGAATTGGAATTCTCTACGACTTATAACATGGTAATACAAATTTATTTATTTATTTATGTATTTATTTGGCATCAGAGTACACAATGCTACATAACCAAATTTTGTACAGTGGAATGAAGTGGCCTGCATTGGTTTTGGTTATAAAATATTGAGATTGAAAGGAAGAAGGATAACTATAGATTGGAGACCCAGCCGGAGAAGCTTAACGTGCCAGATATTCCATTAAGGCAGTCATTGTTGCAATTCACCCTGGCATGCAGTGATAGACATGCACTAAACCATGCTTCTTGGTGCAGAAAATCTAAAATTGATTTACAAAACCTGACCAGCAAGTCATTAATTACGAGAGAGAGAGAGAGAGAGAGAGAGAGAGAGAGAGAGAGAGAGAGAGAGAGAGAGAGAAAGAGAGAGAGAGAGAGAGAGAGAGAGAGAGAGAGAGAGAGAGAGAATTGTTTTCGTTCATCTGTTAGAGCTAGATACTGACAGCTATTTAAAACCACGATGACCTTGCAGGCACGTTGGTATCATTAATAAACAAAACATCGATAAAGAAGTTTTATGCGAAAATAAAAAGTGTAGTTAAAGTCAAATTAAAATACACCAATTTAATGGAATTAAACTTTACTACAGTTGACGTCATTGGATGTAATTGTGCAAGACTGAGATGTATTAACGTCGGTCGATAACAACCGTTTCATTCTAAATTACATGATAACCTAATGTATCAATTTTAAGCAGGTTTCCTGACGCCCATTAAATTGTTATTTTAAAGAGAGCTGCTGAAAAACCTGATAGGCAGACATAAAAATGATGTTTGCCAAGCCAATGCTTTGACTAAACAAATTAAGAATTCATTTGACTTTTAGATTTTCTTTTATCGTATGATGATTAAGTTTGTTCCCTTTGCTTTTCTTTTTGGCTGTTTTACTGTACTGCACCACTTTGTTGGATCCGGTGTGTACCATACACATACAAGCTAAGAAATGTGACAGCTATTGGACTAAAACTTTTCCAATTATGTTTATTACGGCGAAAACATGAATGTAAATTTATTAACTGCAGTGAAAATTATTCTTATATATATATATATATATATATATATATATATATATATATATATATATATATATATATATACATATATATACATATATATACATATATATATATATATATATATATATATATATATATATATATATATATATACATATATATACATATATATACATATACATATATATATATATATATATATATATATATATATATATATATATATATATATATATATATATATATATATATATATATATATATCGTTTGACTTGATAGCAATAAAATCTAATGACTAATAAATATACTAACTGTGTTTGTGTTGTCTTTCCATTATGCGCCTATCCAATGGAACTACTTTTGTCCAGGAAGTTTACTGGCTGGTACTGGGAAATTTCTACGAGACATATAATGAATCCTAATAAAACTGGAATTTTTAAATTTTAATATATTATTATTTGCCAGAGTAGTAGTTAAAACCATAACAGAATATCACAATAATGGGGGGGGGGGTCAGCAAAATATTCTTTAAAGGCAATGATAGTGACTAATCAAAACCTATTATTCTCAAGTGGTTCACGATATCTCTTTCAACTTAAATAATCCAGTGGGTTCCAACCTGTGGAACCCGTTTTTTTTTCTTCTTCTCCAGGGGAGCCCAAAAGTACAAATGTTAGCATGTGGGGGTCCGCGAAATTTTGTTTTGAAGTTAAGATGAGTGCCTCATACTCGAAAGGTTGGGAACCTCTGAACCCCTGTTTCTTCTTTGTCTAATGAATCAAAGGTGACCAAATCGACTTAATTATTCGCATAAATCATTTCAAAAGATATGTGATAAATGCTACTTGGGTTACCAGTCTATTCAGAGAGTATGTTATGGCAGAGGTATTTCATACAATAGTGGTTAATTAGACTGATCAGATACATTTTGTGATGTACACAATCAAGATTATTGCATTCGAATATTCATTGTATCATTATGATCATATTGTTAATTTCTTAGTTAAAAAAATCCAGATATGAAATAATAATAATAATAATAATAATAATAATAATAATAATATAACTACTACTACTACTACTACTACTACTACTACTACTACTACTACTACTACTACTACTTCAGTTTGCACAATTGAAATGAAAAGTTATGATAACCCAAATTCAGCATTAGCTTTCAGGGTAATGTTGGGGTACAAATTAGGTAATATTTTTGTGACCCAATTGTGTTTATATATATATATATATATATATATATATATATATATATATATATATATATATATATATATATATATATATATATATATATATATATATACATATATTGTATGTATATATAAACACAATTGGGTCACACACACACACAGACACACACACACACACACACACACACACACACACACATATATATATATATATATATATATATATATATATATATATATATATATATATATATATATATATATATATATATGTGTGTGTGTGTGTGTGTGTGTGTGTGTGTGTGTGTGTGTTCATGCGTATTATTTCCAGTATTATTCTTTAATAAGTTAAATTATATTTGTGTACAAGAATGAAACTATAATTCTATTAAGCAATATCATATAACGTTTCAACTTTCAGCTAACGCTCAACTTGTGACCATGCCATTTGATAAATCTTGACAGAGGTCGTTGAAATGATCAGTTGTGATCGATTTTACCATGGTAATATTATCCATTAATTATTAAGTACTTCAAAATTTCTCAATATAACTGAAAGGAGTTATTATCGTTTTTTAAATATTTTTTTATTACTTCATTTGTCTTTGAGCGTTGAGGAGCAGCGCGAGATTTGGTAAATGCCACGATCGCCGGTAAATATCCAAGTTCATTACAAAGCAGGTTTGTATTCTTTTCTCTGTGAGCTAAAGCAGTGGCAAGAATATATTTAAGCACAGACATAAAAGTTTATTAGTGAATCATATTCCATTTAAGTCACGAAGCGCACAGTTCTGCTTACTTTAAACAAGTTCCGTTTTAAGTATCTCTTCTAGGAAGGGTTTAGTCCTTAAATTATGCAACCCTATGTCTCTATTTTAAACAAATATTTTATTTTTAAAGGTAGAAAGGGATCAAAGTAATCATAAACTACTTTGATGTGTCATCAAAAAGTATGCATGTGTCATCAAATAGTATGCATGTGTCATCAAAAAGTATACATGTGTCATCAAAAAGTATGCATGTGTCATCAAAAAGTATGCATGTGTCATCAAAAAGTATGCATGTGTCATCAAAAAGTATTCATGTGTCATCAAAAAGTATGCATGTGTCATCAAAAAGTATGCATGTGTCATCAAAAAGTATGTATGTGTCATCAAAAAGTATGCATGTGTCATCAAAAAGTATGCATGTGTCATCAAAAAGTATACATGTGGTCGAATTAAATACAAACAGTTCAGATTAAAAGCACATATTCATAAGTAAGTATAAAGATCTCACCAAGATAAGAGTAACACAAGGAAGAAGTTAGGTACATATACCTTAGTTACAGAGATCGGATCCTCCAGATCGTTTTATTAGCCTTTTTTTTTCATTAGTTTAAATGACACATGTTGTTATCTATATTGATATGTTTCTTTATTTAAATTATTATGTATAGTGGGTAGCCTGGCCATATAGTAAGTACCGCACTAGTCTTAAAACGGGAAAGGGGGGAGGGGACAGTGGTTTGTCAATGAAAATTGAATGACAAAATTTTGAGCAAGCCGTGGTACGTGATAACAAGAATTTGCAACTTTAAAGACCAGTTTATTTTGCTGACAATGTTGATAACATGGATCAATGAAGAGGTTTGTATACTGCCTGTTTCTTTTATATCTGCCAAATGTTGGAGATAAGGGCTGACACACACTCAACTTTTGGTAATTGCTGAATAGTGCGTTTTTTCATTACCTGGCATGCAAGCAAATAATGTTCAGGTAGTAGTTTTGTTAAAATATAAATTAAGTGTCGATAATACACATTCGATCTGGACCAGGGAAATGACTAGGTGTCTTTGATTTGCACAACTATTATAAGGTAAAATTACTAGGTAAAATTCTTGAAATATGTTGACTAATTCTTACACCTGTACAGAGCAGTTTCCAGACCACACACACACGCACACACACACACACACACACGCGCGCTAGCGATAGATAGATAGATAGATAGATAGATAGACAGACAGACAGGTAGGTAGGTAGATATTCAATGCATAATCAATTATTTTACTTAAAAATTTGCACGGGCGCAAATGAAGTCTAAGGTATATGTAATGAAAAAAAATATTTTTTTTAATTACTGTTTATGGCCAATAACATTTTTATACTTAGTCTTAACTTAAAACTATTATATTTTAAATCTTTACCATAACATTATAATTTTAATATTTCATGCACATTGAAATATAATATGCACATCCTGTATCTTGAATTTTATATTTTACATTTTTTGTTCTCCAGTTTGGTTTAGGTACGTTTTTTAAATTATTTACATTAACTTCAACTCAGTAAATTGTAAGACTCTACTATTGCATGACGCAGTCGTTCGTGTAAATATAAACTTGTGTTGAGTTTATAGCTTCAGTAATCAATCTTTCTTGCTAGAAAAAAAAAATACATGTGAAAAAGAATCAGTTTAATCTGGATATCATTATTATTTCTGAATATCATTATTGTACAAGATGAATTTCATGGTCTTTGTGTGTATCCAGCAAGATTGGGTTCATGCGTCAAACCACTTAAAATAGTCTGCTTCCCCTTTCTCTATCATGTGTTTTTGATGAAGTACATTTAACATACAGCTGTAGCGCACATATTTATTTGGTGAGAAGGTGGAGGCATGCAAGGAGATTGTTGATATCGTTGAAAGAGAAAGGCGGAGAGAGAACCTAAAACAGGTCACCAGTTTATCATGTTTGTGAAAGCGGGACAACATCAAAAGATCGCAGTGACAGAATGCTGGATTTTGCAGGAAAGCAAAATCATGGGAGATGTAGGTCGACTTGGGCAGGGCACTTGTATTTCCTGACGTCGTTCAAACATTCCTCCGCCCGAACATTACCTTCAGGTCTCCAGCTGCAAAGAAAATGATCCTGGTGGTATATACTGTGCCGTGGGAAGAGAGGACAGAAGAGGCTTATGAGAGAATTAGGATGAAGTACCAAGTTTTGGCAAAATCTTGCAGTGCAGAGGATAGAAAACGTGATTGTTCCTTGTGGCAGTTGGTTGTAGAGGTTTTCTGGCCCAGTCAGTTTGGAGGATTCTCAGTGCATTGTGAATAAAATGAAGGGCACGCAAGATGAACGTGCAAGACCACAGAGAAATCATTTATTTAGCTTTCAGACGTGAAGACAAAATATGACAACCATCACAGACAGGCAGTACCTGATTATTGCTACTGCGGAACGGAAATCAGTTAAACCTGCTGTACACACACACACAAACGCGCGCGCGCGCGCGCGCTATTTTATTCGGATTACCAGTGACTTCCAATAAAAGATGGGTGGCAATTAAGGAAGATATAAGGCTCATGGAAAGACGAGTGTCTTCTAGAAACAATTAGTACCTGGTGCAATCTTTGCAAAAATACAACCAAAGCATGCTACAAGTGATATCAGAAGGGAGGATGGGTCCAACCGGACGGATATATCGACGACTAAAAGATTGGTCGCAAGGATATCGAGTGATGTTACGGCGGAAACAAAGTGCGATGAAAAGGTTGAGGCATCCAGTCAGATTTCCAGTCACACAAAGATGGACACTTGGCTGATGACGTCTGCGGAAAGCAGTTTCACTAACTGTATATCTACACTAGAAATGACTGAGGCAAACTGCATCTTGTGTGTGCTTTAGAGTTATATATAGGCTTGACCTTACTGTTCTAAGGACAATTGCTATAACTTTCTGGTATTTATGTTTTCTGTTACGAGCAACAGTGACCTGAATTCACCCGTTTACATGATGCCAAAAGAGAGCCCTTACCTTTATGCACACACACACACCTACCTCCCTAATCAATGAATACTAGTATTAGACTTTGAACAAACTGTCCCTTGACGTTGAATTTGGCGCAGACGGAATGCATGTGTGTTAATATAAGCTTATTCAATGGTTATTTACATAACTTGGCACCTTAAAAGTCTATACTGATTATGGTAGTGGATTATACATATCTGATTATCAGCAGTAGTTAAGTTTTGTAGGATATATAGATTTATGTCTGAACTTTGATAATCTTTGCTAGGTCTCTGTATTAAAAATATTCCTTTGTCCAAATTTATGTTTTGTTGCAAAGATTGAAGGTGAGCGTGAGTATCATTAGATACGTTATAGCATTCAGATAGAATTTAATAAATCGGTTTCCATGTAAATAATGTGAAAAAATTATAACAAAAGAAAATAAACAGATTTCAGTACAAGAAGGAATCAAAACGTTAAGAGAACTGCAATACTGTGATTGTTTTCACTGCTGTCCGCAAGCTTGATTACTAATGGGACACTCGTGGTAATCGGTGGAATTTTTATGGGAAAAGTTAGGAAATAAACGTGTACTTTGAGTTGTCCATTAGCCATGTCTTTCGTCATCTCCTATACATCCTCCTATCGTAGTTACAACATATTCACTTTGAGAATTATGTCATGAACAAGATGAAATAACTTCTCTCAGTTATAGACTTTGTTATTTGGTGTTTACATTTTCGATATTCAAATTATCTCTAACCTAAAGGGACTTGATTCAAATAAGGTCTCATACCCGTATCATAATTTGTTTTCAGTTATACAGAAATATGTGTCTTCAGGAAATGAGCCGATAAATATGCTATTCCTGTTGTAGACTTATCGCCATTTTTCTGCACATGGCAGCCAGTAAAATGTGTACTAAGTTTGATTTGAAACAAAACCCATTGGTCTATGTTTAATTTGAATGAAACACACGGTTGAATATAAATAGTTTTGAATGAAATGAGACAGGTCGGATGCATGAAGTCACAAAGGTACGATGACAATATTCATGAAGTCACAAAGGTACGATGACAATATTCATGAAGTCACAAAGGTACGATGACAATATTCATGAACATTCCATATCGGTTATTTGCATTTCTAAATGTGCCAATAGTATGGATCGTATCTAACAAATTTTCGATCTGTGGGTTGCAGACCCCCGGGTAGCCGCAGAGTTATCCCAAGGGGGCCTAAACTTACAACTATTAGCATGTGAGGTCCGCGAAAATCGTTTTAGGGTTATGAAGGAACCCACATACTCGAAAAGATTGGGAACCATCAGTACATAATTAAGCCAAACACGGATGTATGCTCATACTTTTACTCTGGAATAAAAAACATTATCGTTGACAGCAGAGATTCTTGTATGGGGTATTAAAAAGATTTAAATTTATTTATTATGGGCGGACACGTCTAGAATGCATTAAAAATATAATTTCAAATTAGCATATTCAAGATAAATGTATGGGGTGGAAAATGAACTTTCAAGACGAATTTCCAAATTAAATTGACCTCTTGATCGTTTAATAGTTGCTCACTTAGGACACGATTTTTCACCTTGACAAATTTAAACTCAGGTGCCAAGAAAGGTAACGGCGTGCAGACCTATTGTAACACTAACCTAATTCATTAATGAATAATTTATTGTCTCCCTCAAATCGTTGTATCTAAGCTGCTCGTGGAGGACTGTTTCACTGATCGATATAACGACACAAATTGCTGTTGCACCTAGGTAAATTAAATTTCACTTCTAGGGTCTTAAATACATATTGTATGACATGTGCAGGCACACGTACACCAACGCTAGAGTATACATGCGTTTTGAAACTAGAATCTGAAATGAATTGTTCAAATTGGTATCTTAGGTTTGCATCATAAATCTTACATGTTTTCCTTAAATATGTTTTGAATGCAAGCAAAGTGTGACATTTTATTTTATTTGAATATGATGTCACATTTACATCATATTTATGTGCATATTTTTTCTCTAGAGTCACTCTTTTTTCACATTTTAGAACTTTAAATCGACACCACATACATTTTAAAACGTTAAAATCGACACCATATTGCCAGCGTTGATCTGACGTGCCGTTACACCTTGCTGGATTATGTAATAGTATGCAGAACAATACTTTTCCTTAACCTTAGCTTCAAGGGAACCATTTTCCCCATTTGCTGTCTACCGTGTTTGTTGTCTGTGTGTTCAGGTATGTTTAAAGGTTTCGATACGTTGGATATATATATATATATATATATATATATATATATATATATATATATATATATATATATATATATATATATATATATATATATAAACATTGATTTCGACCATAATGATGGTTGAACTGTTCGAATATTGGGGGCAGGTATGTCAGTTGATAAATTAATTACCTGCTACGAGCAAGGGCATGTAATCGACTATTCAAGGACATGGTATATCTAATATAGGTGCCGCTTGTCACTGTACTGAGCCACCATGCCTCCTCAACTGACAAACACGATTTGTATATGCTTCGAAAACAAATAAAACTGTCACCCAAGCCTCTCAGAGTTATTAGCCCTTGTTACAAAACTGTATGGAATTTTTCCAAGCATTGCCTTGTTACTATGCAATGCCATACACTTGTCAAATATAACATTGGTATTAGCAATTGATAACACATACCACAATTATTTTTCTTCTGTGTAATAATCAGTTAAGCATTCCTTATCATTATGGTATATTGGTACAACCCCTAATTATTGCATATTTGTTACTTTAACTGATAGAACATTGCATCTATCTACACACACTAATCACAGTAGAACATGTAATCCCGAATTAATCATTTTGTGGATTAATACAGCAAATATAATGTATAAAGGGAAGTAACAAAACAAACACTTAATAACATACAAAAAGGGTGACACTTTACATATCACTTAAATAAGGTGACACTTTACACATCACTGTGATTAAATAAGGTGACACTTTACATATCACTGTGCTTAAATAAGGTGACACTTTACATATCATTGTGATTAAATAAGGGACACTTTACATATCACTGTGATTAAATAAGGTGACACTTTACATATCACTGTGCTTAAAAAAGGTGACATTTACATATCACTGTGCTTAAAAAAGGGACACTTTACATATCACTGTGATTAAATAAGGGACACTTTACACATCACTGTGCTTAAATAAGGGACACTTTACATATCACTGTGCTTAAAAAAGGGACACTTTACACATCACTGTGCTTAAATAAGGGACACTTTACATATCACTGTGCTTAAAAAAGGGACACTTTACACATCACTGTGCTTAAATAAGGGACACTTTACATATCACTGTGATTAAATAAGGTGACACTTTACATATCACTGTGCTTAAATAAGGTGACACTTTACATATCACTGTGCTTAAAAAAGGTGACACTTTACATATCACTGTGATTAAATAAGGTGACACTTTACATATCACTGTGCTTAAAAAAGGGACACTTTACATATCACTGTGATTAAATAAGGGACACTTTACACATCACTGTGCTTAAATAAGGGACACTTTACATATCACTGTGATTAAATAAGGTGACACTTTACATATCACTGTGCTTAAATAAGGTACACTTTACATATCACTGTGATTAAATAAGGTGACACTTTACATATCACTGTGCTTAAAAAAGGTGACACTTTACATATCACTGTGGTTAAATAAGGGACACTTTACATATCACTGTGATTAAATAAGGTGACACTTTACATATCACTGTGCTTAAAAAAGGGACACTTTACATATCACTGTGATTAAATAAGGGACACTTTACACATCACTGTGCTTAAAAAAGGGACACTTTACATATCACTGTGATTAAATAAGGTGACACTTTACATATCACTGTGCTTAAATAAGGTGACACTTTACACATCACTGTGCTTAAATAAGGGACACTTTACATATCACTGTGCTTAAATAAGGTGACACTTTACACATCACTGTGCTTAAATAAGGTGACACTTTACATATAACTGTGCTTAAATAAGGGACACTTTACATATCACTGTGATTAAATAAGGTGACACTTTACATATCACTGTGCTTTCTGTGGAGGAAATAGTTTAAAATTCTATAGTTTTGTCACCTTTGATTTCTATCTTTTTATTATCAACATAGTTTGTAAATTTAAAAATAAGCTAGCTGTGAAATAAGCCATTGAAAGGTTTGATTGCTGTGGTCGACCGTTAAGGTCAATATTCATGGTCTGAGGTCTTATAATGACTTAAAACGGGATTTTTGTCTATTAGAATACCTATAACGTCTTAGGAGTAAAATAATATATTCTTTAGTAAAAAATGAGCTGTATAATTTATTTTATTCAAATGCTATTATGCTATTGATACATTCCATATCTTGGATAATTGATTTATCTTGAGTAAAGAAACAATCATCGGTTACAATACAGGGTACATATTGATATTATTACACATTTTATGTTGCTTTTAGGATTTATGCCATACAATTTTAATACTTTGAACTGATTATTATTATTATTATTATTATTATTATTATTATTATTATTATTATTATTATATTTTAGGATTTTATCATCTTAATCGGCTACATTGCATTATTACCCGTGACTGCCCGTGCTGAGATTTCCTCTTTTCTCACTCATATGCATAGACCCACTTAACCTACGACTGCTAGTGACTGCCCGTGCTGAGATTTCCTCTTTTCTCACTTATATGCATAGACCCACTTAACCTACGACTGCTAGTGACTGCCCGTGCTGAAATTTCCTCTTTTCTCACTCATATGCATAGACCCACTTAACCTACGACTGCTAGTGCGAGTAAAATTGCACACTATTGTGATCTAATATCACCTTTCACGGTGTTTGAATGAAAGAATAAAAAATGTCTCTTTCAATCAACATCATTTATGGATCGATACAATTTGCAATGTCGTTGACCTGTTGTAAATTATAACATCGGGTTGTAAATGACGTATTATTGTTATCCCGTACACATATAATCTCAGTATAGGTAATCAAGAGTGATAAAGGAGCATAGCGGATTATGGCCCGTGGCTCGCGATGATGCTTGTACGCTGTCTCTTTGTCAAGCGATATATTTTGGGGGTAGGAGTGCTTTGATCTACACGCTTCGGTTGAAGCATTCTTGTTCGTGAAAGCCGATATATAAAATATTACATTACAATTAAATTTGTTGATGTCGTAAGCAACATTTGAATGTGTCTAAACCTTCAGACCTTCATATATAATTGAAGGTTTCTTGAGATTCATATTTTACTTGCCTTGGCTACCATATTGGAAGACAGTTTACCGTAAACTGTCTATGTTGCAAAGTCAATATTTGTCAGTTTTTTTAATTAATGCTTTTATCAAGATAGGAAATGATCTATAAAAAATCATATGCAGGATTTCAATGAAACAGTGTTACTTTTCAAGCGTACAGCTATACAATATTTGCTCTGTCTGTGTTTTCACCAAATGTTTACACAGAATAACAATCATTACTATAGATTATTCAACTGAAATTTATTTAATCACAATGCGAACCATGTAAGAAATAAATCAATAATTGTTAAGTGCATTAGGTGCAAACACAGTAGCGTTCATTTGGTGAAAATAAAATCTGACTCCGCCATGTATTGCTGTTAAATAAGCATGTTTGAAGGTCACCCTTCCTCAACGTCACCTTCAGAGGAACGAGTGATTTGCACGAGTCCTTACCACGGGAGTTCATGTCACAGGCTATAACCAAGTGAGATTCGACTGCTTAGGATCTAATTAATGTTTATTATGCGCCATTTACTTCTGAAACAATAGAAGGAATTAAGCAATCCATGTTAACTGGTGTGGTGCCCATATCTGCAGAAAATCGTCAAGAGCATGTAAGATTTTAGGAAACTATATAAAATTCAATTTCTTAGAACACGTGCTCTCTATTATATCAAATCTTATCGGTATATGTACAACAGCTCGGAAGGTACATATACTAAGATAATTAAATATTTTGATATTGTGATTCAAAGGAAAATCAAAACAAATTTGGTCTTGTTATAACCATTATTCCTTTTTTTTAAAATAAAAACAAACAAACCCCACAACAGTACACAAGTATGAGTGTTTTCTGCATATCTTGCAAAGGTAAAAACGCGTGCTCGCAATGTATTGTTACTAGTTGAGCTTGCTTTGTATTCTTTATATTATATGCATAGTAGTTATTGGGAACCATGTCAATAATAGTTATAAGTGAAGGCATTTATTTCACAAACTGAATTAAAAGAATATGTGACCTCTTAGTCAAGAAATACAAAAATACTTTTTTAAAAAATATTAAACCTCTGCACCGTAAATTGCTGAAGGTTTGTCTAATCAAAACTTTTGAGGAGTTTTGTGAAGTTTAAAGGTTTGACACTTACTAAACGTGCTTTGGAAATCATAAATGTTTGGGTTCATTTTCAGCCATTTCAGATTTTTTAAATAATACTTACCTAAATTTGGACTTAATGCAATGGCTAAAGCATAGAAAAAAATATAAAGTCCATTTTCAGTACAATACAGAAAGCATAAAAAAATATAAAGTCCATTTTCAGTACAATACAGAAAGCATAAAAAAATATAAAGTCCATTTTAAGTACAATACAGAAAGCATAAAAAAAATATAAAGTCCATTTTAAGTACAATACACAAAGTTTTTTTGTTGAAAATTTCCAATATGCAAAGTTGTTTGCATATATTTTTTCGTTTATAAACAATACACATGCACGCACACTCTATATAAGCGATAAAATTACAGTACTCTTTTCTTTCAACCTTATCCGTCTTGAGTCACAAAATGACATGCGCAATAAGTGACGGTGCATTATGCTAAGGTAATAATGCCGCAACAAGGATGCCATGAAAATATAGTACATACAACAAATTATGCGGCATTATATAAAACCATAAAATAATTTCTCACTAGCCAAATATAAAAATTAAGTCAAACTAATTATATATTTAATAGCTCTATGACCATTTTCGCGATAAAAGCATGTTCGTGGTATCATGAGGAACCATTGTAGTAATAAGATGATAAAGAAATCTCTTGTTGTTGTTTTGTAACCGTTTCTATTAAAATCTCTTTATGTCTTTTCAGATAAAGAGTAAACATCAGATATCTTCACAAGGATTGATAACATTGGCCAACCGCATAGACGGAAAGACTTAATAACATGAAGGAGACAATTCTGAATCACAAAAGTGAGTCATTTTTGTTATTACATTTACCCATGTATAAAGTGCAATAAAGTTTAGCTCTTTCACCGCAAAACTTAGGTTCAGTGTCAAGCTGATAATACGTATTCACAGTGCTGCCTATTGAACCTCTTCCTCATACATAAAAATACCAACATATTTCCTTCACAGTTTATGTAACTGAAATTATCTGTTTGATTGATATTTATAAATCGGGGGTGGGGGTTGGGGGTTGGGGAGGGGCTTTGCATGATCTCTACTACGATCGAAACAGTACAAGAAATGTAGTAAATTAGTGGTCCAACGCAAGGTTAAAATTAATACATGTACATCTGAAGTTGAAGTATAATGCAATACAAATCAAGGCAACGACAAATAAATAAGTGTAAAATAAAAAAATTAATCGATTACATAAACTATATGAAATCGACATGAAACGCGAATGGTTCGCGTCTCATAAATAGAATTACAAAAGTATGCGAATTCGAATTAGGTTATACTGATATAACAAATTTCATCACATGACTGAGTGAGAGATCGAACCCAAAATTGTCGGCATGACAGCATCATCTAGTACTTACGGTCTTTCCCAAATCAATGCTGTTGATTTGTCGGCGTTTCCGTCCCCCCCCCCTCTCTCTCTCTCTCTCTCTCTCTCTCTCTCTCTCTCTCTCTCTCTCTCTCTCTCTCTCTCTGACCTCTTAGTATCATCAACATCTTGGTTGCAGGCAATACTCCTTTTCCACTGTACAACAGTATGGAGATATCACCTTGTGCTTTTTTCGAGAATGGCACCTACATATGCAGCAGAATCTCTCTCTTTCCGTGTCCTGAAATTTTCTACACTCGTCCTTAGGACAATTTGTTTAACAAGAAAATGTACTTGCTGTTTTTCTCCAAAGTCTATGTCTTCGCGTCCCACAGAAACGTAAACTAATTAATTTTACAAGGGAACTGTTTTAAAACACTGGATTCCGTCTGGAAACACACCCACCCTCGTTTAGATTAACCAATCAGGATTATTACTTTACCAGCCAAAAACTTAATCACTCGCATCTAAGTCAGAAAAATCGTTTCTCGTTCGCGATTAATAATAACTATTCTGAAGAATGTCATTTCATGGCACCTGTTTCAAATCGACTTCAATTTCCTAAACTTGTCCCGGGTTCAAATAAATTTAGGCATTGTACCGCTATGACCTTGGGTCAACATTCCTCTCCTGTCCGTTCGTAACCGCTAACTGGGCGAGTCATAATTAAAATTCAATCTATATCAAGAGTAAGAGATGTTAGATGACGCTAGCTACCAAGTTTATCGCAGGCTAACACATACGTCAAGCTTAATGTTCACGTGTAACGCTGACCATGAAAACATATACTGAGTATTGTGAAATATTCTCCAGGCAGATTATTCTTAACATATTTGCACAATTACTAATAGGAATGATAAATTTTAGCTGACTTTAGGTTAATTTGCTTTAAATCTATTCTCTATAAAATACAAAACATTCATTATATGGATATAAAAATATTAACATTATACAGAAATATATACTGCATTAACATTATACAGAAATATATACTACATTAATATTATACAGAAATATATACTACATTAACATTATACAGAAATATATACTACATTAACATTATACAGAAATATATACTACATTAACATTATACAGAAATATATACTACATTAACATTATACAGAAATATATAGTACATTAACATTATACAGAACTATATACTACTGGAAGATATGTTACAGTTACCAGAAGTAGCGAATTAGTACTTTCCTGATTGTTACTCGTGAATTTACTTTTCTTTCACGATCTATAGAGAGGTACTTCATGTTGAATTTATTTCAAAGGTTATTTTCCTAAAGTTTTACATTTTAGAACCTTTTTTTTCATTGGCGACAGTGTTAAAGGGCAATTAAACACTAATACATACTTACTAAGTTCTCATGAAATATACACTGTTATCCTGTTATTACATCCGGTATTTATTTCATTTGGGTTTCTTAATCTTTCTGTGTGTGTGTGTGTGTGTGTGTGTGTGTGTATATATATATATATATATATATATATATATATATATATATATATATATATATATATATATATATATATATATACACATACATACATACATACTTCGGTTTCTTTATCTCATTTTTCTTATTAATTATGACAACATTCAAGTTTTATAGTAGTATTTACCCTCTTTCACCTCTCTCTTTGGATACATGTTTTAAAAAATCCATGCAAAGTGAATGCTTATGTAACGTACGAGTGGATCCATATTACGTGAATACGGTTGTAAGCTACGAGTCGGTTCATGCTAAGTGAATGCTGATCTGAACTACGAGTGGATCCATATTGAGTGAATACTGATATATGATGTAAGCTATGAGTGGGTCGATGCTAAGTGAATACTGATGTAAACTTTGAGTGGATCCATATTGAGTGAATACTGATATAAGCTACGAGTGGATCCATCATATGAGTGGATCCATCCTAAGTGAATACTGATGTAAGCTATGAGTGGATCCATCCTAAGTGAATACTGATATAAGCTATAAGTGGATCTATCCTAAGTAAATACTGATGTAAGCCATGAGTGGATCCATTCTAAGTGAATACTGATATAAGATACGAGTGGATCCATACAAAGTGAATACTGATATAAGCAACGAGTGGATCCATACTAAGTGAAAACTGATATAAGCCATGAGTGGATCCATACTAAGTGAATACTGATATAAGCTATGAGTGGATCCATACTAAGTGAAAACTGATGTAAGCTATGACTGGGTCCATACTAAGTGAATACTGATATAAGCTATGAGTGGATCCATACTAAGTGAATACTGATATAAGCCATGAGTGGATCCATACTAAGTGAATACTGATATAAGCTATGAGTGGATCCATACTAAGTGAAAACTGATGTAAGCTATGACTGGGTCCATACTAAGTGAATACTGATATAAGCTATGAGTGGATCCATACTAAGTGAATACTGATATAAGCTATGAGTGGATCCATACTAAGTGAAAACTGATGTAAGCTATGACTGGGTCCATACTAAGTGAATACTGATGTAAGCTATGAGTGGGTCCATGCTAAATGAATACTCATGTGAACTACGAATGGATCCATACTAAGTGAATACTGATGTAAGCTACGAGTGGGTCCATACTAAGTGAATACTGATGTAAGCTACGAGTGGGTCCATACTAAGTGAATACTGATGTAAGCTACGAGTGGATCCATACTAAGTGAAAACTGATGTAAGCTATGAGTGGATCCATTGCTAAACGAATACTGATGTAAGCTATGAGTGGATCCATACTAAGTGAATACTGAAGTAAGCTATGAGTGGGTCAGTGCTAAGTGAATACTGATGTAAGCTATGAGTGGGTCAATGCTAAATGAATACTGATTTGAGCTATGAGTGGGTCAATGCTAAGTGAACACTGATGTAAGCTATGAGTGGGTCAATGCTAAGTGAATACTGATGTAAGCTATGAGTGGGTCAATGCTAAGTGAATACTGATGTAAGCTATGAGTGGGTCAATGCTAAGTGAATACTGATGTAAGCTATGAGTGGGTCAATGCTAAGTGAATACTGATGTAAGCTATGAGTGGGTCAATGCTAAGTGAATACTGATGTAAGCTATGAGTGTGTCCATGCTAAGTGAATACTGATGTAAGCTATGAGTGGATCCATACTAAGTGAATACTGATGAAAGCTACGAGTGGATCTATACTAAGTGAAAACTGATGTAAGCTATGAGTGGATCCATGCTAAACGAATACTGATGTAAGCTATGAGTGGATCCATACTAAGTGAATACTGAAGTAAGCTATGAGTGGGTCAATGCTAAATAAACACTGATGTAAGCTATGAGTGGGTCAATGCTAAATGAATACTAATGTAAGCTACGAGTGGGTCCATACTAAATGAATACTGATGTAAGCTATGAGTGGGTCAATGATAAATGAATACTGGTGCAAGCTATGAGTGGGTCAATGCTAAGTGAATACTAATGTAAGCTATGAGTGGGTCCATACTAAGTGAATATTGATGTAAGCTATGAGTGAATTTTATTATCTGCGCCTTGGTCTTGATTTAGACATATGCTGTGTTTACAAGTACTGTATGTCTTATTGAATTAAATGACCTTTCTCCACGTCTGGCATACCGAACTTCTCTTAATCGGGCAACATACAACATATGCTCCGTTTATCTTCATCAGTCTAAATAAAGCAGACGACGCCTGAGTAGTCTAATCATTTGTTTATAAGTTTAGAAATTTGATTACTCGCAGGCATGGAGCGGGGAGATATATAGAAGGCAAGAAAACTGTAATAAAGAAGACATAAGCATATGATCCATAACATGCAAATGAACGTGTTATGTCGGCAAGGGTCGACTCGCTCACTGCTGAAATAGTTCGGGTTATTTATGAGACTTTTCTTTATTTAATCTTTTATTGTTATTTTGTTTCCTCACACTCAGATAGTACTGTCTGTTATCTGGTACATTTTTTTTTTCTGATTAGAACTATGTATTAGGATACAATTCCCGTCTGAACCAATTATTTCGAGGCAATATGTCCATTAGAATTAGCCGTAGACGAATACTGGTATGTTGCTGTATAACAATATAGTCAAAGATCATAACCGTTACAACATTATTGAATTAGAGTCAAAGATCATAACCGTTACAACATTATTCAATTAGAGTCAAAGATCATAACCGTTACAACATTATTCAATTAGAGTCAAAGATCATAACCGTTACAACATTATTCAATTAGAGTCAAAGATCATAACCGTTACAACATTATTCAATTAGAGTCAAAGATCATAACCGTTACAACATTATTCAATTAGAGTCAAAGATCATAACCGTTACAACATTATTCAATTAGAGTCAAAGATCATAACCGTTACAACATTATTCAATTAGAGTCAAAGATCATAACCGTTACAACATTATTCAATTAAGTTAATGTTATTGTGACCTCCTAAAAATAATTTGTTTACAAACGATCAGATGAGTTATACAGATACTTGAGTAATTCATGAACAGATGAGTTATACAGATACTTGAGTAACTCACGAACAGATGGGTTATACAGATATTTGAGTAATTCACGAACAGATGGGTTATACAGATACTTGAACAATTCACGAACAGATGAGTTATACAGATACTTGAGTAACTCACGAACAGATGAGTTATACAGATACTTGAGTAATTCATGAACAGATGAGTTATACAGATACTTGAGTAATTCATGAACAGATGGGTTATACAGATACTTGAGTAATTCATGAACAGATGTGTTATACAGATACTTGAACAACTCACGAACAGATGGGTTATACAGATACTTGAGTAATTCATGAACAGATGAGTTATACAGATACTTGAACAATTCACGAACAGATGAGTTATACAGACACTTGAACAATTCTCTTGAAAGACGACGATACATTTGTTTTAATGCAAACATGTAGGAACTTTAAGGCACACATATTAAAATGCACTAAAACACTAAAGTCTGAGATGATGCACTTTTGTGTGAAAGCAAATGGTATGCTTTTGCAATGTTATTCCCTGTAATTGTATTGCTTTTATAAACTTAGAATCGCATGTTTTCATCAATTTGGATCTCATGGATTCAGGCTAATGATGTCAAGGGTGTCTTTCATGAATTTCAGTCTCATAGAAATAGGTTAATAATATCAAGGGAATGCTTTCATCAAATTTCGATCTCAGAGATACAGGTTAATAAGGTCAAGGGAACGCTTTCATCAATTTGGATCTAATAGATACAGGTTAAAAATGTCAAAGGTATTAAACCATATCTGACACATACGAAGAAAAATCAGATGCATTATTTGCCAAATATTTTGGTTATAAATGTAGATATTATCTCCGTTTTGGTCAGTCTTTCTTTGTAACAATCCTTTAAGGTCGCAGTCCTTATTGGAAACATTTCTTTCTGGAAGCTTTCATTTGAAAGGTCACGCCTAGTTTTAGCATTTCCTATGTCAGTGACAATGTCTCCTAATTGGTAAAGATAGTTTATAATAATTGATCATCATCATCATCATCATCATCATCATCATCATCATCATCATCATTTTTTATGATGTGGAAGGATGTATGATAATATAATCCCCCACATGTTATGGTGCTTTGGTTATCGTTATCTCGGAGATGATCGACCACTGTGTTATTTTCCAGGATTGAGTAAACCATAAAATAAAATTGATAGTTGGAATAACATAGAACTGAGTAAAGATATAATAAAAAAAAATCACAGCGAACACTCCCCACCCCCAATTTAATCAATTCCATAAACAAAATGAAATTCAACATGATATTTGAATGATAGATTTCTGTTGGAGTAAAAATTAAAAAATTTATGCGGAAAGCAATTAGCCGTCCTGTTATACCGATGGAGTCGTGTGACTTATCGTTATCGGACCCTGTCAGCGTAACCTGGCTGCGTCTGTCTGTCTGTCTGTCTGTCTGTCTGTCTGTCTCTCTCTCTCTCTCTCTCTCTCTCTCTCTCTCTCTCTCTCTCTCTCTCTCTCTCTCTCTCTCTCTCTCTCTCTCTCTCTCTCTCTCTCTCTAACCTTTTCGGGTCCTCCTCAACTTGGCTGTATGTTGTCTTTTCCCAGTACGCTGGCCGCTATTGTTTTGCTTTAAATTAACAAATGCAACCAAAATATTTGTCAATTTGTCTTTTTGGCGTCAAACAATATTCCCACTCTTGTTACGTCAGATACTGACACTAATGGCGTCAGTTCTCAAATTGATACTGTTACAAACATTCCTATTATTAGCAATTAATGTCTCTCTAGCGGATACATTCATTTTGAATTGGATCAATGATATAATTTCAGACAGATACACTATTGATTAAACTTTGTATCAGATTAATGTATGAAATACCTAAAATACATTATTGAATCAATTCATATTAATTTTAACAAATTCATATAGTATATGAGTCATATAATATTCAAGGCAAACGCATAAAACCCCTTAGCTTGCGAACTCACTAAAAAAATAATATTCATTTAGCATGTTCCATGATATATGGGTCAAACTTTAGCATACTTCATGATATATGGAGTATATTCCATTATCAGTTGTGCCTATTTCATTATACGTGGTTCATATTCCATTATACGTGGTTCATATTCCATTATACGTGGTGAATTTAACTTTATATGCTGCGCTTTTTTCATTATATCATTTCGGTAATATACTTTTAACAACTCTTACGGACGTTACGAGGACACTCAGAGACGAGCTGTTTTCATGCATCAAATCTTTACTCTCACACCGTGTAAAGACTCAAAAGTAGACGATATAATGTTCAAGTCTTTGTCTGATGCAAACCTAGCAAGGATGGGAGTTGACACGATTTGGGTCAGGGTCCAATTGAAGGAGAAATGAAGCATCTAAAGATCAATAGCGAAGACATGGGCAATCTACCACCTGCGTCATATAAGCTTCTGAGCAAAATTGGATTCCCGGTGTTCGCAATAATATGAAGACGGTCACCTAGGATATTTCAGTAATTACCTTAAATATTTATATCTGTATTAGACCTTGGACTCTATTTTGAAACTTGTGGGAAAAAATACGGGTTATTAACGTTATAAAGAGGAGGCGAAGGCCACGTTTTTTTTTTTTAAAAATACTGGTAACACCCTTTATATTTGCCCAGTAAGGTTTTACCAACCTGTTCATAGCCGAATCTATTCCATGGTCTAACTAATTTGTTCCATCGTCCTGTTGAAACAGTTTTTAAAAAATCTAAATATTTTCTGTTTGTGAAGCCTAGAGCAACGAAAAGTATTAGGTTACACAAGTAATATGATGTTAAAGCAATACACATAAAGATGAAGTGACCACATTTGTTAGGAATATACACCACTTACAACGTAATATGCACTACATATAGAATATAACGTACCATTTATAATGGAATATGCACCACTTACAACGTAATATGCACTACATATAGAATACAACGCACCATTTATAATGGAATATACACCACTTACAACGTAATATGCACTACATATAGAATACAACGTACCATTTATAATGGAATATACACCACTTATAACGTAATATGCAGTACATATAGAATACAACGTACCATTTATAATGGAATATGCACCACTTACAACGTAATATGCACTACATATAGAATACAACGTACCATTTATAATGGAATATGCACCACTTACAACGTAATATGCACTACATATAGATTACAACCCACCATTTATAATGGAATATACACCACTTATAACGTAATATGCACTACATATAGAATACAACGTACCATTTATAATGGAATATACACCACTTACAACGTAATATCCACTACATATAGAATACAACGTACCATTTATAATGGAATATGCACCACTTACAACGTAATATGCACTACATATAGAATACAACGTACCATTTATAATGGAATATACACCACTTACAACGTAATATGCACTACATATAGAATACAACGTACCATTTATAATGGAATATACACCACTTATAACGTAATATGCAGTACATATAGAATACAACGTACCATTTATAATGGAATATGCACCACTTACAACGTAATATGCACTACATATAGAATACAACGTACCATTTATAATGGAATATGCACCACTTACAACGTAATATGCACTACATATAGATTACAACCCACCATTTATAATGGAATATACACCACTTATAACGTAATATGCACTACATATAGAATACAACGTACCATTTATAATGGAATATACACCACTTACAACGTAATATCCACTACATATAAAATACAACGTACCATTTATAATGGAATATGCACCACTTACAACATAATATGCACTACATATAGAATACAACGTACCATTTATAATGGAATATGTACCACTATAATGTAATAAGCTTATATTGCAACAACACATTATGAACTTAGTATTATGGAACACACACTACGTATTATGATATGAGCATCACGTAAAAGGGAAAATACACAACGTATACTGGATAAAGTAATATGCATTCGTATAATGGCATATGTACCACGTATAATAAGCTATAGTCACCACGTATAATGGAATATAGTCACCACATATAATGAACTATAGTCACCACGTATAATGGAATATAGTCACCACTAATAATGGAATATCAACAGCCTATAATGAAATAAACACCGCGTATTTTTAAAGGTAACGATGGAAGACAATTATGACGTTCCATACCTTATTATAACTCTAATCTCTTGATTTAGAAATAAAACAATGCCTAGGTGTTTTGCTGCACGGTGATGCTGACTAAATTTTAGCTGAACCTCCAAGTTTGTAACAGACATGTTTGTTCTTATAGACATTCATGTTATATAGAGAACGTAGATATACTGACAGTTACTCATGCAGTTATTAGGCTCATTACTGTACGATTTGATAGGTAAAGGGAAACCCAAGGTCTTCATTACTCTACGATTTGATAGGTAAAGGGAAGCCCAAGGTCTTCATTACTCTACGATTTGATAGGTAAAGGGAAGCCCAAGGTCTTCATTACTGTACGATTTGATATGTAAAGGGAAGCCCAAGGTCTTCATTACTCTACGATTTGATAGGTAAAGGGAAGCCCAAGGTCTTCATTACTCTACGATTTGATAGGTAAAGGGAAGCCCAAGGTCTTCATTACTCTACGATTTGATAGGTAAAGGGAAGCCCAAGGTCTTCATTACTCTACGATTTGATAGGTAAAGGGAAGCCCAAGGTCTTCATTACTGTACGATTTGATATGTAAAGGGAAGCCCAAGGTCTTCATTACTCTACGATTTGATAGGTAAAGGGAAGCCCAAGGTCTTCATTACTGTACGATTTGATAGGTAAAGGGAAGCCCAAGGTCTTCATTACTGTACGATTTGATAGGTAAAGGGAAGCCCAATGTCTTCATTACTGTACGATTTGATAGGTAAAGGGAAGCCCAAGGTCTTCATTACTCTACGATTTGATAGGTAAAGGGAAGCCCAAGGTCTTCATTACTCTACGATTTGATAGGTAAAGGGAAGCCCAAGGTCTTTCAATATGAAACAGAGAACATAATGTCCTATAGTCACTTAACAATTTCCTCCCTCGAACTCTCCAGGCTGGTTAAGTTTATGTAAAAAAAAAAAAAACTATGGCACAGAGAACCTCACATTCTACCGTCAGTTACCAATCCCCTCACTCGACTTTTCCAGGCTGGTCAAGTCTATGTCAAACACCTATGGCAAAATACACCGCTGCCCGAGTCTGGCCACCCGCCTAATAAAAAGTATACAGAAACGAGTAGGTCACATATATTGATTTGGCTATATTACATGTAAAGTTTGGAATCGTTATAACTATTTGACCCAATTTTCATGAATGTTTTACAACAAATTTAAATGCGGAAAATGCAGATTTTAAAGAAATATCTACGCCAATTAGAGCATGTGAAATTCTCAAATCAGAGACATCGGTTAGACGTAACGTTTTTTAGCAGTTGGAAACATACAGTTAATAATGATTCTGAAGTGAATGCTTTTTTATTATCACCAAAGTTCATACAGAAAGCAGAACATTCAAATATGATGTGCAAAGTAGTTAAAAATGCAAGACATGCCAAGTTTTTGTAATTATTGGCTGTTTATAGTAAATGCAGAACGATTTGGGATAACAACGTGTGTGTGTGTGTGTGTGTGTGTGTGTGTGTGTGTGTGTGTGTTAGTCAGTGGATGGTACAAAAGTAGTTAGAAAATCAGTAATACAGTGTAGTATAAGATTTATGTAGCGTGTGCAATACCTGTTGCTTCGTTTACGTCCAGGTCTATGCTTTTTGTGCGACTAGTGCATGCTGAGCTATATATCCATATACCTTATTTACAAGACCAAGTTTCAAGATCAGCAAGTAAAAGATCTAATTAATCTGCATATTATTGTCATAATGGTAATTCATGAACTGAAGATCTTTTTTTTTGTCTTGCAAAAGAGACTGTTTCAAGTTTTGACAAATGAATTATATCAGTTGCAGTAGCAAAATGTTGTTGCATACCATGCTGCAGAAACAAGGACATTGATTTATGTAAACCTTGCATGCACATCAACTATTAAAGTGATTTGCTGCATACAACAAGGACACAAGACAAATATAAAAAGTTCCTTGGAAACACACACGGACACACACACACACACTATTTGGTGAACTATTTTCTTTAAAAGAAATGAATGGCATGCTTGATATTCAGAGAATTCTGACTTTTGATAACAATTCTCGAGAATCTAGCAGTCGCTTGTTAAAATCTTGTATGTCTGAATGATAGCTTATAGGCTAGGATATTGCTTGGTAAGAGGAAGACTACTACTACTACTACTACTACTACTACTACTACTACTACTACTACTAGTAATACTACTACTACTAATAATAATACTAACACTACTACTACTACTACTAATAATAATAATAATAATAATACTAATACTAATACTGATACTACTACTACTACTACTAGTACTACTACTACTACTACTACTACTACTACTAATACTAATACTGCTACTGCTACTGCTACTGCTACTACTACTACTACTAATAATAATAATAATAATCGCCATATTGAAGTCTTCAACAGTTAATTGACGCATTTGCATGTAATGCATGAACTTATGGTCTTTTTGTAGAATGTAATTTTTCTGACTCTACCGGAAGCGAAGTAAAACCTGTTATGTTGAGTTTGCTATCAGCTCACTACATACAGACATTATGTAGGTTGTAATAAATAGCACAAATGAGGTAGCTAAATCGTCAAGTCAATGTGTTTTCTTCTTATCACAATTTGTATGTCTCTTTTATGTAAAATAACATTTGAAGTAAAGTTAAACCTGGCTATCAAGGTCCATTGTAAAGAGACCACTTGTCATTTAATAATGTATATCCTTAATGCACATATCAAATATGTTACATAATATAATGACTTCATTTAAGAGACCAACTGTGGTAAGAGACCATTTTCTTGATTCAAGACAAATTTGACTGTTTTCTTATAAACTGGTAAGCAATAACCAGCAAATCAATTCTGTTTAACAAATTTGTTTTAAAATTTTCCAACGAACGATTGAACTACCTACCACTGGTAATATTAGCTACATAATTCTGCTGCAGAAAAACAAATTTTCACACACTTCCAAATGATTTTTATTTCAAATCAACTTCAAAAGTAAATATTAATGGGGGTTGGTTGGCAATCCCTGGAAGACTTTAAAATGGGTATAACATATGTAGGTAAACAGATTATCGTGGTTTTTTGTAGAAATAATGTTTCAGATTCAATTATTTTAGTTAGTCAGTGTCACATACAACATGCATGACTGAGATTCCTTTTTTTTAAAAAAATTTTCTACAAGATGTTTCTTCACTACTCTCCAGTAGTAATGGGAAAAATGCAATTTATGATATGAATTTAACTTCAGGCTGCCGTTTGCGAATATATCACTATAGTGGTTTAACATTAGATGAAGCTTTGTAAAAGTTTCGTGATTTTTTGGCATTGAGGGCTTGAATGACATCAGGAAAATTTGGGTGTTTTGCCCTGGGCACCAAATATCCTCGCTACGCCACTGGTTACATTCCTATATGAAAATGGTGCTGTTCGAACATCCAGTATGGTCGCCACAGCGGCCGTATTGAGAACTTTGCTATCCCCCCCCCCCCCCGTTGCCTGAACATAATGTCTTATTAACCTGGCTTTTTCATTTGAAGACTTCTAACGATGTTAATTGGTTATAAATAAAAGTGGTATGAGGTGCCCCAAGTTGCCGATTGGTCTAAAGCGCTCTCTGTTACTATCACTGCCATCTCACCTGTCTGCGTGGGTTCGAGTCTCAGATTCGGTCAATGTGTATATGTGAGGAAGCTTGCCAATAGCTTCTCGTGGGTCGGTGGTTCTTTCTGGGGGTTTTCCCGGGTTCTCCACCATTAATACTGGCCGCCATGTATAGCCTATCGAATGCTGAAAAATGGCGTTAAACCGTACAACAACCAGCCCAAAGTGGTACTGATATAGCGTCCACTATAGCCGCCACAGCAGCCATCTTGACAATCGTGTTGCAATAATTTATTCTAAACGGAAAATCATTTGGACATGTTTTTTTCTCGTTTTGTAACAGAAGATTTCATATGATATCAACTTGGCAATACATGAAATATGTTGCCACCCAGATCAAAAATCGTTACAATAGTGTTATTGCTAGTTTTTCTGAATAGATGGTCACACGAATATGGCGTTTCACTACCAAGCTTCATATGCTGTTTAGTTAGCAATAAATGAAAAATAATGCCGCCCAGAACAAAATCTTTAAAATAGTGTTATTGCTCTTTTTCCTGAATGGATGGTCATATCAACATACCAAACGTCATATGATGTCTAGCTGGTCATGAATGAAAATTGTGTTAATCTGATTTATATTATGGCCGCTTTGGCTGCTACCGTGAAAGTCTTGTTATCACTATTCCTCCTCCTTGAAAAATTACATCGACATGGTTTTTTTCTTCTCCAGAAGACGTCTTATGATATCTAGTTGACTTTAAATTAAAATGCAGCTGATTTCGGATATGGCGGACATGGTAGCCAGTTTGAAAATATTGTTTTGGAGATGACTGTAAATATGGACATAAGGGTTTCACCAAAAGACTTATTATGGTCCTTGATGTAAATGGTGCTGATCTTACCTCTAATATTCGCACCATGGCAGCCATCTTAAAAATCACTTGATCGTGTATGTTTCTGAATATTTACATAGGGTATTAACCGGAAGACTTCGAATGATGTTTATTTGGTCCTCTGTTATTTGATTGTTCCTAAACAAATTTGGATACCATTCAACTTTTAATAATTTTATTTTTTTTAAAATCTTGTAGCACATACTCGTGTTCATGTACTCATTTGGGTAAAATACAAATGTATTGCAATGTTTTTATGCTTCATCAATATGAAAGTGTCAATTGCAAGGCAAAAAAAAACCGGGCAAAAATAATGGCTGTAAACAGTATGCACTCTCAGACAGATTATACATTTTGTGAAGAAAGAAAAAAATGTGCTCCTTTCTTGCACTGGATATCCTATTATGTACACCCATAACAGGATGAGAGAAACTGTGTTTCTGATGAATGACACCGTTTCCACGCAGTACGAAACCCAACAATTCCATTACGTTCTGATTCCATTCTGCTCATAGAAACCTCGCATCTGTGCCAAAACATACATAAAAGAATTGCTGTGTCAGGTAAAATTTGATCTTGTGTGGATTCGCACGTAGACCATAGATAATAGCCGTGACACATCTTAGGTTGTGAGAGGTATAAATTAGCCCTTTGCTGACGCAATTCTCACCTAGGAGCTGGATCAATGGATGTCAGCAAAAACTGTATTGTTACACAAAGAGATTCATCTGTCCGTTCATCGTTCTAAATTCCCTCAGTATGCTACTACTATACTTATAATTGTGGTATCTTAATACACCGCACGGATATTGGGTAATTCATTTTTCGCTTTTAAAAATGGATAACTTTAATGGATCATAAAATAAAAAATACCATTATCAAGAAGGACTAATATTACATTTTATTTAAGGATGGAAAAGAATACTTTAATTGTAGTTTTTTTTATATATAAAGTTGTAGGTTATATATATATATATATATATATATATATATATATATATATATATATATATATCAGTGGTCCAAATTGCGTTGCTTGCGGGCCCACCAAGACTGTTTTTCAGGTGCCAGTATTTTAGGCCACTCAAATTGGTAATCAAAATTATACGTTTTTACAGAAAGAGGCTACAATGAATAATGAGGTATATCAATTTTGCTGACAAAACTGCGTACTTTTGGATTGTATAGTTTCTTGTATCATTAAACGTTTTGTTTTGTGTATTATTTGATGTCCATATATTTGTTGGTCTAGATATAAAAAATGGTTAAGTTAATTGGTTTGTGCTGCCACTTTCTAATAAACTCTGAAATATTATCGCAGGCACAAAATGGTTGGGAATTACAGCTCTATATTCTTTCTTACCTTTCATTCCAAGGCTTAGAAATAAAAAAAAAATCCTTAACTTGAGATTTTGTTTCAACCATTCACAAAGATTGTGTCTAAGAGGCTAATAGTGAAAACTTAATATCAAACCTGGCATTAGAGTTTTACGAGTCAGAAGTACTGTGATAAAAATGTTCTATGGCAGTAGCAGTTCCAAAAAGATACAGCGGAACGTGCTTGCAACAAATCCAAATTGAGGAAGTAAATCGACCAATTGAAGACCCATGTATGAGTGTATTTTTCTTTGTTTTCAATTCAAATGAATATATTGTAGGTACCTTTGGGATTCATATTTCATGGGTTCCATGTTGTGTTTTGCTGTCTGCTATGATACATTTATCTACCATTGTGTTAGCGTCAGTGTTTCGAAAGTATCTATGGGCGTAACCCTACTCTAATTATTATCTCCTTGGCAAAAAATGGGAGGATGGGCGAGGGGACCCGGTGTACAGTATCAAGTTGATTGTCCCTTACCCTCTCAATATTTCCTTACACCATCAATATCTCGGGCACTATTTTACATTTACTCATGAAAGTTAATGTGTGATTATATCTCAGAGAAAGTAATTTAAACATCTTAAAACTATGTTAGTGTGACCTAATTATCACTCATGAATAAATTATGACATTTCAACAGTTCACTCGTTACACTCACAATATCTTGAACTGTGTTTTACCTAGTCCCAAAATCTTGTGTTTTGTATTCATTTTAACGAGAACAACAAAATCATACAATAATTCAAACTGACCATATGGAATTGCGCATATTTGTAAATATTCCTATTTGCATGAAACAATTACAGCAAATTCATGAATGGGAAGGAAGCCATTTTTATGATACATAACGGGAAATATTTAGGATTGCTAATCAAACTTCATAAGTTCTGGTGTTTTTTCAAAACCGATCTCACCTCTGTCCGCGTGGGTTCAGTTCTCGGGCTCTGCCAATGTTGGTTTGTGTGGCGGTCTGTGAACATAAAGTTTCGGCGGAGGGCGGGGATATGTTTTTGCTACGCAACTGCTACCAGAGCATAATTTTAAACATTTAGCTATAATGGAAAGTTACTTTAAGAAACGTTCCCGTTGGTACTTGCTCAATAATTTTATGGGCGGTTGGTGCTTCGGGCGGGGAGAGGGAGTCGTGCACCGACCCCGTCGCCCTCCGGCATATGTAAAGATGACAACTGAATTGCTAAAATATAAATGAGAAATGCTGGAGAATTTTTAGTACATCCAATATTTTCAGCAACTGTTTCTTTTATTGGTAATATTTACGTAGCATATGTTTACGATACAATTAAAGGTTTATAGTTAAAAAAAAATTTAAAAGACAGTACACAGTGATGTTCAAGTATCTGTTATTTCTTGTAATATGAGAATATATTCTCCATTGGATATAATGGTCTGGTTCAGTTTTCATAATTAGAGTGGTTAACATAGGTTGAACATGCAGAAGATTCCAAGGAATGCTGGAGAGATTAGATTGTGTTAGAAAGTATTGGCAGAAAAAAAATAATTCACTTAATGTTTATATTCGTACGACAGGGTCGAGGGACAGTTTCATTGATGTACAATGTATAGCTTTAATTAAATTCTACGTAAAGAATAATGTTAATGTCTACAATTGATTTAACTCACTAAGATTGTATTCCAGAAATGTCTTATGTAATCATGTTGTCACGTTGCTTTGCCCGCGATTGCGTAAGTCAGAGGAACAAAGAAATGGTTAGAAGCCATGTGTGTATGTTAGAAACCATGGCTATAGTGGGTCTTCTTCATAAGTGTATGAGAACCCAGCTTTGCTGGGTGTGAAAAGTCGCACGTGGACGTTGAAAGCTTTGTTCAAGAACAAAGGACCCTTATAGCCGTCATAAATCTCACCACGTTTACAGACAGCCCGGGGGGTGGGGGTGGATTGGCTGCTAAGTTTATTAGAACAAGGTAGAATCGAAATCTAATCCAAATTGCGATTAGGTGTGGTCACCATTTCAATCCGAATTTGATTTAGTATTTTCGAGCTAAGAACTTAGTAATTGCCCAAACATCGTGCTAGAAGATTATAATGCAATACTCTGGAACAACCACTTGTAATTTGGCTGGGGTACTTAGGAAATTCTAAGAAAGACAAAGCTTTGTAAAGGAAGCTTTCAGGAGACAGACTTCCGGTAATTATTTACTTTCGAGTCTCAGGGAGGGAGACGGAAAAAAGACTAGTGGAGAAGTCGATTGTGAATCAAAGGTTAGTCGGAAAAGGAGTCAAGGAGGAGAAATTGGAAAAGGAGCAGTAAAGGAGGAGAAGGAGTTAGGAGGGAAGTCGGAAGGAGAGGAGGAATTGGTAGGATAGGAGAGATACAAATGAATAGAAAACAAGGACAGGTGGAGACGCTATCTCACACTATAAATCAAATGATGCAATAGGCTATCACTAAGTCGACAGGAAGAAGAGTGATTGAGGAATTATTATCATTTGACTATTGAATTGTATTAAATTGTTATTCATTTGCTGATTGGGGGCTCAGAGCATTACCTCTCTCATTTTCACTAATTTCACTTCATACAAAATCGAGCCTGGGTGGGACTTCTATAATGATTTAAATAAAATATTGGGAGCACTGCAACACAACCATGACACACCTACGACAGCGGCGGCAACAAACCCCGACACACCACACATGTGAACAAAATTAAGCCAACCTACTAAACATATCGATTGAACTAGTATGTGCGTGCTCGCGCGAGCGTGTGTGTTAATGTGTTTAACGTGTGTTTAATACACTATTTTGAAGCTGAGATATATAGTAAATAAATGTGTCAGTTTGTCTGTACTTCCGAGTGACATATAACCTCTTTAGCACAACTAGTGTCAGAGTTTTTGAAGTGTTGCCATGTTAAGGTGGTAAATAGTATGTTAATTACCTTAAGGTGAGCATAAGGACAAGGACAAATCAGTTTGCTCTAGCAATTTATATATATATATATATATATATATATATATATATATATATATATATATATATATATATATATATATATATATATATATATATATATATATATATATATATATATATATATATATAGAGAGAGAGAGAGAGAGAGAGAGAGAGAGAGAGAGAGAGCTTTAATTCTAAAATCTGTGACACAGTCGTTATTGCATCTCGTCGCGTAGCTTTTGATATATTTTCATGAAACTTAGCAACCATTACTGTCATTACAGAAAGACGGGCACATCGATAATTGATTTTAGTTGGAGTATTGTTCTTTAGTTTCGTAAATAAAATGCAGTGTATGACAAATCTTTGTAGACCTATTAAGTCCCTCCGTTCTTGATGCATTGCCAGAAAACTTTGTAAATATTATTGTCTGAAATTGTCTTGTAGTTTATTATGCGCATATTAACAAATCCCTTTGCTCCTGCTATTTTTCTTAGTTTTGTCCCTTTTGTTCAGTAACTTTATACATCGTGTCAGAAGCTTGACAGAACATCTAACTTCATTTTTCAGTGCATTGCTGTGATATATGGCCATCAAAACAGGATGTGCATATATTAAAATCACGTTGCACCCACATTTTGTGTTAGAGTTATTGTTCTTTATGTAATGCAGCTAAATGCATTGTAAGACTGAATCTTATAAACAAACTTGAATTGCATGCTTCTATGGATTGCTGTGAAACTTAGTAAATAGCATGGCCATCATGAAAAAACGCAAAAATTGGCCTTTTGCAAGAGTTATTGACCGTCTTAGTGTGTATAGCTACATCACATCCATCTTATGGTAGGGATGGGATGCAGGGTGTATTTGCTTTAGTAATTTGCTGACCATTCCTGTGTTGTTGTTTTTTTTAAAAATGTTGTGTTAAAAGTATTTTGCATTCGTCATGTAAGGTCATTCCTGCAACGAAGCAGACCATTTACTTGTGTAATTATCTAATCATAGAGATCTTAATGCGCTCTATTTTATTTGATCATTTACACAATTTCCCATTGTATTGCAAAATTCTTAAGGGCTTTTATTGCTACTGTCTGTCAAATGTATGACAAAATATCAAGTTCTGATGTTTTTTGTGTGTGTGCCTAGATTTGTTTTCTTTTGAAACATTTCAGTTATAATTATTTCAGAACAAATGTAACATGAGAATACGAGTTCTATTATTATATCAGTATGTATGGTAGGTTTCTAATCCAGGTGTGGTGGCAATGAAGATAATATATAAATAACTTAGATACCCCACTCAGCACCTCGCTTCCGTGTCAGAATAGTGCAAACTGTTTAGCAAGCTAAACTCTTGTAAAGAAGTCTGTGATCACTGATGAATATCCATCCTCTCATCGAGATTAAGGACGTTCACAAAATCAGCAAGTAATCTTTCTTATTTCAGATGTCATTGTTTAAGTTTACAGTTTTTGTTTCCTTATTTATCTTCTTATATCTTTGTTTTTTCCCTTGATTTTATTGTTACAGTTGTGAAAATAGAATCATCTTTGTTATCTTTTCTTCATTAAATGAATGAACTTGATTAAAATCCGATGCTAATTGAAAAATGGAAATATTTTGAAGAAAGAGATTGTTCATAATTGTTTCTCTTAAAAATGTTACCACTTTCAGATCTCATTTTTATAAATTAGATTCGAGTTTGCAAGTGAATTTGGATGAAAACTTGTATCGTCTAATACTTAGCCTAATATAGCTATCATAATTGTACACATGTAAAGGAATAGCTGCTTTCAAGGTGTGTTTGTAGATCTATAAGGGTCTGACTATCTTAAAAGTCCTCCACTCCACAAACACAGAAGCCTTAATCCTGTCCTGCATTAAACGCTGTCGATGTCCTAGATGATAATCATCAACAATGGATGTTGCATTATAAGAGCGGTGTGTATTTTATAATTGGAAGAGGCAATCCTAAAACGCTGTGTTGATGTCTTATATAAACTCGTCAACAATGGGTGTTATATTATACAGAGATGTGTATTTTTTTTAAAAGTTGGAAATGAGACATTTTTTTTTATGTCTTAAGAATAACGAGTCGTTAGCTTTAAATAGCCTTGCTTTTAGTTTTAATATACCTTGCGGGGCTTATGAAGAATGTATTCCTTACAGAAATTATGTGGCACAAATATATGGCGCAGAAAAGGTCATGGCAAAATGATGTAAAGCGAAAAATCCTTAAATACACTGAAAGCGAGGCCTATAGAGAAATTAGCTGCAACGTGGTCAAAGGTGTTGTGAACCAGTCACACTATTTATATAATAACCAAACTTGTAAAGATCCGCTGTTTTCAAAATCGATCACGTCTATTTATCCAATATAGAATTGCGGACTATTAACAAGATTTACTTACCTCCGAAATTGAAGAGCTTTACAACTTGCAATACTATGCACCTCCGAAAATGAAGATTTGAGAACGGAACCGCCCGTATAAGCATTATCAATGTACACTTTGCCAAAACACATATTAGCACACTTAAAAAAAACGAATTGAGCTTACTTTAAAACTGCTTCAATGAGATATATTAGATTGACTTCATTAACCATGAAAATTAAAAAAGTAATGGAGCCACGTTTGGAACAAATTTGTTGCAACTAATTTAGAGGTGACCTCAGAGTTGGTCGGCATAGCTATAATATCCAAATTTGGATAGTAAATCACCAGATAGCCCAGTCGCTGTTGCGCAGCTGTGGATCATAGTGTAAATAACAAAACCGTAGTCGCCGGGGCCTCCTAATAAACATTAAGGCAAGAGGGTGAGGGGTTGTTAGCACCGGACACTTGGATTCTTCTATATACAGGTTTGCAGTATAGGTAAAAGTCTTGGATGGAGTAATAATCAGGCGCGGGGTTTTAATTGCCCAATGATGTTTTAGAACGTTCTTTACATTATATAGTTTCTTTAGATAATTCATATTCCAAGAAAAGTGTGATGAATGGGTCCATCAAGATTTTGCTGGTTAATAAAGAGTTTGTGAGACCAGTCTAGCATGTACGCTGTTATTTGGTCTTTTTACAAATGTTGTCCGTAAAAATCAAATGGAATATGGTTAGAGAACCCTATTATTTGCCAGAAAGCGCACTAATTCATAGCATAGCTCTGAGCTAGCTGTACGTCCTGTTCGCTCAATCTACAGTCTTCGTCATCTTCTTACTTTTTTATTGATTTTCAGTGAATGCCAAACTTCTCTCTGGAACGCATCGTTTCTCCATATACCAGCCAGTCTTGTCAATATTTAATCTACATGTCTGATTATTCCCATTTAGATGGGAGTTTCATTGTCTTGCCAAGGCCATGTTGCTTCAAGATAAAACAGTCCTATGAGTTGTTGTTGTGTGTGCTTTTTGTGTTTGTTTTACATATATATAAGTATTCATTTTCAGAATTAAAAACTGGTGTTGGTTCATGTGTCGGGCTTGGCCAAAAGGGTATGTTAGAAAGCTTGCCAGTAGCTTCCCGTGGATCAGCTATTCCAACCGGAGCTTCCCGGGTTCTTCCTCCACATGTTATGCTGGCCACCTTATGTTGCCTATCTTGTGCTGAGAAATGGTGTTAAACCTTTCTTACAACAACAACAACAACAACAACAACAATATGATGAATGAATTTGAAAATGAAAACAAAACCGATAAGATATATGATCGTGCTTATTAAGTGTTGCAAGTTTAGGCTCTAATACACGGTAACAAAAATGAGTGAAAACATCAAGCTTTATAAAATTTAACAAATAATTTATTTCCCTGGAAAAGATTGCAAAAAAGAAAAAAGAATTTACAGTTTTAAGAATCAAATAAAAAAATAATCCAAGAATAATCCACGAATTAAATTACAAAAGTGCTAGTACAGTAATGAAATGTTCCAATAGATTCAAGTTCGAGTTACTAGCATGGCTGATCAAACTGATAGTTCTGTAATTTTGGCAAAGCTGGAGATTGCCTTTTTTGGGGAGTGTTATAATCAGTGACTGAGTCCACTGTGTTGGCCATTCGCCTGTCTGCCAGATCTTGTTGCAGATTTTTGTTAGTAGCTCTATCACTGATTCCCCACCATTCTTGATAAGTTCTGCTGGGATGTTGTCTACTTCAGCTGCCTTCCTGTTCTTCATTGCTCTTATTGCTGACTCCACCTCTTCGTTGAGAATGGGGAAATCATCATCATTTGTTGAGTTTGGAACTTCAAGCACCTCTTGGTCTCCTGTGGACGGATAGTTGTAGTGTTCTTTACAATACTCTGTCCATCTTTCTGCAATGTCACTCGCTTCTGTGTGGCACTTTCCATTTTCGTCTTGATAACATAAATATATCTTAAATCAGATATAATATTGCAGTATGACGATGCTAAATATTAACACGATGCAGTAAATCAACGTACCTCAGTATCGATATGATCTTATCCAATAACTCCATGATTTTTTCCTTCTTTTTTTAAAAAAAAATACAAGTGGCGTAGAACGCCGCTCTGGTGGCATAGGTGGTTAGAGCGTGCGGTTCGGATGCGGGTAGTCGCGAGTTCTTACCCAGTCTGAGTCATACCAGATACTTATAAGATTTATACTATCAGCTGCCTTGCTTGGCACTCATCATTAAGAGATTAGTGTTAGGACTGGTCGGCCTGGTGTCAGGATAATGTGAATGGGTGGGAAATTATGCTATATGTCTGCGGCTTATGTTCCAGTAGCACTAGACATTGCTATCAATTGCTATAGTGGAGACAATGTGGTGATGTAACTCGAATTGTTAAAGATACGTTCACTCACACACACACACGCACACACACGCGCGCGCTATATATTTGATACACTGACCTAAAAGCGGGAGGTCGTGGGTTCGATCCCTGGCCGAGTCATACCAAAGACTTACGAAAATGGTAATAACAGCTGCCTTGCTTGGCACTCAGCATTAGGAGGTTAGTGTTAGGACTGGTCGGCCTGGTGTCAGGATAATGTGACTGAATTGGACATCATGCTACATATCTGCGGCGTGATGCCCCAGTGCTAGACATCACTATAAACTGCATCGCTGCAGACATCATAGCGATATGACTGAAAAATTGCTAAAGCTACGTTGAAATTTTTAATCAAACAAACAAACAAACAAACAAACTGACCTAAACATGTACAATTTATGATATCAGACTTGATATTTGTGCCTAATAATGAATCCAAATCAACCGTATGATTGGCTGGCTGGAAAGAGTATGCTGGTTGAAAAGCACGAGAAAAGAACAATGCGTACAAAGATAATATCAGCATTCACGTTTAACATTTTTTACCAAAAATAATGAATATAAGGAAAATTACTAGACAAAAGACACACAAATAATGCAATCACGTTAGAAGGAAAATTTCTAGATAAAATGAAAAATTGATGAATACAAGGACTATTACTAGATAAAACATACACAGATAATGTCATCATTTTACAAGGAAATTGCTAGATAACAGACATAAATAATGCAATTTCGTTACAAGGAAAATTACTATATAAAAGACACACAAATAAGACAATCACATTTGAAGGAAAATTGCTAGATAAAATAATGAATACAATGAAAATTACTAGATAAAAGAAACAATTAATGCGATCACGTTAGAAAGGAAAATTGCTAGATAAAAGACGCACAAAAATGTAATCACATCACAAGGAAAATTACTTGAAAAAAGACACAAATAATGCAATCACGTTATAAGGAAAATTGCTAGATAAAAGACACAAATAATGCAATCACGTTTCCATCCCGTGAACATTGTAAGTATTATTCAGGCATCAGTGTTTTTTCTTATACATCTCAGGCTGAAAAAAGCAATTCTTCACATTCCTACGTGTACATTATACATCATCTTATATTCCACTGCAGAACAACGATGGGTAATATCTCCCATCAGATTACAATGCTGTCTTTCATCACATCACCTTCCACTGCGTTCACAATGAACACAAACCTGCAAACCGCGATTAACATCACCATTTGTGCATTTTTTAAAACAAATATTATAATGAAGATACACGTTAATTGCATCACCTTTACTTTCAAACGTGCAGAGGTTAAAATGTTAGACATGCCGTTTTGCAGTAACCGATCTAAGTACAGATGCAGATTTTATTCTCAGAT
This sequence comes from Unio pictorum, assembly GCA_030141615.1. Classification (NCBI taxonomy): domain Eukaryota; kingdom Metazoa; phylum Mollusca; class Bivalvia; order Unionida; family Unionidae; genus Unio; species Unio pictorum. Next base: position 3,360,651 of record JARLTB010000365.1, read on the forward strand.
TTTGAGTCGATAATCCGTTCCCGATGTTAATACATTTCAAAAGTCATCTTAATTGTTATGTATGAAAGCAAAATCAAATCGGGATCAAAATTCAATCGAGGACGATATCATTATTCTGTGTATATATCAAAAGTAAGGATAAAATTAGATGTTTTGTATACTGTTATAGCTGTTTACATGTGTATCGTTCCACCAACTATCGTCAGTAACAAATTTGGACGCCGTGTGCTAAAATTACGTCGACGATCTTGACCACTAAGACACAAATGCTGCATTTTAAGCGTTTTCAGGGCATTATTTAATTTTATTTTATTTTAATCATTTAACTGTAAAGGAAACTCCCTCTATCCGTCTTGCCCCGCCCCCTCCTGATTAATTAGACCATTTTCATAAGCCTGTACTTAATTGTGAGTATATACTTCACATACTGATACACGTAAAAGTATAAGATAGGTAATCATCGAAACCTGAAAAGATAAGATCGCCAAATATATAACATTTCATCCTTTAGAAACTTCTTAAACAAATTTAGCAAATACACAGATTGTTTTCGTATTATTAGAAGTTAACAATTGAATACCCGTATACATGACCGGTGTGTTGCAGAAGTACATTATATTTAAGTTTGCCTGTAAGTTAGTATATATATTTATACGTAGAAAAATGATATTCACATTCCGATTTTGACAGAGCCGATCAACGTTTATATTTGCAAAATAACTGAAAATAACATTCGAGTCGAAGTCAGATTTTATATATTTTTAATCTCAGACAATTATCACAATATTTTTACAAAATTAGAAAGACATATTTAAAACGTTTCCTACAAAGTGTAAATGGACTTGGAGCAGTTTGCAGACTCGGAAAACACTCACACTTCACCAAAACCCATATATATTTTAAAGTACGTTTTAAAGGTGTAAACCATTTAATAAACGTTGAATAAAGAACTTTCTTTATGCAGTTCTCAGTTCAATATTTAAACAATTATTAATTCTAAATTAATACCGACGCAGTAACCATATTTATTGATGTGGGAATCTTCACCTCATACAGTTGTTTTGGAGTTGCAGTAGAATTCGCAGTACGTCAATTTGACTTCATGTTACACGCAAGATTCTGATCTTAAGGGTGTAATTCTATTATTTCCTACTTGTTCTATGTATGTCTTCTGCACTTGGAAGCATTGGTATGCCTTTACCAGGCTGCTTCTTCGCCTTGCTGCATCCATAATCAGTTGTCACTCAAATCGTAGGTGTAAACAAAATGATACAAAAGGCTCAGCAGCTGCTTGTCGTAAAAAGGCTTTAAAAAACTATTATAATAAAAATATTCGCAAAAATATTTACTTCAATTAAAAGTTGTTCATCCTAGTATTTGCTACGTATATATATATATATATATATATATATATATATATATATATATATATATATATATATATATATATATATATATATATATATATATATATATTATAATCGCTTATAAGCCGTGTCCAACAGCGAATCTCTTGGACTGTATTTTGCTGTCATAACTCATACAATGCATTTTGCTATAAGACACCATACAGTATATTTTGCTATAAAAAAAATACACTATATTTTGCTATCAGAAACCATACACTAGGAATCTTGTACCATGAAATAATCATGATTCATTATTCATAAGTTACTTCTTGTAATCGCGAGGTAAACGAGAGGTTTTATAACGTCCAAAAGCTGATAACAGTCAATAGAACATCCCCCCCCCACCGCTGTTTATGTCTTCCTGATTACATGATATATCTCTGGTGTGTATTTGGTTACTGCATACACGCCAATTGATCTAGGGTTAAATGTTCTTCATCAACACCTCCATTAGCACCAACATTTTCAAAGTTTGTCTTTAGTATCTAGCGACATGTTTCTGCTACCAATGTTTGGAATTTACTGTATGTTACTATGACAACTGCATGTTAATATGACAACTGCATGTTACTATGACATCTGTATATTACTATGTCAAATGTATGGTACTATTACAACTTTTCTTACAGTGACAGTTGTATGTTACTGTGACAACTGTATGTGACTATGATAACTGTATGTTCACTGTTGCTGACAGTAGCGGTATTAACTAGGTGCGAAGAATCCCGGTGGGTGGAGCAGAAATTTCGGAGAGTGTTTAAAACATTATAATTAAAGCAGATTATATAAAAAAAAAATAAGTTTGATTTTGAAAACAACTCTGTATTTTGCTTTGAATATTTAACATGAGGAGAAAATTGTAAAACAAAACCATCCTTATCCTTGTCACTCAGTATTCTGATTCTTGTTTTGAGTTGAATGTTCTTTTCATGATGATCAATGCAAATACATATTCTTTTACCAAGATATAGCATTCTCACTAAGAATTTTAATGATTTCATTCCACAGAAAATCTTACATTGTTGTGAATTCCTTTAAAAACATTTCAGGATTTTCCCTAGTTTTAAAAGTTATAATGATTCCTGAGGTATTTTATGGACAATATCGTCATAAAATGTACGTTGAAGACAAACACAGACATCGGGCATTGAAATATTAGCTTGGCAAACTTTATCAACGACAAAACCTAAATTCATGTCATATACAACTACACCTGCACTATAAGAACTACCATCGATAGATTTATGGGTGTTTTAAAAATCGATTTTGTATACAAACTAAAGTTTACTTTTAAGTTCATGTTAGTTGAATAAAGATTTATTTCCATTCGTGATTGATAACATCGATCAACTTCTCAGCTGGAATAAAACATCGATTACGTATATGCAGTGCTAATTAAAAGACTAGCTCTGTTAAATTACTGTTTGAATTTTCGACCTCCTCAGCGACTTGAAATTTATTTTCGGAATATATACTACCACTGATAGATTATGGATGTACCATACGGGGAAACGCTCCAATTATAATCTATCCCAGAACTGTAAAACTCTAGAAAAGGGCGACATGAATCATTGTGAATTTTCTTATTATGACTAATTTTAATGTTTTGATTTCACGTCTACATTGACTACCCATACAAAAACGTCTTCTTTATTCTAAAGGAATCATGCCGTGAAGGTCTTTCAATGATCTTTCTCCAGATTATATCTCTAACCTAACTGAACTAAGATCAACTGTCAGCAACTACCAAATATCTCCAGATTTAGTGGTCGAAAACCAAATCCTAAAAACCTAATTCACTGTTTCAGGACCTATCAAGTGCTGGATTACCAAATATGCCTATGGGCCCCACGCCTTTTAGGGGGCCCGTGACAACGGATCAAATAATATTGATAGAAGATACTGTGCGAAGGGGGTGGGGGCTGGGGCTGAATATCTCAAATGCGTAAGGGCATCCACGGGATTTAATCTGGCACTGCACCTACCACCCTTGTTCCGTTGAAAACAGGATCAAAGAGAAATTCTTTCTTGACTACCGGGAATGACATAAAATAGTCCTAGCAGGGATCCTTATCAAAGTGTTAAAATACTATGTGAGTGGATCCTTATCATAGTGTTAAAATACTATGTGAGTGGATCCTTATCATAGTGTTAAAATACTATGTGAGTGGATCCTTATCATAGTGTTAAAATACTATGTGAGTGGATCCTTATCATAGTGTTAAAATACTATGTGAGTGGATCCTTATCATAGTGTTAAAATACTATGTGAGTGGATCCTTATCATAGTGTTAAAATACTATGTGAGTGTTTTATTCGATTTAAGTATACACGACTTCGGTTATGCTGAAATATGTACACCTGTGTACAGTATACTGTTCGTTTATGTATATGCTGAAATATGTACACCTGTGTACAGCATACTGTTCGTTTATGTATATGCTGAAATATGTACACCTGTGTACAGTATACTGTCCATTTATGTATATGCAGATCAGTATGGTCACCCTTTATTTCTATATACTATACTAGTTCATTTTCAATCTGTTTAGGTACGTGTGCGAGGACACTCGAGTGTGTTGAAGTGAGTTTACTTTATTTTATACAACACCGGTTACCAAATTCAGGACCACATGACAGATGGGTCTTTCATGACCAAATGCGTTAACCTCACTAAATAATATTACTAATTATACTACTACTACTTCTACTACTACTACTTCTACCACTACTATTAATAATAATAATAATAATAATAATAATAATAATAATAATAATAATAATAAATGGTGTTTGTTAATGAGGACAGATGAAAAGATGTTGAAAACAAGGCACGATACTTATAATACATAAAAGTGCTCTAGGTGATGTCATAAAAATTAAGGTTTAAAATACAGGCTTATTTCCTTGAGGAAGCCTATAATGCGAGTGATATTTATAGTAACTATAATTGTACTTTTTTAAAATATCAATCAACCAGTCAGTGGATCATACCTGTAATAATAATAATAATAATAATAATAATAATAATTATTATTATTATTATTATTATTATTATTATTATTATTATCCACTAATTATTCGAGACTAATACAGTGCGTATTTAAAAGCCCTTAATATATGTTCGCTGTACAGCAAAGCTATTTATTATAAAATAGTACGTCATTGTAACCCCAAAATACTTCCCGTGAATTTTTACACATGTTTTTGTACTGCTTCTCCAATTATTTAGTGACTTTTGTATTCACTTTTTGGATTGTTGTTCATGCAATGGAAATTTACTTTTCCAAACGCATGTCGGGTTTCAAACCGTCTGCCCTTAACGAATTTGTAATACTCGTGCTCAGCCAAAATTCACTTGGAGCTAAATCAGGTTAGTATGTCTGTCACCAGGGCGAATTTATGCTCCGGATGCGTTACCTTGAAATTTATTCTTACCTAGGATATCGGCATGCACAAGTTTTGGGGGCATAAACATGAGTCACGCATAGGTACCTGGACGACAGAGCCTTTCACATAAAAAATTGTGCGTATAAAACTCATTTTACAGATAACGTCAAGCGATTTGGATTATCTGTTTGTTTTCTTCGATCGAAACTTAACTATTTTCTTTCGAAACAAAAGAAGAAAAAAATGAAGAAAAAAAGGAAATCTATGTTTCACCAGATGTAACAATCCCATTCAAACGTCTTTGGTGACTTTTTTTGATTCAGAGCTCATGGCGAATTCAACCGAAGTTTGATTGACATCCGTCAAAAATCATGCGTAACAAATTCACTTTATAGAATACGTCGAGCGATTTGGATTCTCTGTTTGTTTTCTTCAATCGAAACTTAACTATTTTCTTTTGAATAGTTTAAAAAAGAAAGAAAGAAGGAAATCCATGTTTTACCAGATGTAACAATCACATTCAAACTTTTAAGGCGACTCTTTTCGAATTTTGTTAAGAGCTTTAGGAGAAATCAACCGAAGTTTGCTTTGCGTGCGTCAATAAACGAAGAATCCACCTTGCATAAGCCTTGTTCTAAACTTGAAATTATTTTTAAATACATTAAAACAGCTGACGAATGAATGCATATGATAATACACATATCCTCCACATGATAGTGTGCATTTGTCTGCACTGGTCTCAGCAGTCACTTCCTACTCAACAATCGCAGACATTGATCATGCAGAACTTGGATAATCTCCCATGGATTCGGGATTATCTTGAAAACGATGCAGGCAGTAAGATTTGTAAATATGTTAAATAGGACATATCAGAAAACATTTTTGTAATGCAATTTGATACATTTGAATTTATCAGGAATATCTAAAACGGTTTCAGTGCTCAGCTGCTCATAAGAATAAAGCGACAGAAGATATATCCCTCCCATTCGTAACGTCTTTTCGGACGCAAAGTGTCATTCCTCTCATGGGATTCTTCCCCTTCATTATCTCAGCTATAGTAAACTGGTTTTTCCTTTCTTTACCGTTTCAAGAAAGTGTCTCCTGGATATATGTAATGTAGTTATATACAAGTTTTCAGATCCGCTATTTGGGAACCGCCAGTTTTTTCTTTGATATTTATAAATTTTTAACGCTTACGTCATTGTTTGTCTTCGTAATTTTCGTTTGGTACAGGGCCATCCATTTAGTACATACGCAGAAATCTGGCAAAGCATGACTCCTCCCACTCCCTGTACACATGTGTAATTTTTTAAACCACCACCCACCAGCGTACGAACGCTTGAAGCATCCCCCTTCCCGAATTCTATACAACGGCCTATATTTAATCCACGCAGAAACTATCAAGGACTAATAATATTAATATGATTAACAAAACAAATAGTCCATCGATGTTGAATGTCTGCTGCATCAAAGAAATAAGCTGCGTAAATTGGAAAAGTTTGTCTTGTGTTAGCTAAAATTCAAACGCCGGCTGAACCATGTCGAACAGGTAACGTATTAGACAAACTTTTATCGATGTTTCACCCCACCCTCCCGTTTCCTATGCGTACATATATCATCAGTAGATCCCCCCCCCCCTCCCCGCATACGCATTTGGGTTACCCATTCTCAATGCGTTGGTACTAAATTGACGGCCTTTAGTGTTTTCTTATCTATTAGACACGTGATTTTCGCGAAGTCGAACACCATTCCACACGTTTACAAGATAACACAGATGAATCGTTCGATAATTGTGATGCAGTAGAAAAAAAGTAGTTGTACAATAACTGAAATCTTTTCATCAGATAATTTGTGCACTGCTACTAAAGTGATTTGTATTATAATTAAGTTTGAATACAAACCAGACAAATCGGCATATGGAATAATATTTTACAAGTAGTACACGCTGCCAGGTATTTGCACTTGTAAAAAAAAAAACAGCACAAAAACCCAAACAAAAACCCAAACAATCCATGCAACAAATATCTGAAATTGTATATATTATTCATTTTGTTGTATACTGATGCTGCTGCTGATAGCAGATGACTGCAGTTAGAGAAAAAAAAGCTTGCTAATTCATCGTAAATCAAGTCTTTATTCATGACGTTAGACATAGATAAAAACAAAGAAATGCACCAGAATTTACACGATGATAAGATCTCATCTGGAAACGTTCTAGAATTAATGACAAATGAAGACGGGACTAGCTGGTTGTTCAGACAATATAATGTTTTGAATATGCGTCATACAATGTTGATACATGCCGTAACTTTTTCCTCATTGAGGATTATTATATCATCCCATTTTGTTTTACATCTTTGTGATCCACGTATTATTTAAATTTCCTTTGAATATGAATATTTCCTTTCATAAGAAAGCAGCGTCTGGTTTGTTTATGTGTACTTGAATATTATACAGTGATTTCTTTTATTTTAACTGATCAAGTTTTATGTAATGATTCACGTAGGACGTCCTCTGAACGCTTATTGACCACTTAACATGAGTTTAAACTGACTTTATTTAACTGTATTTATAACAGCGACAGGATTAAACGTAAAATAAATAAAAATCCGATCAGTGGCCCAGAACACTTGTACTACAATCTACATAAGTTTTCTCTCTTCACAGACGGCATTTAGACGAGTGTCATCTTGAAAGAGTGTATCGTTATTTTCGGATAATGGTTTTTGTGATACAATTTTAAAATTTCATAGCATGTGCGTTATGCCAGAGCTTTCATGTAAAAATACTATTTTCTAAATCAATCACTTGAGACAAAAACATTGTAGTTGTAGTGAGATGATGGATGTATGATGATATTCATTGCCGGCCTTAGGCTGTTTGTTGTTTTAAATTGTTTTTTTTTTAATAAAATTTAATATAAACGGCACACCAGCACTTTCAGGCTATTTAGCGCCATACAATAGGATGCATATATACATGTTTAAAAATAGTAAAATATTTAATATCGACCAGCTATATAAAAAAAACCAAATAGTTCAAAGTAAAATGGTAAGATGTTAGTAACTGTAAAATATGAAGCTTCCCAATCAACGGGAGATGTAAATAGTGTATGTTAATGAGGACAGATGAAAAGATGTTGAAAACAAGGCACGATAATTATAATACATAAAATTGCTCTAGGTGATGTCATAAAAATTAAGGTTTCATGATTTGTATGCAGCTTATTTCCTTCAGGAAGCCTATAATGCGAGTGATATTTATAGTAACTATAATTGTACTTTTATAAAATATCAATCAACCAGTCAGTGGATCATACCTGTAATAATAATAATAATAATAATAATAATAATAATAATAATAATAATATCGAGGACTTTGTATAGCGCCTAATCTTTAGAAGTTCTAAAAATTACACACAAAAAACCACCATGAAATCGGAAAACATAAAAAAATGCTGAAACTATTTAAGGTAGGAAACATTATTAGCTCTTTAAGGTTGTTCTTGCAGTCGTAAAAGGTGAGTTTTAAAAGCATTCTTGAAAGGGATCACATTCATTGTGTATGATGAATGGGCAATTCGTTCCACGTTGCTGGGCCCTGATATGCAAAAGAAAGTTGTCCATATGACTTCGTCTTCATAGTGGGAATAATGAGTATACGATTGTCAGAAAAGGAGTGTAAGTATCGTGCTGGTGTGTACACATGGGTGAGGCCAGAAAGGTATGTTCGACTTAAGTCCGTTAGTGTAACGTAGCACAGATAACAAATTTTGTGTTTGATTCTGAATCGAATGGATAGCCAGTGTAGGGTACAGATCAGCGGGGATGTGTGCTCTGATCGTGTTAATCTAAGGATGATCAGAGCAGCTGTATTTTAAACTTTGTCAAGTTTCTGGAGTAGATATTGCGACGAACCAGACATAATTTAGTTACAGTAGTCCAGTATTAAAAGTACTAATGAACACACAAGTGTTTTAATGGCATCAACTGAAAGATATTTGCGAATGGAGCTGATGCTTCTCATCTCAAGATATGCAGTGCAATGTGAGAGAATTGTCCAGAGTAACGTTTAGGTTTCGTACTGACTGTGTGAATTTTTCATGTTGGTGTTGCTGATATTTTTTGTTTGAGGTAAAGAATGTGAATGACAGAATGACAAAGTCTTTGTGTTGTGATCAGAATGGCCTCAGATTTATCATCATTTATCTGCAGTTTGTTACATGTCATCCATGAGAGGCCCCACAGTGGCCGAGTGGTCTAAAGTGCTCTCCGTTACGGATCACTGCCATCTGACCTCTGCGTGGGTTCGAGTCTCAGATTCGGCCAGTATGGGTATGTGAATATCGTGTGCTGAAAAATGGCGTTAAACCATACAACAACAACAACATGTGATCCATGATTTCATATCAGAAATGCACCTCTCTACTTCTTGGATGGTAGCATCAACTTCAGTTGGGTGGCTATACTTGTATATTTGGGTGTCATCAGCATACAATTGGTGAGACACTGGATGATGATCTACGACACTTGAGAGCGGGTGAGTGTAAAGAATGAAGAGAATAGGTCCAATAACGGACCCATGTGTAACACCAAAACATATATGAACTGGGATGGAGTGTATTCCATTTGCAGATGCAATTGGTTTCCTGTTGACTAAACAGGACTTGAGACCACATTAAGGCTGTATTGTGAATGCCAAATCAATCCTGGAGACGGTGAGGTAATATATCATGATCTTTTGTGCCAAATACTGCATACAAATTAAGGAGGTTGAGGACTGTAATCGTTTCGCTATCCAAAGAGAGAGAATATCATTAACTACTTTCAGAATATTAGTTTCATTATTGTAGCAAAGGCAATATGCAGACTGTGCATTGCTAAAAATGGCTGTTTAAATTCAAATAAGATACAAGTTCGGTTAGAACAACTTTTTCTATGAATTTTGATATGAACGGAAGATTAGATACTGGGCGGTAGTTCTTTAATTCGTTATAGTCGAGTGTTGGTTTCAACAGCAGAGGCTTTACAATGGCAGTCTTGAAAATTATGGGAATCCCCCGGAAGAGATAGACGGGTATTAGTAACATCAGTTAGTGAAGGCAATATTGGATCTAAGCACTCAAGCAGCAGTAATGTTGGAATTGGATTAAATTCATATAACTTTGGTGTACTCTGGACCACCATTGTCCGTACTAAATCCATTGAGACAGACTCATTGCTGCTAACGGTTGTCGCTGAAATTCTATGTCGCAACTGTATGGTGACGACCAGTCAACTGAAATTGTGTTGTCAAGCTTGTCTCTAATGGTTTGTACCTTGTCACGGAAGAAATTTGCAACAGGTCAGGAAGGGCTACTGGAGAAAAGGTAGTTGGAAGTGGCGTACATTTGCTCCTTGACATCAGTTTGTTAGTAATCTCGAAGAGCGCTTTTCAGCTGGAACTCTCCGTGATTTTTGTATTGTAGTGAGATAATATGGCTAAATGGACTTTGTTGGTGACGTTCTTCCTAGCGGCTTCATAGATTCGTTTGTGAACAGTGAGTCTGGTAGAAAGTCAAAGACATTGACCACTGTTTTAAGTTTTCCGCCTTACTTTACCTTCCATTCTATAACTAACTATACACCCTTGTACGTTCGCGGAACGAGACGTCGTATTATCAAGTATACCTGTAGTTGCTAAAGTTAAATTGACTAAGAGCAGTGTAAAACTGGCATGAAATCAGTGCGAGTATCGCTGGGATTTATCGATCCCTTTTCAGGGGATAATTAGACAAAAACAAAGACATACAAACCAAATTACACAAATGAGATAAGAACAAAGATACAAAAAGCAAATTACACAAATGAGACAAGAACAAAGATACAAAAACCAAATTACACAAATGAGACAAGAACTATATATAAGATACAAAAACCAAATTATACAAATGAGACGAGAACTAAGATACACAAAGAAAACTAATTTACAGAAGCTGCAATATGTTTTATGCTTCTTACGACATGTGACAAGTGAATATTCGTAAGAAGGACATTTTTAGATGTTTTGTGAACCACCTTGGGAATTCCATCTTTCACGTCAGCGTCATGACTAAATATTTTAAGTGTTTCATCGCACTTTCTTTTTAACTGTACAACTCTAGAGGTGTTAATACATGAGGTTGGTGTCACCCTCCCATCATTAAGAGGTTAGTGTTATGACTGGTCGGCCTTTTGCCAGGATAATGTGACTAGGTGGGACAGCATCCTATATGTTTGCGGCAAGATATCCGCAGTCATCGTAGCGATATGACTAAAACATTGTTTAAGCTATGTTAAAAATCCAAATCTCTCACACACACACACACACACACACACACACACGTATATATATATATATATATATATATATATATATATATATATATATATATATATATATATATATATATGCAAAAAAACTGACAAGCAACAGTGCAAAACTAGTATCACTCTAGCCTGAGCGCTTTCGACTCTTAATGAGTCTTTATCAAAGGCAAATACAGAACATAGACAAGACAGACAAGTAAAATACAGAAACCGTGTTTACAAAACTTTACATGCCTGTTTCTACAGGAATTCAACCTTTAAATTTATTATGTTACAACTAGTTTCTTTCAACTTGTTGCGGATGCTGTAAAATGTCTGTATTGACTTAGAAATCGATGAGCCAAAGCGACACATCTGTTTTTGTATGCAAATTTATGTACGCGCAAATTATATCCCGGATATTTTACATTAGTAGTTAGAGGCTATTAAGCAAATTTAGAGAATTATTTAAAAGAAAATGTGTCAGCTGGAAAAGATAATTATATTTGTGCATCATGGCTGTCTTTTTCTAGTCTTCTTGGTTTAAACTCCTCTGGCCACACCTTCAGTGATGTAACACTTATTGCAATTGCTCACAACCACAACTGGAGTTCCGAAACCAGGAAAGAAAAGGAATCTTACTGGATACGATGCCTTCGAACATTGAATCCAAGCGGTTTAAACCAAGAAGACTAGAAAAAGACAGCCATGCACAAATTTAATTATCTTTTCCAGCTGACACATTTTCTTTTAAATAATTCTCTAAATTTGCTTAATAGCCTCGAACTACTAATGTAAAATATCTGGGATATAATTTGCGCGTACATAAATTTACATACAAACACAGATATGTCGCTTTGGCTCATCAATTTCTAAGTCAATACAGACATTTTACAGCATCCGCAACAAGTTGAAAGAAACTAGTTGTAACATAATAAATTTAAAGGTAGAAACAGGCATGTAAAGTTTTGTAAACGCGGTTTTTGTATTTTACTTGTCTGTCTTGTCTATGTTCTGTATTTTCCGTTAATAAAGACTCATTAAGAGTCGAAAGCACTTAGGCTAGAGTGATACTAGTTTTGCACTGTTGCTTGTCAGTTGTTTGCATTTATCTTAATCAATCCCTGACACACGTGATCCCTTGCTGGATCCAGTGCATTTGAAAGGACTGTTATATGCCATATGATTTGTATTCTTTATATATATATATATATATATATATATATATATATATATATATATATATATATATATATATATGTAAGTATTTGAATAAGTATTCAACAATGAGATACAAAGAGACAAAGACAGAAAGCGAAGATTGATGATGCAAATTGTGCTCATTTAACTACCCTCATTATCATGATGAAATGAGTCAATAATAAAACAATGCTATTGAAATTCTTGAATGTAAATTGGTTTGAGTTGAATCTGGCACTTTTAGTTTTTGTCATTTGCTAAATTGTTATTTTGAGCAGTAGGCAGATGTTCACATTTGAACGGGATATAGACGACCCCGCCCTCCATGAGTCCCCTGCCTTGCAGGTTAGGTTTTGGATAACCAAAGGCTAGGGTGCTGACACAGTACCTGATTGGGCATATGAACTTCCTCAATAAGGTCACCGCCCAGGGTGGAGGAGTCCCAAGAAGGACTCAACGGCCATGTGTCCAGGACCAAGGCGAGCCACTAGTAACGTGGAGTTCGGCTGTGGTCAACAGCCTGGAGATGGATGGGCTCCGCCAGGTTCATTGCCCAAGACACACCACATGCAATGATAACTTTGCCTCCACCCATACCGGATCGGTCGTCGCCCGGAACAAGGACCGCGCCTTTTGTCTTGCACCAGGGCAGAGCTGTTAAGTGTGCTACTGGTGCATGATCACTACCAAAACTTTGAATCAGAAACAACATCAGCATTGGTACGTGGAACATCAGAACATTAAGAACGCCTGGAAAGGTAAAGGAACTGACACATGAAATGAACAGATACAATTGGACCATCATGGGAATGTTCAAAGTACAATGGAAGAACCTTGGGGAAACATCAACACAGGATGGCCATAAACTATGCTACTCTGGCAGAGATGATAAACATGAACATGGTGTCGGATTTCTCATCCACAAAGACACCGTGAACACTGTCATGAGTTGTCGGGCTGTCTCCAGCAGGCTTATCATCATACAATTGAGGGCAACACCACTCAATATCACCATTGTGCAAGCTTACGCTCCAATCTTCAGACCATGATGATGAAGAATTAGAGAATTTCTATGACCAACTGCAAGAAGTCCTGGACCAGACCCCAAAGAAAGACATTCTGGTGGTGCAAGGAGACTGGAATGCCAAAATAGGAGAGGATGCCATTGATAACTGGAAAGGCACATGTGGATGCTACTGCAATGCAGAGACCAACAACAGAGGCTTAAGGCTTCTGGAATTTGCCAGCTTCAATGATCTAAAGCTGATGAACACGTTTGGTCCACATAAAGCATCCAGAAGGTGGACCTGGCATAGCCCGAATGGAGAACACCATAACCAGATTGATTATATCATGGTGAAGAGATGTTTCCACACCAGTGTAAACATTGTCAAGACAAGAAGTTTCCCAGGAGCCGACATTGGAAGTGACCATGACTTAGTGATGATGACCCTCCGACTACATCTAAAAAAAAGTTGACAAAGAGGGCCCCACAAGAATCAAGTTCAACCTTGACAAGCTAAAAGACCTAGAGGTCTTGGAAGCCTTCCAGGCAAGGATAGGAGGAAAATTTGCACCACTGTTACTTCTTAGTGCAGAGAACACAGTTATAGACACAATGATCGACACATTTAACATAGCAGTGACCCAAACAGCCAGTGAGATCCTTGGCAAACATCGACGACCAAAGAAACCTTGGGTTACAACTGACATACTTTATCTGTGTGACAAGCGTCGAGAGCTAGAGAAGAAGAAGTCAGAAGTAGGAGGAGCAAAACAATACAGGGAAATCAACCAGGTTATCAAGAAAAGCATGAAAAAGGCAAGGGAGACATGGATTGAAGACCAGTGTAAAGATATAGAAAACAATCTAAAGAAAAATAATAGCAAAAAAGCATACCAACTGGTGAAAAACCTGACCAGTATAAAACAAAGACGCTCCTCCATCATTCAAGATAAGGGAGGGAAATGTCTTACAGAAAAACAAGTCATTCTTAAGATATGGACAGAATACTGCTCAGACCTGTACAACCACAGACCTACAGGGGACCCAGACATACTCAACACCCCATCAGTGACCAACACTGACAACTACCCCATCCTCCGAGAAGAAGTAGAGGCTGCAGTGAAAGCATTGAAAAAAGGGAAGGCAGCAGGAGTAGACAACATCCCTGCAGAACTAGTCCAAGAAGGGGGTGAAGCCATGATACTCACCCTACTAACAATCTGCAACAAGATCTGGCAGACAGGGGAATGGCCAACACCATGGACTCAGTCACTCGTAGTAACTCTCCCAAAAAAAGGCAATTTGTAGCAATGTCAGAACTATTGTACAATCAGTCTTATATGCCACCCAAGCAAAGTCATGCTAAAAATCATATTAAACAGACTGAAGCTGTGGGCAGAGGAAATCATAGCTGAAGAACAGGCAGGCTTCAGACCAGGGTGAAGCACAACTGAACAGATTTTCAACCTGAGAATACTATATGAGAAATACCTCCAGCACCAACAAGACCTTTATCATGTCTTTAAGATTTTATGAAGGCTTTTGACAGGGTATGGCATGCAGCCATTTGGTCCACCATGAAGCTGCACAACATCAATGCTAACCTGATCAAAGTCATAGAAAATCTTTACAGCAAGGCTACCAGCGTAGTATGCTTCAACGGTCAAATAGGAGATTGGTTTAGGACAACTGTGGGAGTCAGACAGGGCTGCTTGCTTTCACCTAGTCTCTTCAACATCTTCCTTGAAAGAATCATAACAGATGAACTGGAAGACCATGAAGGAACTGTCAGTATTGGAGGCAGAATAATAACGAATCTGCACTTTGCACATTGATGGCCTTGCAGGAAATGAGGAGGAGCTAGCTCAGTTGGTGGAAAAACTGGACAGGACAGCTACTGCTTTTGGTATGGAAATCAGTGCAGAGAAGACCAAATTGATGACCAACAACACCAGTGGCATCAGCACTGACATCATGATTGGTGGCCAAAAACTGGAAACAGTTAATAGATTCAAGTACTTAGGAGCCATCGTGGCAGATGAAGGATCGAAACCAGAAATATTGTCCAGGATTGCGCTGACAATAACAGCAATGGCAAGACTGAAGACAGTTTGGAAAGACAGAAACACCTCAGTCAGCTCAAAAATCAGACTGATGCGCTCCTTGGTTGCATCTGTATTCCTATATCCCTGTGAGTCATGGACCCTCACAGCAGATCTTGAAATGAGGATACAAGCTGTTGAAATGAAATGCTTTCGAAGGTTGCTTGGCATTACATATAGAGATCATGTCACGAATGAGGAAGTGGGAAACAGAATTAAGCAAGCCATTGGGCCCTATGAAGAGCTATTGACCATTGTGAAAAAGCGCAAAATGAAATGGTATGGACATGTCACATGATCAACTGGGCTTGTTAAGACAATCATGCAAGGTACAGTACAGGGAAGGTGAAGTAGAGGAAGACAGAGGAAAAGATGGGAGGATAACATCTCAGAGTGGACAGGACTGAAGCTGAGTGACACAGTGAGAGTATCAGTGAACAGATTGGAATGGAGGAAGCTGGTTGTCAGGTCATCAGTGGTGCCCCAATGGTCGGCAAGACTAAGGGATAGATAGATAGATAGAAATTGTTATTCTTTCATCTAAAGGAGGCAGGTCTTAATGTGTCGTTTCTTCTCAATAGTTATGCTCACTTTTGAGGATTGCTGTGCTATTTACAAAGAGACAGATAATCCCTTACACTGTTGAGGATTGCTGTGCTATTTACAAAGAGACAGATAATCCCTTACACTGTTGAGGATTGCTGTGCTATTTACAAAGAGACAGATAATCCCTTACACACTGTTGAGGATTGCTGTGCTATTTACAAAGAGACAGATAATCCCTTACACTGTTGAGAAAACTTGAAATTGTTATGAAAAATGGCTACAAAATCAGAACAGTTCCCTAATATAAATCAGTGAATAATTTAATCAGAATAATAGAGGTAATTGTACTTAAAGACTTTGAATGCCAGAATGTCATACATTTATTTGTTAGAAACAAAGAACATTAAAGAGTAAAGAAATTACCAGTATGACAAAGTTTTATGGACAATAACCAAAAACATAGTTTCTCACTGATGTGATCTTATGACCATGAGAATTTAATCAAGATATGCACAGAAAAAATAATTATGAACTTTTTTTTCCTTTTTATTCTTATGTGAGGACTCCTCATCATGAAACTCAGATAGAGCTCTGATTTTTTTTTATGTTTAAAGAATTTGCATTTATGGTTAATAATTGTATTTTTAATCTAACTGGTTCAGCATTTTGTTCAAATTCAAAAACTAATATCAAATCTTGCTGTTTCATTTTTTCGAGTAAAATTGTATCTTATCATTGTAATACACTTACTTTCTGATAATTTTATACTCTCAAAATTTTCAGTACCTATATTACTTTGATTACAAATTATTTTGACAGTAAACAAATATGATAGGTATTTAGTTAAAGGTCATTATACTTTCAACTAATTCCTGTGTATAGTCTCAAGAAAAAATGCAAATTGACTGTACCAAAACACTGAAAGTGGGAAAGCGACATAATATTTATAAAATTATTTTTTTTTAAACTAGAAGATACTGTATGTGCTGGGTTGCAGAGTGAAGTGATAGCTAATTATACGTATATCTGACAGTAATTTAATGGAGATAGCTAATTATACGTATATATGACAGTAATAAAATGATGACAGCTAATTGTACATATATCTGACAGTAATTAAATGACAACAGCTAATTATACGTATATCTGACAGTAATTTAATGGAGATAACTAATTATACGTATATATGACAGTAATAAAATGATGACAGCTAATTGCACATATATCTGACAGTAATTAAATGACAACAGCTAATTATACGTATATCTGACAGTAATAAAATGACGACAGCTAATTACATGTATATCTGAAGTAATTAAATGACGACAGCTAATTATATGTATATCTGACAGTAATTAAATGACAACAGCTAATTATACATATCTCTGACAGTAATTAAATGATGAAAGCTAATTATACATATATCTGACAGTAATTAAATGACAGATAATTATATATCTGACAATAATTAAATAATGACATTGACCTCAGTCTGCATCCTCTTTGTTTCAGTGAACAACAGCAATACAAATGGATCCGATCACATGGATGGTTTTAACAAGCTGAAAGGGCCTGAACTGGGATTAAAACTGATCCCTAATGGCTCTTGTGAGAGCTCTTCAGGGTCCTCATTTGGGTCCTCATTGAATTCACCCATCTCCATGAGCATTAAGGACACCCAGCAGATTTCCATGAAGAAGGAAGTCAGTCTGCTATCAGGGGTTGCACTTATTGTTGGTACTATGATAGGTAAGGCACTATAGTACTAGATACTGAAAACAAAGATTGCATAGTACATACTGCTACTAAATGATCATGTGATCAATTCAATTAATAATATTTTCTAAACTGAGGCTGAAAATTTATTCGAAAAACACTGACATATTAAGCATCATGGTTCTGGTACTTGCATGAAATTGTTTCACTCTGGCTACCTTACTCCAAGACATGCATATGTAACTTGAATTTGAAGTTAAAATTTTGAGTGCTTGACTGGAGAAATTGTATGAATTTGGATCCAGATTTACTAATGTAAAAAAACACAAGTTGAGTATCAATTTATGGCATTTATAAAGGTCCATGTACTTTAATGTCTGGTCCTTCCCTGTTAAAGAATAATATATCTTCCAAAATAAAATTTTCTCACAGAGCAGTATAATTGAATTATTTCTACTCATAAAACAAGATATAGGGGTCATAGTGACCTACATAACTGTATTTTGACAGTTTTGATTTTCAGAGCATCTGGCAATTACAAATCTGCTATATCTTAATTTTGCATTACTCATTCATTTTCACATGGCTGGCATTTAGACAGGTTGAGTACATCAGAGAGCTGAAATAATTAATCTATATAAATGTGTGATCAGATGATGGATGTGTAAAGTACCTACAACTTGGTTCTGATTATTTCAATATTTTCTGTTTTACATCTAACATACCTTTTCACTTGATTCTGCACTCAACAACTACTGAATGCAGTTAATCAAGATTGATAACCAGCTGTTGAATAATCATAGCATAACATTGATACCAATATTATTGGTAATATTATTAATAGTACTATTACCAGCAATATTGTAACATGTTTTGTATATTCTAAATGCTAATATATACATCAGTATTATACTTGCTTTTGTTGTTGCAAACTTGACATAGTGATTTCTTTGGTGTTGGTGTCCATACATCTATCATTCAATAGCTCAGTTCAAATTGGGAACTAATGTCAATGTTAAAGATTTTTTGTGAACAATTTCTCAAGTACTGTCAGCCACAGGGTCATAGTACTTACTATGTAGATAAATAATGATGTCATCAGTGGTCTTGAGTCTGGTTTAACATGCTGATCAATGTTGTATTTAATTTTTGATGATTTCTTTTGTTTTGTTTACAAAAGTAAACAAACTCATGACCACAGAAGTTTTAGGTATGCTGCATACATATTGTATCTAAAATAACAATATTTTGTGAGGGTACAGGTTAAATATGATACTTGTTTAGCCATTGATCGCATATAATTTCTCCATCTTGGCCTACAAAGAAGTCCCTTTGCAGTTGGAATGTTGAAATAGTTATTTCAGTGATAAACTTTCTATATTAATGACTATTCATGATATATTATGATAGGTTACCCATTACAGGCTAACTATATTGAACAAGTGAGTAAATATAGGAATCAGATGAGTGTACTGTATGTTTTTCATGTGAGGAGTCAGCTGTAGTGGCTAATCAAAGTAATCGCTGAAGCATGAACTATGATTCTAATACAGGATGTCTACCCAAGGTTACTCAGAGTCAGTGATTTTCACCAATTACAATCGTGTTTCTTTTGGGATGGACAACGATGATAGTTGTTGTTATGTGTGTGTGTGTATGTGTGTATGTGTATGTGTGTATGTGTGTGTGTGTGTATGTGTGTGTGTGTATGTGTATCTGTGTGTGTGTTTAGTTTTGTTTAGCAGCATGTCATCACAATACTAGCTATATTGTACATACTGAAAGTTGTAAAAAAGTACAGTTAAAATATTGCAACAAAAAAAACAGACATAATTTCCTTGTCATTATCTTTTAGTCAGATTCATTCTATTCTGATTGATATTTAATGTTTACAATGGTTACTACAAACAACTAAACAACTAAACTAGTTACTTTGTATGGATGATTTATGGAACTGTTGCTGGCTTTCTATCTGCTTGATCAAAGTCATGTCTTTTAATGGCAGGCCTGATTTAGCAAATATATGAAATACAAAGACGTGAAGACAACAGATAATTTAAAGATTTTCACACTTTAAAGATTAAATATTCGAGATAATTTGTTTCTCATTTTCTTTCAGGGTCTGGAATCTTTATTTCTCCTCAAGGTGTTCTCGTGGGGTCAGGATCTGTAGGCTTGAGTCTAGTGATCTGGGTGGCATGTGGATTGATCTCTCTTTTTGGTAGGCCATTTACACTTCTTACCAATATACTTTGTGGCTTTTGGATATGTACTTCTTTATATTCTGTGACTGTATTGTATGGCATTATATTTGTTAATAGTCCACCATAAGCTGGAGTATATCTCTCTGTCTGTAAAAAAAATTTGTTTCTGCATAATAACTTGAGTTGTCTGCTATTTACAGTCAGAAAACTTTGTGGATGGCATGTACATGGTGGTTTTGGGTTTTAGAGATATAGTGATAAAGTCAGTGTGACTGAATTTTAAAAAATACTTAGTTTTTCACAAAATCTTGCATTTTCCATCAATTATTTAAAATATTGTATTTTATTGACAATTTTGAATTAAATTTCTAATGCACAACTTTTCAGTGATAAGGCTGTATTGTGGATATGAATCTTGGAATATGTACTTCATTGATAATTAATGAATACTTAATGAATACTTAATGAATACTTCATTGATACTTTTAAAGTCACAAGGTTGCAAGTTACCTGTTCCTCTTATTTTCCTTTATTACGCCCTTGCAACATATATAGAAGGTGCATAGAGTCTGTTCCATTTTTACCATTTATTGCCAAATTGTTTGAACTTATTTGACTTGGAATTTTTCCCTTTCATTTTGCTTAATACTTTTTGAAGGATTTCATTGATTTGATAGCACTAAATTTTGCAGATTTAAATTAAAAAGACCCAGGTCATGTTTTTCTCATTTTGTTGCCAAAATGTATGGAGTTAAGACTGGTGTTTGACTTATGACTACCGGGTATTCTTCTGTTGCATCTCATTGGCATCTGTTGTTCATGTTCGATGGAGATATTTCTTACTTTGTACACACCTTAAACTATGCATTGGTAAATGAGAAGAGTATAGAGATAATAGTTACAATTATCAAATGTTAGAAAATTAGGCCAGTGTGTAAATATAATCCATCTGATTAGCAAGAAAACAATTAGCAGGCGACCACTAATGAATTAATCTTTGACTATAATTTGGATGATTGGAATTAACGCTAATTGGCTGTAATGTTTGCAAGATTCCTTGCTTGCTCAGATTTTGTTCTAGTACAATCAATAAAATAACATCTTTCACAAAAAGTTCATATCCTTGTTTTTCAAGCATTTCTCCATTTCCTATGGAGAAATTATTTATATATACATAAATAAACTGACAAGAATTGATCTCAATTTACATGGCCTGCTGATTTGTGTGTATATTTGTTCATCCACAAATGGCAGATTCTGGAGGTAAATCAGGCTTCATGCATGCTGTCTCAGCCATTATGTATAGGGATGATTAGAAAATGGGTCTGTGGAGTTTACTGTACATTAAGAAACTTTTAATATCAGGGATGCCTGAAATCCTGTTAGTCTTTCTAACGAGACGCACCTTAGTGCTAATTACAACCATCCAAATCAAGCCATCAAAGATGAATATTACATGCTCCAATGTTCCAGATATCCCCTTTTTTAATTAGAATATAAGCCATTAGGCCACCCAAATAATCTGCATAATTAAATTGATTTCACTTCTAATTATATTTCTTTTTTGTGGCCTGGGAAAGCGAAAAATAAATTTATTTTTTTTTAATAAGAAGTATAATCTAGAACTCCTAAACTGTGTATGAATTTCACTTTCCATGTCAGTTTTGTTTCTCTGAAATTATCACATGTTCATTTGTGGCATAAACTCTTGTACCAGCTTTGATTGATGTCAATGTTGTCATGAATGATAATGAGTGTTGTTTTAATTTTATTTGTAGTTCTCAGTATGTACTTTTTAGCTCTCAGACAGTGACAGTTATTATTCTTTTGTATATTTAGAAATGTACAGAAGACTAGATTTAGTATTCTTTTAACAGAAATGCATGTAATGTTTGCATAAATTGGTTACATAATTACTTAATTCTAATACAAGCATAAATTGATTTAACTTTTATCCTGAATATATTTTTAAAAATGCATTAGGCATTAACTAGATTCATGTTCATAATTCCCAAAGTTCAAAAATGTGTTAAATATTTGAGCAGTTTCTGTAATGGTTGCAAATCTAACCTAACCTAGTCTAATCTGTGAATTTAAACAATGCCTTCCAACTTTCAGTTGTCTGCCCCTAGTGGTTTTTGCATTATTAATCCTGCTAACAAGGTTTTCTAAATGCAAACATTTTAAAATATATAAAATTGAAAAAAATTGATGTAATGACTTTAAACTTAAATCAGGTAATCTATATATGAATACAAAAACGCAAACAGAATTTAATTTGTTTGTGCTGAGTGTTATTTTGTGCAGTCTTGCTAACAAGTTTCTTGGGAAATGTGGATGGGATTGACAAAATCAAGATCCTGCAGGCATTGGGGCCATACACATACATGCATTGAAATGAAAATATCAAATATATCAATAAAAACGTCTCAGTAGGATAAAACATATGCTTCCTAAAAGGCATATAAAACTATTTTATAACAGTTAAATACAACCCTATTTAGTCTACTGTAATGGGGATTATCACCATGGAAAATCCAGCACCCATATTAAGGCAAATCAAAAAGAGAACTGGGGAATTGATTATATCAGACATCACACTTGAGATGTCATTAGAGACAGTAGTTAAACATTTTGAGGAGAAATTCGCTGTTAAAACAATCATCTCGAGACTAGTGGCAATTACAAATATCCACATTTACAATGGAATGATGGCACTTGAACTTGAAAAGGTACACCTAAAATCAATCAAAAAGGCTTATTTTATACACGGTTTCTTAGCCAAGACGTGGTATAAAGGATGTATTTTTAACAGGAAATGCAATAGATGCAAAAACAGGGCACATGCTCTTCAAATGCCCCCAACACAGTGAGAAACAAAGAGGGAAACAACAACAACAACAACAACAAAACCAAGGGAAAATGAAGGAGAAACTAAATACTCCAAAGCAAACGAGTAGTGGTGCAAAAACTACAATAAAAAATCCACAACAACAGGCATCTAGGATAATACAACAGGCAGAGCAACAAGAAACATCAAAAGTAAATGAGAAACAAAAAGGCGCAAGCTCTAATGGAAAGAACAGAGACAAACCTAAATAAAGCCCAAACAAAACAACAAATTAATATGGAATTAACTGTAAGAAAAAGCCCAACAGAAATAACAACAATGCTTGAGATCCAAAAGACACAAACCCTAGAGAAGAAAAGAACAGAGACAAATCCAGATAACAAATAAATACAGGGGAACTAACTACAGATAAAAGATCAATGGAAACAACAACAACTCTAGAGATCCAAAAGAAACAAACTCTAGAGAAAAGAAGAGAGACAAACCAATAGAAACCCCAAAAATCAAAACAACAAATAAATACAGATTTGGCCATAGGCAAAAGAGCAGCAGAAATAGCACCAACTCTAGACATGATAAGGGAGAGAAAAAGAAAGGATTAGGAGGAAAGAGAAAAGGAAAAGGGAAAAGGAAAAACAACAAGAAGAAGAATACCACAAGTTATGACTATTTCCTAAATGACGATGAATATATATCAACATAAAAAATAAAAAACAATATGGAAAACACACATTTCCAAATATATATATATATATATATATATATATATATATATATATATATATATATATATATATATATATATATATATATATATATAAATAGAAACAATTTTTTAAAATAAAAACTGGAATACATAAATTTCCAAATTTAAACATTTAAAGAAAAGAAAATATATGCAAAAAAAATAATTATCAAAAAAGTTATGCGGGAAAAGACAAAAAAAAATAATATACAAATGATAATAAAATGAAATGTCATCCATGTAGCAAACACTTAGCATAAGGGCAGGAGGGCCTCCCCAAATGGTCTGTGAAGATCAAAATGGGAGAGAGCACCCTCCCAAAACAAAACAACTACAAACAAAAATGTATAAGTTGAGTCAACTGCACATAGTACAGACCCTAATCTGCCATCCAATAATGCAAATGTAGATCTCAGTCAATATTGTTTGCTCTACATGTTACTCTTAACAAATTGCAGATATTAGATCTGTGGGCAATTATGTAATGGCAGATCTGGATCAGTGCAGTCTGCAGCTGGAGTTTAAGCAAATATTTAAGTTATGATGTCTTCATCATTTAGAAAATATTTTCTAATTAAATGTAAAATTTGTGATTTAGATAGCTACTTCCTAATGAACATCTTGTTTTCACAATATATTTTAAAGTAATATGATACTTATGCAAATTTGAATTAATGAAACTGAATGAGTGGATTGAGGTTAATACAAATCCATGATAGAACAATAAATTTATACACTAAAAGAGTCTAAAAAAGAAACAATGTTCTTCTAAATGCTGTGTTTAAATGTATTCATTCCATGGTTAATGTATTAATTCCAAGGTTAATGCATTCATTCCAAGGTTAATGTATTCATTCCAAGGTTACTATATTCAATCCAAGGTTTATGTATTCATTCCAAGATTTATGTATTCATTCCAAGGTTAATGTATTCATTCCAAGGTTAATGTATTCATTCCAAGGTTACTATATTCAATCCAAGGTTTATGTATTCATTCCAAGGTTAATGTATTCATTCCAAGGTTACTATATTCAATCCAAGGTTTATGTATTCATTCCAAGATTTATGTATTCATTCCAAGGTTAATGTATTCATTTCAAGGTTAATGTATTCATTCCAAGGTTACTATATTCAATCCAAGGTTTATGTATTCATTCCAAGGTTAATGTATTCTTTCCAAGGTTTATGAATTCTAAATTCCAGTTGAAACTGATGTCCATTTTATGGATGCATATTCTATTAGATTTTGTAAAACATTGCCCAACTGTGAACTGCATTTACCCAGATCTGCTTTACCGTAATTCCCTAGTCAATCAGGCCGTGTGGTTTTAATTCAGATTTTGAGCAGACAGCACAGCTTCTGATCTGAATGTGATGACTGTCAAATCTAGCCCTGTACTTTCAAAGCGTTGTGATCAAAACCTCACAATTAGATACAGTACGTGTAATATATCTTTGACATTGAAACTTAGCATACTATTCAAGTTAAAGGAAGTCCTGAAGTTCAGTGATATTGACATTATTAACAGCAGCATAATAGTCAGTTATTATATTCAGTTTGAGCTTCAACTCAAAATTTTGTTTAGAATACAGTGTCTAGTGTACACACTGAGAACACAGTACCTGGTACACTGTGAATAGGGCCCTTGGTATACACTGTAAGTTCAGGGCCTTGTGAGTACACTGTGAATAGGGCCCTTGGTATACACTGTAAGTACATGGCCTTGTGAGTACATTGTGAATAGGGCCCATGGTATACACTGTAAGTACAGGGCCTTGTGAGTACACTGTGAATAGGGCTCTTGGTATACACTGCAAGTACATGGCCTTGTGAGTACACTGTGAATAGGGCCCTTGGTATACACTGTAAGTACAGGGCCTTGTGAGCACACTGTGAATAGGGCCCATGGTATACACTGTAAGTACAGGGCCTTGTGAGCACACTGTGAATAGGGCCCTTGGTATACACTGTAAGTACAGGGCCTTGTGAGTTCACTGTGAATAGGGCCCTTGGTAAACACTGTAAGTACATGGCTTTGTGAGTACACTGTGAATAGGGTCCTTGGTATACACTGTAAGTACAGGGCCTTGTGAGTACACTGTGAATAGGGCCCTTGGTATACACTGTAAGTACATGTCCTTGTGAGTAGATTGTGAATAGGGCCCTTGGTATACACTGTAAGTACAGGACCTTATGAGTACACTGTGAATAGGGTCCTTGGTATACACTGTAAGTACATGTCCTTGTGAGTAGATTGTGAATAGGGCCCTTGGTATACACTGTAAGTACAGGACCTTATGAGTACACTGTGAATAGGGTCCTTGGTATACACTGTAAGTACAGGGACTGGAGTGTACACTGAATACATTAACTGGAATTCAAACTGTTTGTATATATAGTAACTTACATTTTTTTATCTTACATTTTAGTGCTGTGTTTAACCGATTCTCAATGCTGATGGCTTGATATACCACTAACTGTCATCATTGTACAAGTATAGAAGCTAGTAGTGAATTAACACTGCCTAGAAGGTACAACATGACAAATCAGCCTATTCAAGAGGTTAATTTTGGAAACAAAACCAAACACACAAATAAATGACAAAGATATTTATTAATAGTCTATTCTTTCATGGATTTATGTTGTAGAAAGACTTTCCTAAATTTAGCAGAACCTCTATTTCTTTGCATGTATATATTGCATTGCTGTTTGTCTCATTTGCCAGTGGTAAGGCATTGTAGATATTTTGTTTGGTTTGTTTATATCTTGAACAAGTCCAGAAAATACTTCACTTGGTTAGTTTTTAAAAAATAAATGTTGTTTCCATCCTTTCATAAGTAATGCATATCTCAAAATGAAGCTCTGGGAGTCCAACCTTATAAATTTTGTTGTGA
Source organism: Unio pictorum (assembly GCA_030141615.1). Classification (NCBI taxonomy): domain Eukaryota; kingdom Metazoa; phylum Mollusca; class Bivalvia; order Unionida; family Unionidae; genus Unio; species Unio pictorum. Next base: position 3,387,041 of record JARLTB010000365.1, read on the forward strand.
AGTGTGATTATGGTTTTATTTCAGCCATGGGCTTGTATAAAAGAAATAAAACTTTAATATGATGTAGGTTTATTGTCATGTTGTAGCAGATAGAAATAACCTCAAAGGGTTAAGCAATATCCTACAAAGGTCCTGGTATGCTTCAACACCGAAGTGTCTTTAATCTCCAGCTCAATGAAGCTAATAGAGCCCTACAGCACACAAGCTTGTTCAGCAGTTCATTTGTCTGTTCCAGAAAAGGTTTGATTCTACAAGATAACATTACTTAGAAAAGTTGGATTTATGTAAAATTTGATTGACTGTATTACTTTACATTAATGACACCTTGTCAGGGTTTTATTTCAGCCTTTCTTATCACTATTTGAAATAATTATAGTCAACCATGGCTGATCATCCATACTTTATTTCTGCATCTCAACCATATTGGCATGCATCTCTATATTGATGAGATCTTGAATGAGTTGGATTTTTAGTGTAACATGACATAATTTCATGAGTCATGCCAAATGCCAAGCATCTTCATATTATCTTAATGGTACAAATTTTCAGTGTAACATGACAATGATTTACATGAGTCATGTCCCATGCTAGGTGGCTTCTTAATATCTTAATGGTATGGATTTTTAGTGTAACATGACATCATTTACATGAGTCATGCCAAATGTCAGGCATCATCATATTATCTTAATGGTATGGATTTTTAGTGTAACATGACATCATTTACATGAGTCATGTTCCATGCCAGGCATTTCATATTATCTTAATGGTATGAATTTTCAGTGTAACATGACATCATTTAAATGAGTTATGTCCCATGCCAGGAATCTTCATATTATCTGAATGGTATGGATTTTCAGTGTAACATGATATTATTTACATGAGTCATGCCTGTTGCCAGGCGGCTTCTTACTATCTGAATAGTATGGATTATTAGTGTAACATGACATCATTTACATGAGCCATGCCCCATGCCAGCTATCTTCATATTATCTTAATGGTATGGATTTTTAGTGTAACATGACATCATTTCATAAGTCATGTGCCTTGCCAGGAATCTTTATATTATCTTAATGGTATGGATTTACATGAGTCATGTTCCATGCAGGGCATTTTCATATTATCTTAATGGTATGGATTTTCAATGTAACATTACACCATTAACATGAGTCATGTTCCATGCCAGGAATCTTCATATTATGTTAATAGTATGGATTTTAAGTGTAACATGGCATCATTTACATGAGTCAGCCCATGGCAGAAATCATCCTATTATGTCAATGGTGTGGATTTTCCATGTAATGTGACATCATTTACATGAATCATGTCCCTAGCCAGGAATTGTCATATTATCTCATTGGTATGGATTTTCAATGTAACATGACATCAGTTACATGAGTCATGTCCCATGCCAGGAATCGTCATATTATCTTAATGGTATGGATTTTCAGTGTAACATGACATCAGTTACATGAGCCATGTCCCATGCCAGGCATTTTCATATTATCTTAATGGTATGGATTTTATTCTTAAGAAGATTTATGGTCCCTGATGTACAGTTCTCCTAACTTTGGTTTCCCAACACAAGTTATTTTGAGTAAGGTTATGCTAAACAATGGACGTCACTCAAAGGGCCATTGTTGATGCACCCATCAGTAATGGCCCAACTTTTATTTCTTCTCTTTTGCAAATCTTTGATTTATCCTATATTTCTGAATAATTTTGAAAAATGAAAATAAAAATTTCCACTTTCTATTGATTATTTCATTTTTTAAAGTATTTTTATACTGCTGAACTTTAAAATATCTCAAATGATTAAGTTCATGTATATATAAAGAATTAGTGCTAATTATTTGCACAAAATAAGGATGATTTTGATCAGACAGAACTGTTTTGTTTTGTTTCAGTCACCGTTTTTGCATGTGCATAGTTGTGTTTCAATATCCCTTTGTAGTTGGGAAAGGTCTTCCTACAAGACGTATCCAGCCCATGCTGTCCTAGCAATTGAAAAGTCTGCCCTGTAAATGTTAATTTAATGTATGGTAATAAAGTAACCATTATATATGTTATGTAGGTATTCAGAATTGACTAATTCATTAATGGTTTTCATTGTCTTTAATACCCTAGATGGATATTATTCGCTTTATTTCTATCCTCATACATATATATTCCTCTCTATGATCATTATTTACATTATTTACATGCCCTGAAAAATATATGTTGGAAATCAATGTTAAATTATCATGACATAGTATCATGCTAAGTACTGAGTAATGTAAATCCAATATAAGTATATATTGGTATTTGAATCTTAAAACTTTTTAAATTAATATAATTTTGGTTTAATTTGGCTCATATTTTTATTACCTGTGAAATTTAGAGTATGTAGAGTTTTTATGATTTTATCCTTAAAGATGTTCTTGCTGAAATACAGGGGCAGCTTTAGGGATTGTGATGGGTGGGATCAGTCAAAAACTTTTATTTCCTGTTATAAAATCTTTCCTATCTTTCTAAACATCTAGCATTCAGTAAATTATTTTACTTTAAGAGATAGCTGTGTAAGGAAAACTTAAGAACTTGCAAATGTACTATCAGTTTGCATCAATCATTTTCAGAAAGGAAATTGGTAAATGAGATGAAATAGTAATCCACCTAAATCATGCAAATAGGCAAACAGGTAACAGGGTACATGCATGAGCATAGTGAATTTGGGGCATCAGGTTTTAGATGAAATATTTCCCACTTTATCTTCTGGCCATATGTATGTAGTGTTCTGTAATAATTTTCAGAGAGTAGCTTTATAATGAACTACTAATAAAGCATGCTTTGGCTTAATGAAAAACTTTTGCAGGTTTTTCTGTGATGCTTTTTGTTATTTTATATGTGTCTTCAAATTTTATTAAATGTTTACCTTTTTCCTTTTTCTTGCCGACTAGTTTATGTTTTATTCAAAAGATTTATCTTCCTAACATTTTGCAGGTCTTTCCTTCTATTTGTACAGCTTAATTTTTAATTGGCACTATATCGCCAGAATTGTGTAGATGTACCAATATATCTATACTTACATGCATGATACTTGAGTTTTAAGTTTTTCTTCTTCATTTCATGAAAATAGTTGTATTACTAAGATATGAAATGAATTGAACATTACGTTTTAGAACAATACTCAGTTTTTTTGGTCCCAACATAGGCATTTTGATTGCAATCTCTTTAACATTAGACTATTGTAAGTAAAAATAATGTTTTTTTGCATTTTATAGTTTTAAAATTAATGTTTTCCAAACGGCTTTTGAATATAGATATAATTATCTTGTGCTTTAATTATATACGGTATGTCTTTATCATTTTAGTTAAGTAAAACATTTTTAGAGAAGATTATCATTATCTTGTGTTTTAATTATATATGTCTTTATCATTTTAGTTAAGTAAAACGTTTTTAGAGGAGATATTTTAATTAACTGATTTGTATATTAGTTGCATCAGTGTTCTGTTTTCATTAAGGTGGGGAACTTATTCCCCTTTTAAAAAAAATTGAAATGTGTTCTTCTTGCAACAGGTCAGCTACAGTCTAAGTGGGAGTTTCCATAGTGACCAGTCACCATGGATGTGAGAACCAGCCAAGCTGAATGGTATACCAGTCTACTTCAGAGTGACTCCCATATACATGAGGGGGTCATATCTAGACTACCAGTCCAGCCTCGTGGCTTCATCTGGTTTTCTCTTCCTCTCTTACAGGAAAGGAAGGGCTGTTCCACAAAATATCTGTCATACTGGAGAGACAAACATGGCATGATCACAAATTAAATCTTTAAATTTTTTCTTTGGTCTTTTTACTATGTGTCATTGTGACCTCCATTCTTTTGCCTGGAAAGACCATGATGGCACAACTTAATTTCAAATTACCACCCATCTTCATTCATCTCTCATTTTCATTCCATATACTTTTCATCTCCTTTAGGTCAAATACTTTACAAATTGCATTCCAAACTATTAATATTTATATTTTTATGCTAATATTTTCAGTTTCATATATAACAAGAGAGAGAGAGAGAGAGAGAGAGAGAGAGAGAGAGAGAGAGAGAGAGAGAGAGAGAGAGAGAGAGAGAGAGAGAGAGAGACTCTGTCACCATTTTGTATTGTTCAGGAAACAAACAGCAATGGTTAATGGAAAATTGTGGGTGGGAAGGACCAAATGTGTTGTGTGACAATTGTAATGACGTGAACAAGAAATGAAGGGAAAAGAAAATTGATTTGTAATTTTAAGACAGGAGGGTAGTTGAGTCACATTAAAAAATACCAGTGTTCATATGCATGGTTTGCTACTGTCTTTGATTGACAGGGTTTCACTATCTTCTAAAAGAGTTGAGAAACTCAGGTATGGAACAGTACCTTGAAATATTTCTAGTAGTTCTTACATAGAAAATAATCAGTTCATTTCTGATATTGATTTTTAAGATGATGGTCTTTAAGTGTCAAAAGAATTTGTTTCTCTAAAAGAAGTTAGTACATTCATTTTTGCTGTAAGGTATTCGAGCTTATAATATGGTCATGTATCAATCAACTTAAAGCACAAGTTGGTGAATTAGGAGTTGGGTCAATTGTACCAAGTTTTCACAAAATATATCAAGTATCATTACCTTTTACTCTAAAATGATGTGGATAAGTGTCAGAGTGTCATAAATTGTGGATAAGTGTCAGAGTGTCATAAATTGTGGATAAGTGTCAGAGTGTCATAAATTGTGGATAAGTGTCAGAGTGTCATAAATTGTGGATAAGTGTCAGAGTATCATAAATTGTGGATAAATGTCAGAGTATCATATGTAAATTGTGATGATGGTGGTATGGTAAATCACCTTATTTTGAAAACATATTTTCACCAACTCTTCTACTGTATCTATAAAAGCATATCAAACTGTTGTTTTGGTAGAAAATCCTCTTACCGTACAGCATGGATAAATACATATTGCAGTGACATACAAATCTAAACCATCCTTGTGATCTTGCCCAGAATACCAGGCATCTCACAGAAAATGATAAAAACTTCCGTTTTCCCAATGAGGCAACCAAATTTTCTGTGATTTTGATACTTTAGGTGTTTTGCAAATAATGTATGGTGGATTGTATTTAATTTACTATCCATTAAAAGGATTAGGATACCAGGGTATAGTTCATGAAGAATAAACATGGGCTAGAGTGTTGCCCAATGTTGAAATCAATAAGCATCGTTTAATTTGATTAGCCTAGATGTATAGGTTGCTTGCCCAATGTTGAAATCAGTAAGCATCGTTTAATTTGATTGGCCTAGATGCATAGGTCACTAGCCCAATGTTGAAATCATTAAGCATCATTTAATTTGATTAGCCTAGATGTATAGGTCACTTGCCCAATGATGAAATCGTTTAATTTGATTGGCCTAGGTGTATAGGTCACTTGCCCAATGTTGAAACCAATAAGCATCGTTTAATTTGATTAGCCTAGATGTATAGGTCACTTGCCCAATGTTGAAACCAATAAGCATTATTTAATTTGATTGGCCTAGATGTATAGGTCACTTGCCCAATGTTGAAACCAATAAGCATCATTTAATTTGATTGGCCTAGATGTAGGTCACTTGCCTAATGTTGAAATCAATAAGCATCATTTAATTCGATTAAGCTAGATGTATAAGTCACTTATCTGATGATACACATTCATACGATGGGAATGTTATGTGAAAATAAATGTGTTAAATAATGTATTTGTTAAGGATAATTTTAAACTAAATGATTCTGAATCTAATGAAGTAGTTGGAACCCATTTTTCTTTGCCTATTTTCTCAGTAGTACATTCATATTTTTATCATTGGCAAAATATCATTCTACATACATACTATCATTGTAGATCTAAATCTGTCTACCTTTCTATAATACCACCCACATTAGTGTATCATGCATGACCTTGATGCTACAGACCTTAGAAGTAGGCTACTACCTCATGCCCCGTAAACTCGTTGCTAGGGGTTAATGTGTTAAAATGTTTTAAAAGTAAAATAAAAAATCGTACCTAATATAAATCATTTAAAGAATTTTTTAAAAAGTAACTTTAATGTTCAGATAATGACACTTATTAATCTTACCACCCTACCATGTATGAATCTTGTTATGGCATTCATATTTTACAACTACTGAATTTCATTTATTAATTCAATGACATTATCATTTCTTATAAAGCTCTCTTAAATCAGAAATTTCAAGCTCTTAAAAAATGATTTTAATTTTATTTTTTTTTTCTTTAAATTCTCCTGTTAAGGCCAGAATTAAAATGTTAATTTTGAGTGTCAAGCACAAACGCTGCTGATGAAAGTGATGTAAATTTCTGCATATATTTATGCTCATAGCTGTCATAGATACATTATAAATAGCCATATTAATGAGGGTATTAAACTTATTTGACTCATGACTGCATCCATTTACTGTCTAAATATATTTGGGTTAGCAAAATGGATAATATCTTTATGAGATGATACCTCTCACAAACTAGTTTAGTTCGACATCTTGGCCTACCTATTTTTCTGGAGAGATGTGTGGAATCCTTTATGTTTATCATTGTCATCATTATTAAAACTCAATTGCGCCATCCAGTATTATGGAGAGACACTATAGCATGCCAATCTTTTGCAGTTTGCTCCATATTTTTTTCTGCAAACTCCTGTTATGCACAAACTGAGAGTGCCATCTCGCCCTCCTGTTTCTTCGGAGAGACGTGTGGCATGTCTTAGTTTACTTTGTAGATTACATATATTTGGAACAGTTAAAGTGCCATCTGCCCTCCTATGAACAGGAGAGACACCTTAGCACAGCAAAATTTACAAATTGGAAGTTTATCTCCAAGACCATGTTCCACCTTTTTTTTTCTTTTGGTAATTTGTTTTAGGTTAGAATTTTCAGGTTCAACTCGTTAGATTTTCATCTGTAGTGAGTTGGTAGAGCACTGGACTCATAATAATCCAAGGGTAATAGATATACATGTACTTGCCTTAAGCTAGCCCAGGCTGGTTGTTTCTGTATGTCCTTGCCAAAGCTAGCCCAGGTTGGTTGTTTCTGTATGTCCTTGGGAAGAGACAGTTTGCTCCCATTTTCTTGGCATGGTATTGACAATAAATTTGCAGAGCATGCCATTATTAACTAACCAAATGATAGTTTCTACCAGTGACCTTCACTTTTGTTCCATCATCTGTCTGCCTCTTGCAGGTATTTTCATCCCCATGTTTTCATTTTATTCAGCGATTTAAAAAATTCATATATTAAAAGATTTTAATATTTAAAATATCAATGAAAGAATCTTCATCAACAAATCAATCACAAAAATACCTTATTTTGTGTCTTGGAATTAAACTTCTCATCCTGCCATTTTGCCCTCCGCAAACTCAGGAGAGACAAGAATGGCATTAGAGTAGGTGTCAAGGGAGACAGGAAGTACTAATGTTAGTTAATGCCAGTTTGCCCTCCATTGATAAATAGTTTCTGGGACAGCTCGATGCAGCAGACATCAGACATCACTGTGAGCAACCACCATGGTCCAAATGCCCATAAGTTTAAAGAGAGATCCAGAATCATGAAATATTATGGAAATACTGCTCTTGATACACTTGATGACTTGCATTAATTGATTCCCTTTCTTTCAGGGAAGGGCTGTTCCAATATGTATGTATGGAGAGACGTCCATGGCATTTTAGCAAACAAAATTCTTAGGACTATGGGGTCACATTGCCCTCCAATGATGTGGAGAGACATTGTTGACTCCATTTTGAAACCCAGGCACATTGAATGGCATAAATTGGTAATTTTGGTAGTACTAGATTATTTCCAGACCGATAATAATTTAAATATTTTAATTCAATTTGAATGCACAGCAGAAAATCAATGTAGTTTTACCCTAAATAAGGATATTTCTTCTTGGTTGACCCTTTCATGAATTTCAAATTAGACATTGGCAAATGTTTAACAATGCAGAAGTTCACATATATGGAAGTTTGATAAATAAATTGGACAAATTAATAGGATTTTATTGCAATATGTAAAAGATTTATCAAAATTTGTCAGGAATGCTGATGGCATTAACTGGGTTTTATTGCAATATGTAAAAGATTTATCAAAAATTGTCAGGAATGCTGATGGCATTAACTGGGATTTATTGCAATATGTAAAAGATTTATCAAAATTTGTCAGGAATGCTGATGGCATTAACTGGGATTTATTGCAATATGTAAAAGATTTATCAAAATTTGTCAGGAATGCTGATGATATTAACTGGGTTTCAAAAATTTCAACATTTTTTAGAATGAGTGTCATATTGTCCTCCTTTCCCGTCATGTTTATAAAAATAAAGATAGAATGGAGAGACATACATGACATTCAGCTTTTTGTGATAGGGTACAAAAATTTACACTGCCATAACGCCCTCCGAAAACACTCTGGAGCAGCCCTTTGTACAGTGCGACCTCTGACCGTTTGTACTTCAATCCGAAAATCCCTCTGGACATGTTGGTTTTGTACAACAAGTATAGCCTTCACATTTTGTTATGACATTAATAAAAATAAAAAACTAACATAAAATTAGGTGAAATTATAATGAATTACATGCTCAAATCCAATTTAAATATGTAAAAATATAATCTAATTCATTGAAAGCAGGAAATAGTTTAAGTTAACAAATTTATCTTTTTTTATAATAAAATTCACATTAACATGCCATGTTTGCAGTTGTTCACAAGCATCACATTATATATATATATATATATATATATATATATATATATATATATATATATATATATATATATATATATATATATATATATATATATATATATAATGTACTGGCATATTGGGGTCTATGTTGTCTGTTTAACAAATGACAATGACCAAGATCTGCTTTTGCATTGTGCAATGTCAATGGCAGATCTGTGTCTGTGCTTTCAATGTACGAGTATACCGGTATATGGTAGTAAAAAACTTGCATTCAGTTTTTATCGGACTAGTCCATTAGACTTTTTGACCAACTGATATGACCTTTATATTCATGAAGGAAAAGAATGGGTGTGAGAGTGGGATGAATTTAGGTTGTTCATGTGTTGTATGAATGCCACGATGTTACAGAGGCTAATATCAACCATGTTTCTTGTCATTACAGGTGCATTGTCTTATGCTGAGTTGGGGACAATGATTACCAAATCAGGGGCTGAGTACGCCTACCTTCAAGAGGCCTTCAGCCCACTTCACCATGTGTGGGGACCTATCCCATCCTTCCTTTTTGCATGGACATCAGTCTTAATCCTCAAGCCAGCACTGTGTGGAGTTGTGGCACTAAGTTTTGCGCTGTACACAACAGAACCATTTTTTGGGGAATGTGGTGCACCTCATGAAGTGGTCAAACTATTGGCAGTGTTGTGTTTGTGTATGAATCTTTTATTCATTATATTATATTTTTAAATCAGGTAAAAGTCTTATTTAAAAAGCAGCATTAACTTATGAGTAGCTTTTATACTTTTCATGCTTCAAAATCTCATCCATTCAATGTGAATAATACTCCCACTTAGTAGAAAATTGTTAATTAGATATGGTTAATTTCTGTGAAGAGACTTTGTAATTAGACATGGTCTACTCTTGCAAGAGAATTGTTAATTAGCCATAATCCACTCCTGCATAGAGAATTATTAATTAAACATGGTCTACTCCTGCATCCCACAGACAATGCACAGAGCATTCTTCTTTTTCAAAGACTCCATGTTAATTAATGCTATGTCATTCATTACAGACAATGCACAGAGCAGTCTTCCTTTTCAAGGACTCCATGTTAATGCTATGTCATTTTCAAGGACTCCATGTTAATGCTATGTCATTCATTACAGACAATGCACACAGCAGTCTTCTTTTTCAAAGACTCCATGTCAATGCTATGTCATTCATTACAGACAACACACATAGCAGTCTTCTTTTGCAAGTTTAAAACCACTTTCCTTTTTTCGCTTTAATAATGTTCTTAATATTATTTTTCATTCATCTTGTCTTCCCTATGCTTGTAACCCTTGCCTGTTTTCTTAAAAATTAATTCTGAATTGGACCCATTAGATTTCCACATTATATTCCACTGTTATTGTGTGTCTGTATTGCTTCTAGAGATCAATAAAGGTTTAATAATTAAATGTCTTCCTTATTGAGAAATGACAGGAAATTCCTCACAAGTGAATCATTGTTAGGTTTAATACAGCACACACACGGTACATGTATATACAAAGCAGATGAATTTTACATCATATAATACATATTGTCATTATTATTGTTCTCTTTCACATAACTTTTACTTCAGATACTACTGAAAAGTCTGGACGGTCTGTGGAAAACTAGCTACAAAAAAGGCCCCATGGGTCACTCACCCAGACTGATTCACATGTTCATAATGCATACATAAGAATTTGTACCTTTTTCACAGTATGACTAATAAAACCAAGAATCTTGCAGATTCCAGATGTACATATAGAAGGCAGATGAAACTTTAATCATCCCAGGAGCTTATAGGAATAGTTTTTCACAATCTGTTTCACAATCTGTGTCCAATGACTTTGAGGTAGAAACATACCATTTGATGTCACTTATCAGGTCCACTGACTCCTGTAAGTTTGATGAGGAGGAGATCTGGTTCTTTGATATGGTAGTAAATGAAGTTTACCATCTTTACCAGCAGACTGATGTTTGCAATCATCAGGCACACAGTCCAAGAAGATCCTTTCCATTTAAAAAGATGTCTGGGACTCAGCCACAACCAGATCTTTTGCTTCCTCCTTATTCCTCTATGACTGAGGAAATATCACAGTGATTTTAGTCATGCCAATATACTGCTTGGCTGCCAAGAAGGTTCTACATTATTCTCACTAGCTAACTTGTGACCTATGGTCTCTACCTCCAGTACATTTCCTGAAGTGGCCCATTAAACATACACAGGTGGATGCAAGTGTGTCCCAAGTGGGTTAACTGGACCCTTGGTATGCTTTCATTTTAAATTAAGGAAAGATTTGCACACCCTTTGCAGAAAGGGACAGTTGAGAGGGTTCTGATCAATTAGTTTCCTACATACTACTCCCAAATATTAATGGTTACAAGAAAGGCAGAACATTTTTTATCATAATATAAATACCATTTCCTCAATCTGGAACTCAATGCATGTATTAGATTTAGTGATTTAGATCAAACGTCATGATGCCTATTTGAACACCCTGACATTTTTATGTACATTGAAAATACCTTCAGTTTTGCTTGGAACAGGAAGTTTTTCCATTTTTCACAGTTAAGAATCACTTCCACACCATTATCTGCTTCATTGGTGGTCCACAGTAATTAGAGTTGTGCCGGTTACTGAGCATCGAGAAGTCAGAACTCATTCCATCTTGATACTCATTTGCATGCAAATGAACTTCTCACAAACCAAAACTTAGTCTCTGTCCCATGGGATTGCATAGATCTGAATCCCCAACGTGAGATGTTACAGCAAAAACATCACCTTTACCAGTCCCTATTGAGAACCTTGAACACTACAGCCAATTTAGTTACCTAAGGACATCTGCATATACATCCAGCACAGTTTCTCCTTTGCACATAATGGAAACCATGCAAGATTCTCTTTCAGCTCCTATTCATCTACAACCAGAATTTCACCATTATTTAGCTGGGATTCAGGGATTCCCATGTATGACCCCCCATCCAATCTGTTGTACATTATGTCAGATTCCAGTTGGGTTGCTCATTTAAAGCTGGGGAATATAATCATCCAGGGTCACTAGACTCGGGACAAATCATCCCTCCACATAAACAACCTAGAATTAAAAACTGTATTTCCAGCTTTGCATTGACAGAGTAAGGTGTTGATGTGACATGGTCTTCTCAGAAAGCATGACTGTCTTAGCATATGTCTGACATCAAGGGTGCACATATACCTCTTGTCTCTGTATGAAGGTCTGGAACCTTTTCTGGGCATCCTCAGAGAACATCACCCTCCAGGACAATCAAAATAGTCTTTATGGTTTGGGCTCTCCATAGCAAATGATGATCAGTATCAACTATCAAGGACTATATCTTGGTAGCTGCTGTTTCCAACACACTTAAATTGTCTCAGGGCTGCAAGTCAGTTCAGATTCACACTTTGCTGGTCTCTTTAAGTATTTTGAGCTACAGAGACATGTCTCCCACTTTCTTACACTCAGATATAATCTGTCATGTGTCTTCTGATCTTTATCCAAAACTTCCAATGAGCCATTTGAGTGAGGTCTACTATCTGGACTTCACTTTCATGACTGTCTTTTTATTTGCTTTGGTATTTTTGAAGATGTAGCTAGATTTATGCATATAATGTCTGTTGATTTATGCATATACTGTCTGTTGACACTGGCTCTCTCAGTTTCATGGCAATATTGAATCCATTTATCCTTTGCCAACTGGGAATGTTAAAATTCAGTAACCTGAAATTTCATCCTATGCCCATGATGTTCAAGCCATAGCTGCTTCCTGGGCAAATGAAAAGCCCATGATGTTCAAGCCATAGCTGCTTCCTGGGCAAATGAAAAGCGCATTAGGTTCAAGCCATAGCTGTTCCCTGTGCAAATGAAAAGCCCATTAGGTTCAAGCCATAGCTGCTTCCTGGTCAAATGAAAAGCTCATTAGGTTCAAGCTATAGCTGCTTCCTGTGCAAATGAAAAGCCCATTAGGTTCAAGCCATAGCTGCTTCCTGGGCAAATGAAAAGCCCATGATGTTCAAGCCATAGCTGCTCCCTGGGCAAATGAAAAGCCCATTAGGTTCAAGCCATAGCTGCTTCCTGGTCAAATGAAAAGCCCATTAGGTTCAAGCTATAGCTGCTTCATGGGCCCATCTAAATCATTCTTCCTTGGAGGACATTATGAAAGCAGCAATTTGGTGATTCCATCCTACTGCTCCATCTACCTCTACTTCTTAACACATCAAATTAAAGGCAATTTTCTCAGGGACCCTTGGTTGTGGCTCAACAAGTGTCCCAAGGTAACAATAATATTTTGACAACATGTATCTCAATAGAACACCAATGATTTGACATCTGGCCCAAAGGAACACCATTATTTGACTATATGTGGCAAATGGGAGCATCACTATTTTGACAACATAGGGACCAATGGAACACCAATATTTTGACAACATGTGTCCTAATGGAACATTAATGATTTGACAACATGTAATCCATCCCAAGGGAACATAAATATTTTGACAACATGTGTCTCAAAGGAACACCATTTTTTGATGACATTTGGCCCAAGAGAACATCAATATCTTTACAACATATGGCCCAAAGGAACACCAATATTTTGCTAAGTTAATCTTACCTCTAATCATGATTATTTTCCATTTTTTTCTTTTCTTATCAGTTTAACACAGCAGCCTAACAAGCTGACAAACTGAGCTACACAGTAGTGATTTTTAAGTTATTGCTGCAATTAAGATTTATATTTTGGGGGGTTAAAGTAAGTTGAATTATGCAATACTAACCTCTCATGAATGTTCTTTTCCCATAATGCCTTTGCATACCATTGTCTGTAAGAGATGACCATTATGCAAGGTGTGTATACTTTAAATTATTTTTTCTGACACATCTGTAGATTCAGAAAGCTGATACTGTCTTTGTCAGGCATAGACTAGTAAAGGGTCTTGGCAAATGCTTGTCAGTCAAATCAAGGCCTACCAAATATTGGTAGAGTAGCTGACTGGTTGAAAGGTAGGCAGTGTTAAATAATACAGATTTAGATTCATGCAAAATTTTCATAGCTTTATTTAAGTGTTTGGTCCAGTTCGATTGGAAATACATGTATAAATTTAACAACATAAATGCACAATATTCATTGTTTTGTTTGTGTTTTAGTCCAATCATATAAAATATGTTACTGGGAATACAAGTTTTAGCTTCCACGTAAAACATTTGCAAATTATAAGACTGTGACACTAACTCACCTATTATATGCAAATGGCTGGCATGCATTCCCTGTACAAACACAGTCTACCTATTATATGCAAGTGGCTGGCATGCATTCCCTGTACAAACACAGTCTACCACTCATAGGTATCAACCATCTGAGATGAAAACCTGTACACCAGACCAATAAAAACCTTACAAAGACCCAAAAACCCTTACATAAAAAAATTTATTCAAACATTATATACGAACAGTTTTTACAAAATGCTATACACAAAGTATTTATACACATATTTACATTTCTGAAACTTTATTTCGCTTCTTTTTACTTGTGTGTTGTATTATATGCAACACATGCACCTTTCACACTTTTCAATATGTATTCTGGGGTTTAAATTCTCTGCAGCAGGTGTCATTGTTTATTTTACATTCTAAAAACAATGTTACTATGTCTGAATTCAGAGACTTCCTACATTCTGTATGTATTTTATTCATCATTGAAAAAGATCTCTCACAGTCTGCATTGCTGTGAGGCAGGGTAAGTAGTCGCTCAATAAGTACTTTCATATTTGGAAAGCGTATGCCACCAGTGCTAATTGTCTGCCTGATAATATCAAGCCAGTAGCTACAAAAGCTCCTTTTCTGGCCATTGTCTATTAGTACAGGTAAACACTCATCATTGTCTGTTAGTACAGGTACACACTCATCATCATCTGTTAGTATAGGTAGGTACACACTCATCATCGTCTGTTAGTACAGGTACACATTCATCATCGTCTGTTAGTACAGGTACACACTCATCATCGTCTGTTAGTACAGGTTCACACTCATCACATCATCGTCTGTTGGTACAGGTACACACTCATCATTGTCTGTTAGTACAGGTACACACTCATCATTGTCTGTTAGTACAGGTACACACTCATCAGGCAGCATACAATAATCATCGAATTCATCTTTAAGTGCTTCAATATCCAGGTGTAGAGCAAAGGTATCAGCCAGTCTGCATATGTGTGTGTACTGCAGGCTATCTTTATTGGTTGGATCCAGTACTTTCAGGTCCTTAAGCACCTAATTTTCAAATGGAAATTTTTCCATTATCTTTCTCACCACCGCTACATAGAAGTTTCTCACGTCTTTTTGACAGCAGAGTCCAGCTCCATATGACAGCATAATAAAATGCCGGTGCTAAATTCAGCAGATTATTTATTTTTAAATAATACAGTGTTAAAATGTTTGATAAATCGACTTTTTCTCCACACAGAAAAGTCGGACGAATTACCGTTACACCACCATGACTGCCACACTATGTAAAGTGTGAAAATTGATGTCAACTGTAAGCATTTGATAGAAATAAGTATAAATGATAAAATTATGTATAAAATATGAAAACATACTTACTACAGTTCTACTGGTCATGGACAAGAAGAGCTTCTGTGATGTCCTATTGTCTCCATCCATTAGCAAAAGTGTCTTATCACAGCCCCTCTTAAACAACTCAGACGATTAGCATGACACCTGACAAATATATCATGCTGCTTGGATATGCAGAATCTTATTATCACTACTCCTTAATGGATGGTCTTTTACATTAGCGTGTCTAACAGGTGGCTAGCTGAGTGGTCTCCCTTGCATATCATTCACATCTCAGCTCAAAAAAGAAATATTACAATTCTTAAAATGCCCATGTTACAGATCAATGAAAACATTCTTTGATGCAAAGCCACCATAAAAGGTAAATTATGATTTGAATTTTTTTAACACAATTTTGTCATATTTTGTTAAAGGTAATCCAGATTTAAATGACACATCTCACTGACCTCAGTAATTGCATGTGTTTTCCACTAATGATTAAATGGAATCTTTCAGCCTATAAAAAACATAACATTTTTGAGTGATAAGACCTAGAGTATGTACTAAATTAACTGACAACATGCAGATGTGAAAATTCTATAAATTATTTTTTTTTCCCTATGCCTCATTGCAGTCCTGGTAGCTTTCATCAATTCCTACAGTGTCAACCTGGCCACAAAGGTGCAGAATTTCTTCACAGCAACTAAACTCATTGCCATTGCCATAATTTCTATTGGTGGATTTGTCATGATTGGAAAAGGTTTGTATAATTAGATTTATAAAGTAAGTATTTATTATCTGTCATATAAAAAATATGATATTTTGCTTGCAAAATATATATAAGATTTGTTATGTTAAATTTCCCCGATACTAATTTTTAACTTGCCTATCAAATGATGGTAATATCAAAATGGTAGCATATATACCAAGACTTTATTGAACAATGTCAATATGGTAGTTCAGGTAAAACCTATCATAACGCAATGTTCGGGGTTGAAATAATAACATCACAATGTAAGAAGAATTGCATTAACAATTTTTTAATAAAATTTTGTCATAGAAAATGTGCATTGAAAATTCATGGTCATTAGTTTTAACTAACCTCTTGATGATATTTAATTTCTTTTGTTCACCGGGTTTCATCAGGCATCTAGGGAAATAAATAATCAGCTTTTCTGAGAGCATGTATGCATGTATTTAGGATGTTAAAAGAGAGGTCACCTTAAATTAAAAAAGGGGAGCCATGCTGCCATCATGTTATAAGTGGAATTGCATTGTAATGAATTGCATTATAATGAGTTTTACCTGTATATATAAGTGATAAGAGGTTGCAGTACATCAGGTTCCATGGAATTTGATTATATGATCTGCCATTTTCAGGTCAGACTACTAACTTTGTATTATTACACATATCAGCATCAATATCTGCTTCTTGATGGGAAATCAGTACATAGGTAGTCTGTGAAATATGGTCATCTAGTTTTCATACTTATAACAGCTACAATAGCTTTTGAATGGGTTTCCGTATCAATAGTTCCATTTAAATGTTATCTTATAACCATGAGTCACAATAGCTTTTGAATGGGTTTCCATATCAATAGTTCCATTTAAATGTTATCTTATAACCATGAGTCACAATAGCTTTTGAATGGGTTTCCGTATCAATAGTTCCATTTAAATGTTATCTTATAACCATGAGTCACAATAGCTTTTGAATGGGTTTCCGTATCAATAGTTCCATTTAAATGTTATCTTATAACCATGAGTCACAATAGCTTTTGAATGGGTTTCCGTTGCAATAGTGCCATTTAAATGTTATCAATAATAGTAACAATAGCTTTTGAATGGGTTTTCCATAGCAATTAGTTCCATTTAAATGTTATCTTATAACCATGAGTCACAATAGCTTTTGAATGGGTTTTCCATAGCAATTAGTTCCATTTAAATGTTATCTTATAACCATATCTTATAACCATGAGTCACAATAGCTTTTGAATGGGTTTTCTGTAGCAATTAGTTTCCATTTAAATGTTATCTTATTACCATGAGTCACAATAGCTTTTGAATGGGTTTTCCATAGCAATTAGTTCCATTTAAATGTTATCTTATAACCATGAGTCACAATAGCTTTTGAATGGGTTTCCGTAGCAATAGTAATATTTAAATGTTATCTTATAACAGTCACAATAGCTTTTGAATGGGTTTCCATAGCAATAGTTCCATTTAAATGTTATCTTATAAATTTGCTTATAAGTTGAGTCAGACTGCAAAGATCATAGTTCTATCTTGTTTGTTTGATTATTTACTCCTAAAAATCTGCACAGACCGAGATCTATCAGTGTATTATGAAACAACAGATCTGGATCTGTGAAGTTTGCAGTTGGACTCATTTTATGAGTAAGTATATACAGTATACCTGACACGGAATTGATGAATTAAAAAACAAATTTAGAATAGTGTACCTGATATGGAATTGATGAATTAAAAAACAAATTTAGAACTAGTGTACCTATCTTTGCAGACATTTAGTATATATTTCACTATTTAGGTGAAAGGGGGTCATTAGACGAGGGATTTCAAGACACCGCAGCTTCCTCATCTCTCATTGCGCTGGCATTCTATGATGGATTTTGGGCGTATGATGGATGGTAAGTACTCTAAGTACTTTGACTTTAAAGTCCCATAATTTATTGTGTGATCCCTCATTTAACATCAGACCCTAAATTTAGTAGTTTATTATTAGTTTTATGAAATTAGTTTATGAATTTTGCAAAATTATCACTTTTTCAAATAATATTTCCAGTTTTAGGTATTTCTTTGGATACAGGTGAAAGAGTATGAAAACACTACAGTACCAAGATTTACAATGAAATTACTTCCATTTTTCTCCAAACTATTATTGTAATTGATTGGTACACAAACCTCAGTGTATTTGTGTGTGTGTGATTTAGATTTTTAATGTAGCTTTTAACAATTTTTCAGTCATATTGCTATGATACAGTGTGGCAGTTTATATTGATGGGGCATCATGCTGCAGACAAGTAGCATGATGTCCCACCCAGTCACATTGTCCTGACACCAGGCCGACCAGTCCTAACACTAACCTCTTAATACTGAGCATCAAGCAAGGCAGCTATTAGTACCATTTTTGTAAGTCTTTGGTATGACTCGTCCGGGCTCACTGTATGAACATGAAGAGTAGAATGCAATGTACTAGATAAATAGTATATCAGCAGTCAGAAAATGATGACATAAATAAAAAAGAGGCAGCAATGAAGAAAAATTTTGAGGAAAAATCAGTAACATTACCTGTCACTATTGTTTACCATTTCTGCCAGATGCACCATCTTCCTATTCAAGAATTTTTTTAAAACAAGTGATTTGACCCAGTTTGACTTTATGACATAAGCTTTAGTGCAATAGTGTCTCTTTATTTTTTTTCTGCATGGCATCTTGTCAACAATAGAAACTTTTCACATTATTTCAAAATCCTCTTCATTAGGGAGCATTATCCATTGGTCTGTTACTTAACAAAAGTTTGTTTCATAATGCAGAGCGATAATTTGTAGTGATTTTGGTCACAATGACTCCCTACCCTCTCTATCCTTCATCGGTTCAGGAATTTATGCAAACAAAACATTCAAGAGGGTCATCAAAGCTGACTTCAGTATTATCCATATATACTAGAGTGCATGATTTCATTGCTATTCCTTTTGTATAATGCAGTGTGCATTACATACAGCTATTTCATTTTCTAGCTTTGTAGTAGAGATTACACATTCCTCCACTCATTAATTGTGGCATAATTTTAAATTCATAGGTGACATTCATTTACCTATGTTTGCACATCAGTTTGTAAAACTGCTATCAGATTTAGCAAGTATTGGTAAGTATTAAATATAACTCAATTAATTTGTCTTATTTTGTTTCACATGTCAAAGTGTGGTTAAGTGTGGGCAGAAAAAAGCCACATGGGACAACCATATCATGTGTTCTTTGTGCACAAATTGTACATGAATGGATGGATATCCAGCTTTGTTGTGAATGGTGTCCTGGACCTTACCAAAATGAAACATATATATAAAGGGAGAAAGGAATTGCCTTCTCCCTCATCTTCAGCTACATCTTGAGGATGACAGTTCATATTGATATTGAGTGTGTCACCCCAGATAAAAGAGGGAGGGTCAATGCCTTCCTTGTAAAAAAAAAAATTCTCCTCCTTTCTTAGCTTGATGTTGGGATTTGATGCACTTTCTGAAGAATACAAAGGAGAGAATCAGCACCTTCCATGATATTGAGAGTGTGTCTTCTAGGAAGGAGGAACCAACACCCATTAACGGCTATAGTCTCAAAGCTGGGATCAAGTCTCACCCGCCCATTCCTCCTACTACAGCAATTTCCTTAACTTGAGAAAATGTTTGTATTATCATATTGTACTCACCAGAGTCAACATTCTCCAAGTACTCAAAACATTTCTACAGCAATGAGCACTTTGTACAAATCCAAGGGTGTTATGGGCATTCTAGCTCTTTGTTCTGGAAATTTTCCTCTTTCAAATGTGAATCACCATTGAGTTCAGGTAACCAGTCATTGACTGGTTATTGATCATTGGTCTCTGGTCATAAAACTTGTCACTGAATACATGCCAGACACTGGTTACCAGTTTCAGTCCAATGAACAAGCAGGGAAAGAGGACTGGGCAGATCTAACCCCCTTTCCCACGTTCACATTCAATCCCATCAGATGTGGAGTTTCCTCTTTCAGTGTAGTTATCATAGTCATCATTTTGTAGTATCATATATTTCTTCTGCATGGCCATCTAGCAGTACAGGTGTTTGGTGATGGAGATCCACAACTTCTAATCAGGAGGTAGCATACTGGAAAGAGAAGGTGAGATCCCTTTGTCAAATAAGCCTTAGAAAAGGAAATCACAAGGGACAACTCATTCATGTCCTGTTTGGAGTTGCAGTATATATGTCAGTGTCCCATTTCTTGGCCTTCCTCAAGAAGAATCATTTAGGTTCTAATAATCCTACATACCCTTGAATTAGTGATCAGGATGATGATGTGTTGTCTCTGACCTGGTAGATTCTGACAAATTTGTCAACCAGAAGGGGCAGAGGGTTCACTGTCCTTTCCCTTTCCCAAGTATTACCATTTTTTTATATCAACTGTTGCTTTTCATTGATTATTAGAAACAGTAGCAAAAATTTCAAGAGATGCCTTGTACAATGACATGTCGCTGTTTTTGGAGTTGCTTTACCTCCACAGAGAAGTCATTTTGGACATGTCAAAAATATTGCATGAACCTCTTTGTGGTTGTTCTTTGGAATCAGAAAAGTTATTAAGGACAAGGTGAGAAGATTGGTGGGTTTTTTCCATTTGGATAAAGTATTTCTGTCTGTCTTTCACAAACCTCCTTCCATTTACAAGGAATGCCATCTGGTTTCAATAAATATAACCAAATGAAATGAAGATATTTTTTGATACCCAAAAATGGCATAAAGCTCATCATAGATATACTAGTTCCAGGACACATTCAAGAGACTGTAGAATCAGTCCAGAGTACCATTAAACCCAGACATATTCCATCAACCTTCAGGGTGACCCAGACATATTCCATCAACTTTCAGGGTGATTTTTTGTAAACTCCCAAATTTTCTCAGCACAATAATTATTTCTGCTTTTGTAATATAACAATAAGTTTGCCAACCCTGAATTATGGCATTTGATCTAGTCTCAGTTGCTAAGGTATTTACCAGAGTGATGGTAGTTGTGGCCAAGTTGTGGCTGCATACCTGAGGAGATACCCACTTTCCTGTACTTCAGTTCTTGCATGACATAAATATACAGTCTCTTCTGTATCATATATACCTATGTCATGTCACAGTGACTCAAGCTAGAACTTAAGCTGAACCTAGAAAAATCAAATCTGACATCCTTTTCAGGATATTTTTATTCACACAGGAATAAATTTCCTCACCTATCTTGGCCAGGGTGGTCTTCCCCTAGACAGGATAGACAGAATCCTGGATCTTATGAGTACTCAACAGGCTTAAGACCTTGCTGTCAGACAGGCTTTACCTCCCTCTTCTGGGGTCTTTTAACTCTGCGGTGGCACTGACACCCATTGGAAGACCTATTTATATTCTGTCCAGTTGGCAATCTAAAAACCAAACAATGATTCTCTTTCAGCCACAATACTGAAGTGAACATTTCAGTAACACCAGTAGTGGTAAAATCAAGAAAGGTTTCTGACTGATGCTTCCTGCATGACTCCAAACTTCATTCTTATCTGCCTTCTGGCATGTTGGTTTTATGGTGGCTGCTCATTTACAACCAGGAGTACTTCTCTAAGACCGTTGATCCCAGTCTCAGTATATATGTAAGATGGAAATGATATTTGTGATCTTTGCACTGAAATGAATAATTTGTCATTGCATGATTTTCACAGATATCATATTGGTGATTGCATACCTCAAACAAGAAGGAGATTCTCTTGTTCATTTTCTTTTTTCCTCTCTTTGTCCAGTAGTTATGGCAAAAAGAGTAACCCAACCTGCTTGTATTTTAGAACAGGGAATGCGTCTCATTAAAATGAGTAATTTTGTTCTAGCTGAGGTCATCAACCTCACTTCATAATGACAAATTCAACTAAGCAATAGTGACTTATATTATATTACTGATTTTAAAATATATTTGGGCAGGGAGATAATCTTTTATTGTGTTATACTTCCCTGTCACTATCAGATGCCTTACTCAGCCTCCACTTTGATATCTGTCTATAGTTAAAGAAAGACCTAGAAAATAATGGAGATGTTATTGTACATAGGTCTATGAAGTAGAGTCAGACTCAGTCAATTCACATGTTCCATGAATTTTTAGAAAAGGAGGATAGTGCATCTGGCACAGATGATGGTTTTTCTATTACAGAAAAGGAAAGGTAAACAACATACCTGGGCACAATAAACAATTTTGTACTGTAGTATACCATGCTATTTCTGAACGTACTGTGATATATGTCATGGTAAATTCTGGTATTTCTGAACGTACTGTGATATGTACCATGGTATTTCTGAATAGACTGTGATATGTACCATGGTATTTCTGAATAGACTGATATGTACCATGGTATTTCTAAATAGACTGTGATATGTACCATGTTATTTCTGAACATACTGTGATATGTACCATGGTATTTCTGAATAGACTGTGATATGTATCATGATATTTCTGAACATACTGTGATATGTACCATGGTATTTCTGAACATACTGTGATATGTACCATGGTATTTCTGAACATACTGTGATATGTACCATGGTATTTCTGAACAAAATTTAGTGGCATGAGAAATTACATTAAATTCAAACAGAAAACAACTGCTCTTCAGAAAGTCTTAAGATGATTTGAAGTCTTACAAAGGAATAAATGTACTTAATACATTTATTTAGTCTTGTAAATTGCCAAAGTACCAGTACAGTGAAAAAGTACCATGTTAAATACCATCGGAAAAAGTACCATGGTAAGCTGTCATACCATAGTAAGGAATAATATCCAATACTTAGAAATAATATCCCATCATGTCTTACAATACAAAGGAATAATATCCAGTCATGTCTTGCAATACTAAGGAATAATATCCAATCATGTCTTTCAGTACTAAGAAATAATATCCAATAATGTCATACAATACTAAGAAATAATATTGCATCATGTCTTACATATACAACTATTAGCCACTGATAAATCACAACTCTCAACAAAAAGTAGTGTTATAAAAAAAATACATGAGGAGACTAGCATTTCGATCTAGCATCTTCTGTTCAGTTATATACTGGTGATGTGTATGCAGCAGTCTGGCCAAACCTAAAAGGAATAATATAATAAAAATAATAATAAAAGGAATAATATCCAATAATGTTATGTAATACTAAGGAATAATATCCAATCATGTCTTACAATACCAAGGAATAATATTCAATCATATCTTACAATACTAATGAATAATATTCAATCATGTCTTACAATACTAAGAAATAATATCCAATGATGTCATGCAATACTAAGAAATAATATCGAATAATGTCTTACTATACTAAGGAATAATATCCAATCATGTCTTACTATACTAAGGAATAATATCCAATCATGTCTTACTATACTAAGGAATAATATCCAATCATGTCTTATGATAATAAGAAATAATGTCCAATCATGTCATAAAATACTAAGAAATAATATCCAGTCATGTCTTACAAGAGAAAGCCATCCAACTAAGTATTGTCTTGATGTCATACATTAAAAAAATCATAATGTCTAATGATATCTTTATGTCATAAATACAAACTTCATATTGGCTAATGAAGTATTGACATCATAAAATGCAAAAATATAATGTTCAATGATGTCATGATGTCATACAATACAAAGGCATATTGTCCAATGATATCTTGACATCATACATTACAAAGGCGTATTGTCCAATGATATCTGGACATCATACATTACAAAGGCATATTGTCCAATGATATCTGGACATCATACATTACAAAGGCATATTGTCCAATGATATCTGGACATCATACATTACAAAGGCGTATTGTCCAATGATATCTGGACATCATACATTACAAAGGTGTATTGTCCAATGATATCTGGACATCATACATTACAAAGGCCCCTTACCTGTGTGTCTGAGTTTTAAATAAAATAATTACCACCATAATAATTTCACCAATAATAGGCGTTACTCTGTCCATGTCTTAAAGTAAGCATCAAGATATGACATGTCTCATGCTAATGGTAACTATTATCAACTATTTTAATATAACAGGGTGGATGCTCTAAGTGTTCAGGATGTTTACTGAGTACTGTACAGCTATATTAGAACAGTGAGTACTGTACTGTTATTCTTGAACACTTACCATTATACTATATACTGAACAATTAGTACTTACTATTATACTATACTAATATACTGTAATGCTGAGTACTGCACTGCTATATTATAACACTGAGTACTTTACTGCCATATATGTACTATATTATAATTCTAGAACACTGAGTAGTATACTGCTATATTATAACAATGAGTACTATATAGTAATTCTAGAACACTGAGTAGTATACTGCTATATTATAACAATGAGTACTATATAGTAATTCTAGAACACTGAGTAGTATACTGCTATATTATAACAATGAGTACTATATAGTAATTCTAGAACACTGAGTAGTATACTGCTATATTATAACAATGAGTACTATATAGTAATTCTAGAACACTGAGTAGTATACTGCTATATTATAACAATGAGTACTATATAGTAATTCTAGAACACTGAGTAGTATACTGCTATATTATAACAATGAGTACTGTATAGTAATTCTAGAACACTGAGTAGTATACTGCTATATTATAACAATGAGTACTATATAGTAATTCTAGAACACTGAGTAGTAAACTGCTATATTATAACAATGAGTACTGTATCGCCAGTGTTTTCTCCAGAGTGCATTTCTCAAATTTTTGATGCATTAAATTGACAATAATGCAAAGAAATTCACCAGTGTTTGTTGGACATGATTGTATTTTAAAACTTGCTTTATTACACTGGCAGCATTCATCTTTACTAGATGCTTTTCTGTCAGCAATGTGATATTCTAATAAATCAAGACTACACATCAATGCTTTTATATTCAGTTATCAGATGACTGTATAATGCAATGTATGCTAACTAAAAACACAGATGATATGGTCCAGGAAAATGTCACAGCCAAAACAGCACAGATTTTATTTTTACTTCATTCAGAAAAGCAAATATTAAAGATAAATAGAAATGGTCTGATGAAAGTGCCATCTATCACTAATCCTTATCAAAATCTTAACAATTTAGCGAGTATTTAGACAAAATGGTCTGTCTACAAAAGCTTGGTTACAATATGAACATGGTAACATGTATTGTAATATTTGTTGTTTCAAGTATAGGAATAAACCATTCATGTACAGATGTACCAATTTCAGATAATCTACAATAACTAGACATCCATCCTCCATGTTACTTAAGGCAGCTTAAAAGCAAAATCATTGTGTGTAAGCATGCCAAAGCAAACTCAGTCATTATTCATGAAAGATGAAGCAGCTTTTCAGTTGTTTTTTTTTTAGCTAGCAAAGGAACAAGTGCCACTATATAAACACAAGTCTATAATAAATCTTCAGAGACTATAGGTTTTCACTTTTCCTGTTGAATTTAGTTTTGGCCAGACTGCTGCATACACATCACCAGTATATAACTGAACAGAAGATGCTAGATCGAAATGCTAGTCTCCTCATGTATTTTTTTTTATAACACTACTTTTTGATGAGAGTTGTGATTTATCAGTGGCTAATAGTTGTATATGCAAGCATTCTATTCTCTGAATTGGATGTGAAAACACATTTCATTTGAAATATACAAACACATGATGCTGCCACCGAGGATGTCTATGAAAATCTTACACAGACATTGACAGAGAGAGAGACATTTTATTGGAAAAAGTAGTATTAGTTGGCTCTGATGGGGCTTCAGTTATACCAGGGTCAAAACATGGTTTAATGACATTGATTAAAAATCAGGACTCAACATTTATACTTTGTTTTCATTGTATTGTAAATAGATTTGCATAGTGTTCCAGTCAGACCACAGAGAAAGTACCATACTTCAAAGTATACCAGCATACACTGTGACATATTTTACCATTTTTATATATTTGCTGTTAGAAGTAGAAAATCAAAACAAAACCTGGAAGGTATTAGAAAGAAAAGCCTAACTTCCTATTTAAAGAGATTTGCAGTGTGAGGTAGTTTGTAGTGAGGTAGTGAGGTAGTTTGTAGTGAGGTAGTTTGTAGATGGAGTCAGCAAATTATAGCATTGTTAAAGGGATTCTTCAAGAAGATCATGAGGTTTGTCTTCATCACAACAAGTCATCATGAGGTTTGTCTTCATCACAACAAGTCATTGATTTGATGGATATAATCACAATGGTATCTTGTTCCAAAGGACACAATCAGAGCTTGCTCTTTCAAAAGGATACAATATATATTGAAATGTTAAGACCAAGTTTTGATAGTATAATACAAGAATTGGTATGGCTTAAGACAAATGATATCCATTTTGTTTCTGAATTCCTAGCAGTTACTAGGGATAAGTTGTTTGAGTTTAACTGAGTTGACACAGTGGACACTCTAACAGTTTTGATCTGGAAATAGCAATCTGTGTTCATTATGTGTAGTGTGTCATTCTTGTCTGAAGATGAAAAAGAAAATTGTTTTGAGTTAGTCAAATGACCATATAAATTGGGTACTATGGAGATGCGAAACATGCAGACCACCATTTATTGATGCTAAGGAGATATTGGTTGAGTGAAAAGTTAAACAATAATATCTCTGGCATGCAGTTTAGTCTGCATGCAAGTTGATGTTGTTGTGGGGTTTAATGCCAAGATAGGCTTTACATGGCGACCAGTATTAATAGTGGAGGAAGAAGCTTGGAAAACCCCTGGAAAGAGCCACAGACTCTTAAGAAGCTACTGACAAGCTTTCTTGCATACCCACATTGGCCGAATCTGAGATATGCAGAGGTGAGGTGGCAGTGATCTGTAATGGATAGTGCTTTAGACCACTCTGCCACTCAGGGCCCAGAAAGCAAGTTGAAATGTCATGTGACTGTAAATTGCAGCTGTGTTTTCTGAGTCATAGAATTGCAGCTGTGTTTTCTGAGTCATAGAATTGCAGCTGTGTTGTCTGAGTCAAAGAATTGCAGCTGTGTTGTCTGAGTCATAGAATTCCAGCTGTGTTGTCTGAGTCATAGAATTGCAGCTGTGTTGTCTGAGTCACAGAATTGCAGCTGTGTTGTCTGAGTCATAGAATTGCAGCTGTGTTGTCACTCAGCTGCAAACAGTAACTGTCCAATGTGGGTTTGTGTACATAATGATACCAAGGTGTCTTCCACAAAAAGGTTTTATAGTGGAATGTTGAATCTGACATTGCATTACACAGTTCAGAACTATTAAAATTGCACAATGAATTATGGAATAAAATAATTCTATCCTATAATACAGATAGGAAAATACAAATCACTAACATAGTTCTCCAGTTTGATATAAAACGATGTAAAGTGGACTGCTTACTGACAAGACTTTCTGTAATGTGAAATTTAAATGTACCATGAGACTATATGTACACTGGTTTTGTTGCAATGCATGGACTGTATACTCAAGGTAAATTGGTCTTCCCTGCCATTTGTTACAGTGATTTCAATTAAAGTCACAAGTGCTCAGTCTGTATAATTGACATACCTAGTAACGTGAATGTAAAACCTGTGTTTCCTCAAGAGATTATTGTTCTTAAATCTTTGATCATGTAGTTAAATGTAAATGCAAATATCGTTTCACATCATTTTCTTGTTTATTCTATATATTTTTAAAAAAATCACTCAAATTGAGTAAATTAAAATCCTTTGATCACATTTATATTGTAAAGACTAGGTAAGACATATTTATGTACTGATAACTGAATAGTATGTAATTTTAGATACATATACATAATATATTACCTTTATGTCTGGGATGACCCCAAAATTTTCAAAATGACCCCGTTTTTGCTAGGCAAGGGGTCATTTGAAGCTGGAGAAAACACTGTATTACTACACTAGAACATATACCGGTAATACTTTACTGTTTTACTAGAACATTGGTTATTGTTCTGTTACACAATAACATAGAATACTGTATGGTTATACTAGAACATAGAATACTGTATGGTTATACTAGAACATAGAATACTGTATGGTTATACTAGAACATAGAATACTGTATGGTTATACTAGAACATTGATTATTGTTCTGTTACAATAGAACATAGAATACTGTACTGTTTTACTAGAACATAGAATACTGTACTGTTTTACTAGAACATAGAATACTGTATGGTTATACTAGAACATAGAATACTGTATGGTTACACTATAACATAGAATACTGTACTGTTTTACTTGAACATAGAATACTGTATGGTTATACTAGAACATAGAATACTGTACTGTTTTACTAGAACATAGAATATTGTTCTGTTATACTATAACATAGAATACTGTACTTCTCTACTCATACACTGAGTACTAAACTGCTGTGTTTTAATGCTAAGTACTGCTACATTATATTACTGAGTACTAGATTGATATGTTATAATACTCAGCACTCTAATGCCACATGATAATACTGAGTATTATGATGCTATAGTATAGTGATGAGCACTATACTGCTATATTCTAACACTGAGTACAATGCTACTATATTCTAACACTCAAAATTATACAGCTATACTTTAACACTGAGTAATATACTGCTTTATTGTAACCCTGAGTACAATGCTACTATATTTTAACACTGAGTAATATACTGCTTTATTGTAACCCTGATTACAATGCTACTATATTTTAACAATGAGTAATATACTGCTTTATTGTAACCCTGAGTACAATGCTACTATATTTTAACACTGAGTAATATACTGCTATATTTTAATATGGAGTTCTATACCATTATATTATAACACTGAGTACCATAATTCTGTTTTGTAATGCTCAATACTATGCTTCTATATTGTAATACTGAGTACTTTACTTCTATACCACTATGATAACACTACTGTATTGTTACATTATAACATTAAGAAATATAGTGCCACATCTTCTCTTTTCTTATGCTAAACGTAAGGAGATTTTCCCATCCTTGTTTATTTCAAAATGTAAGCCTTTGTATTGCAGCAAGATTTGATAAACTAAAATTACTTGCATCATGTATTTTGTACCATTCTCTTATATATTTTACCATTGTCCATGCAGGTAGTTGGGTTTCCTTCGCAATTTCTTGACTAATAATGTAAGTTCTGTCAGATTTAATGTAGCTTAGTACATATGTTCCTTTTATCCCAAGGAATAACTATATTGATTTGTAAGTTTGTAGCTGCAATGTCAAGTTGACAATTGCTAAAACTAGAGTTTTTCTATTCCCAGATAACAATTTCAATTTTAGTCAACAGAGTTCATTTCAACATGGTTTATATGTTTGTTACCCTTTCCTCAGATTTTACCTGCATTCATTTACACATAACATTTGTTCTAAATAATGGAATTCAACATAATTTCATGCCTTTCTTCTTCTTAGAGCCAGAAAGAACCTTAATAATTTGGTCTTTATTAGCTCCAAGGTCAAGATCATTATGGCTAAAGTATTTTTTATTTTCTATTGCAGATTATCTTCTTTTAATTTGCAAATCATTTGAGAGAAGGGATGAAATTAAGTAAAAGTGTGTTGTATATCATGTTTGGGGTGCTATATTCAAGGTCAAGGTCATGACTCAATAGATTACCAAAACACTTTCCCCCTCAATGACTTTAAAGCTGCTTGAGATTAAGAGAAGAAATAAACATCACAAATGGGTTGTGTCATGTGGCAAGTTTCTGCTCAATAACTTGAATATTATTTGAGATTAAGGGATGAAACATGGTATACTTACACATAATCACTAGAAGTTATGTTGCACAATACATTTGGGGTCTTCAAGGTCAAAGTCACAGTTCACTAGTTTTTGTCATAATCAAACTTTTATTCTGATAAAGCTTTGAAGTCAATTTTGATTAAGGGGTGAAACATGGTATACTTGTATATCATCATTAGAAAGTGTGTTAATACCACTTTGCAGGTCATATTCTATATATCAAGGTCATACCTCAGTATTTTGTATAGTGAATTTCACTGTCCAATCCAGTCTGTAACATAAAAGATTTTTAAGATTAAGAAATGATCCTTGGTATTCTCAGATGTCATTATAACCAGTTGTATTGTCTATCATATCAGGGTATTTTTATCATCCCGGTTATGGTATCAAACATTGATTTTTCTCTTACACTTTCCTTTTAACTCTTTAATGTTTAGATATTGGAGACAAAGGGATGAAACATAACTCTGAATCCTCAATTAAAGTTTTCTCATATACCAGATTAGGTATCATTTCTTAATATTCAAGGTTAAAGGTCAAATACTTTCAGTTTCTTCAATTTCAGCTTTATATCATAAAAGTTGTCTTAGGTCCACATGGTGCACATGTGTTTCTGAGTTTGTTGGCATATCATCTCAGTCAAGTTTTTTTTTAAATTCATGATCAAAGTTGCTGATATATTTTGAAATTTCTTTTCAGCACTTTTCTGGCAAGCAATTTTACAACTCTTTGAGGTCACAGTCAGATTTTGTGAACTTCTGTGACCTCAATATGGTAGGCAGGGTCACAAAATTTCATTGAATTTGCCAATTATCAAATAAACTGGAAGGCTTTTGCATAGAATAAGAATGAAGCTAATTGATTTTGAGATAAAAAAAGTCAACAATTATGGTCACTGTGACTGAAAAATGAGAAATGGTTTCTGCACAATAGCTAAAGTTCTCTATCATCTGTGACTACCAAACTGTGCAGATGGCTTGCACTTAGGGTAGGGAAGAAGCCAAAAGATTTTGTATTCAACGGGTCAAAGGTTAAAGATACTGTGACTAAAAGAATGTTTTTTCCTTTTCCACACAATAACATTATTAATAGATGACATACCTCAACCAATCTTTGCCGATGACTTGTTCGTGGTATAAGAAAGGAGTCTAGTGATTTTGGTGTCAAAGGAAAAGGGTGAAGGTCACTCTGACTGAAAAAAGAAAAATGGTTTCCATGCAATGATATCAGCTCTACTAAAATGACTTGGACAAACTTTGGGAATGACTTTGACTTGGACAAACTGTGTTTAATGACTTTGTACATAGGGTAATGAATAATCCTATGATATTAGGGTGAGTAAGTAAAAGGTCTTAAAGTCTATTTGACTGAAATAAGAAATGATTTACAACTGAAATCTAAGAGAACTTTTAAACATGTCATGTGACATGTCATGTGACATTCATAGTATCAGTATGTTTGAATAATTGAAATTTTAAGTGGGATTGTTCTTAGGAAACACAGAGTATTTGTTAAAAAAATGGCTGAGTCAGATAGAAATTGAACCATATTTTACATTTTTCAGGAATAATCTGAACTACATCACTGAGGAGTTGAAGAGCCCATCTAAGTAAGTTTCTAAAATGATTAATGTGATTATAAATGAAACTTGCATTGGAAGGAAAAGGAACCAGTTCAACTATTGTCTGACCTGCTTTGTCAACGGCAAGGTAGATAAGGAGTCTTTCATTTAAATAGTGTCAGTGCAACTTTATCAACATTTGTTAAAGTTTTTGTTTGTAACCCATTATTGGATAGGTTTCAGATTTCATCATATGGTCATTAAGCATTGATTGTTCATCTATACACATTTCTCCCCTCCCCATCCCTTGTCAGACAAAATCTATACACATTTCTCCCCCCCCCCATCCCTTGTTAGACAAAATCTATACACATTTCTCCCCTCCCCATACCTCATCAGACAAAATCTATACACATTTCTCCCTTCACCATCCCTTGTCAGACAAAATCTATACACATTTTTCCCTTCACCATCCCTTGTCAGACAAAATCTATACACATTTCTCCCTTCGCCATCCCTTGTCAGACAAAATCTATACACATTTCTCCCCTCCCCATACCTCCTCCCCTTCCCATATCTTGTCCCCTCCCCATACCTCATCAGACAAAATCAACATCATTTAAATGTCATGGTTATATTTTGTTTATATTTTTCTTACTGGTCACAAAAAAACAAATCTGTTGTTGGATTGCTGTCATACCTAAATAGCAGAATATATAAATGTTGCCATTTCAACTCCATATGCCTGCATCCCCCATTTCCTAATCAAGGTCAAGGATATTTGAAAATCTTGAATAAATGTTTCATTATAGTTTTAGTTCTCAAATCCTCAGATGATACCTTTCATGCTAGGACTGCAAGATAAAAAGACCTGCCCTTTCATATTTTTGTATCCTTACCCCCTTTGTAGCATACAAGCAATGTTAACATAACTTTGGTTAAGGTTTTGGTTAAAGATTTTGTGTATGGTAGTAAGCCCAAACTCTTTTATACTTGGACTTTAACATTAGTGATATCTGCCTGTTCATATTCATGCACCTCAAGGTCACTGAACATCTTGGTTAAGTTCCTGTTACAGAGATTCTGTATGGTCATAAGACCCAAACCCTGTGTGTTTTAGTTATTATAAAAAGACTGAAGTAAACTTTGCCCTTTTGTATGCATTCATTGCAAGCCTACTCTGACAAACAAGCATGAGCCCAGTCAAGTTTTGCTTGAAGTTATTGAGTATCGCTGTTAAGTCCTGAATAAATTGTATTTGGACTGCAAAATCACTAAGCACTGCCCTTTCATATTTATCTGATCCTCAGGCAAGGTTAAGTTCAAAGTCATTTTGTAAAACACATATATGCAGGAAGCAGGCAAGAAAATATTCCTTTGTAAATGTAGAAAGTGATATGTATACTTTTAATTACTAACTTCTAAGTGCTTGTGCTCATTTCTGCTTACAGTGGTAAGGATGCATTGCATTTCTTTACTCATTTGGAAGTCAACTTTTATGTTTTTTATATATATAGTAAATAAACACTGTTTTTGTGCTACCTAGTAACACACATGTCACGGATAGATTTCATGTATTTGGGAGTGAAATATTCAATAAATATGAGAGGTAACTTTATACTCTGAATTCATAATTTTAGTAACACAAATTGTAAATTTCATTATTATTTTATTTGACCAAGTTTTATTCAGAATACGAAAAATAGAAAACCAGATACATAAATTTAAAAAACAAGAACCATCAATATAGAACAAGATGCTTCAGCTCTGAAAACTTGAGAGTCTAGACTGAGGACTTTGAGTCCCTTAATAAGGACTATTTTTAATCAATAGTCACAAGTTACAGCAATAGAAGACACGTTTATCAGCATTTAAATTATTTTATGAAGATTGTCGAAAATCAACTTGTCAAATTTATTTTCAAATTTTGTAAGATAAACATTGAAAATCTTGATTCAGAAATTCATGCTGATTAATTATCTGTTGGTAGAGGATGCATATGACAAATTTCTTTCATTGTTATAGAAATTTACCAAGAGCCCTAATGATTGGAATCCCTCTTGTTACTGATGTTTTCTTTTATTGTTATAGAAATTTACCAAAAGCCCTAATGATTGGAATCCCTCTTGTTACTATATGTTATCTTTTATTGTTATAGAAATTTACCAAGAGCCCTAATGATTGGAATCCCTCTTGTTACTATATGTTATCTTTTATTGTTATAGAAATTTACCATGAGCCCTAATGATTGGAATCCCTCTTGTTACTATATGTTTATAGAAATTTACCAAGAGCCCTAATGATTGGAATCCCTCTTGTTACTATATGTTATCTTTTATTGTTATAGAAATTTACCACGAGCCCTAATGATTGGAATCCCTCTTGTTACTATATGTTATCTTTTATTGTTATAGAAATTTACCAAGAGCCCTAATGATTGGAATCCCTCTTGTTACTATATGTTATCTCCTGACTAACATCTCCTACCTCAGCATCATGACGAAAGAGGAGCTGCTTCTTTCCCCAGCTGTAGCTGCTGTAAGTATTGGTTATAATTAATGTTACAAATACTTAGTCAAGAAGGAGTTAATACAATTCATGGAAATAGCTGCAGTAAGTATTTGTTATAATTACTGGTAAAAATAATTAGTCAAGGAGAAGTTAATTCAATTCATGGAAATATCTGCTGTAAGTATTGGTTATAATTACTGGTACAAATAATTAGTCAAGGAGAAGTTGAGGCCCTGAGTGGCCAAGTGGTCTAAAGCACTGTCTGTTACTGACCACTGCCATTTCACCTCTTTCTGCGTGTGTTCGAGTCTAAGATTCGGCAAATGTAGTTATGTGAAAAAGCTTGCCAGTAGCTTCTCGTGGGTCGGTGGTTCTTTCCGGGGGTTGTCCGGGTTCTTCCTCCACCATAAATACTGGCCGCCATATATAGCCTGTATTGTGCTGAAAAATGGTGTTAAACCATAAAAAACAAAACAAGGAGAAGTTGATTCAATTCATGGAAATAGCTGCAGTTAGTATTGGTTATAATACTAACAATTATTAAAGGAAGAGTTGATTCAGTACATGGAAATAACTGCATTAAGTATTGGTTATAATTACCAGTCAAGGAGTAGTTAATTCAATTAATGGAAAAAGCTGCTGTACGTTGATTCAGTACATGGAAATAATTGCAGTATATATTTGCTAACTCTTATGGGCCTGTAATAGCTTGTAATAACAGTAGTGATTTGTAAACCCTTCTGGGCCTGAAAAAATTGTAATTACATTACATGTGGTGATTTGTAAACAATTATGGGCCATTAATAGCTTGTAATTACATTAATGATTTGTAAATTCATATGGGCCTGTAACAACTCTAAGGGGCAAGGGCCAGTTTTTATATGCAAAAATAATGCTGCAATCAGCAACTTAGTATAAAAAATTCATAAAAAGTGAAGTACACAAGTGAGGTCAAAAGGTCAAAGGTCAAAAGGTCCCTATTTTTAGATACCTATATTTAAACAAAGCATACAAATATTATCTACTTGACCAGAGAAGCCAATGGCAATTCATAGCAGAATAAGTTTATGCACCCCAACCCCAAATTTATACCTACAATTTTCATGTCTGAAGGTCATTTTTGACACCATGTGATGCTCACAGTGAAAACACAAGCCCTTTTCCTAGACGACAGTTCGCAAAACAGTGTGTACTAAACAGGCTGATGCAGTTGAAAATAGTTGTCATTCAAGCCATTTTTGAGATATTACTGGTATACTTCCCCCAAACTCATGTGTTTACTGCAATGAGATGCTAGCAACTATTGGTATTCACCATCAATATACTGCAGAGTAGCTATGGAAGGTGTACATGACTGACATCAAATTCAAGAACAAAACAAGCCCGAAACATCTAGTTCCCAAATAAATAATTTTCTTTAATTAGTAAAGAATAATAGCTGAAAAAGTCACACCTTGGCCTTAAGTTAGGAAATTTGCCTGGGGCTAATTTATGAAAATGGACCCTGCCACCATAATACCTTCATTGGTATGTAGACAATGTACATGTACTCTGATAGGCATGTTACAGTTTGTAGTACCAGTAGTGATTTGTGCTATCTACTGTTATAGGCCTGACTGTAATACCAGTACAACAGTTTGTTATATCATTAATAATTTGTAAGCTATATACTCTGTTATGTATATTTTAATTTGTAGTGTTTATTTTCTCCATGATTACATCCTTTATATAATTGTGTTTTGGACTTGACTTTGTCCAAATTCTAGTTCATTGTTTACCTGACTA
Organism: Unio pictorum; assembly: GCA_030141615.1. Classification (NCBI taxonomy): domain Eukaryota; kingdom Metazoa; phylum Mollusca; class Bivalvia; order Unionida; family Unionidae; genus Unio; species Unio pictorum. The sequence continues at coordinate 3,422,756 of JARLTB010000365.1, forward strand.
GAGCCAGCCATTCTGTAAACAATAGTACATAGCTAATATTTCCCTAGGAGTGTGGGTTAAATATTAAGATCATTATCAATAAAATTAGACACATTTATTTGTGTCTGGATTTAAGGCCTTGGTATTCCCTATGGAGTAAACTGTTGCCTGATGTGTACCACATTCTTTATTATAAATCTAATGACAAATTCTATCTGTTTACAACTTAGATCTTTCTAAATATAAACTTTGAACCTCTTCTTTTGTGTCTTAGTTTTAAACAATATGTAAACTCTTGTTAGCTTGAAACATTATTAATTCGTACATTTCACATCTTTTAGCAAAATTGTATGTTTTGTTTTGTTTAGCTTTTTATTTGGGTGGAATTATTTATTTATTTTATTATTCTGAGGAATTACAAAGTGCTAAATGATATTCTTAGCCAGAAACATTAATTTGGAATTATAAAGAATTCTGACAAGGACATCTTAGGACTATATTACTGTGATTAATTACAAGACTTATCATAACATCACAATTCAGGCCACTAGTACATTAGTACATTCTATAACACAGGCATATCAACTAATACCACTGGAATTTAATCAGAACTTTATTCGTTAGGACTGGTGATAGAACTTTTAGGATAATTTGGGATTTAATTTACATTACTTTAAGTTCTTTTTAAATTTTCACTTTGTATTCAAGAAATAACGTTTTTGATTAACTTACAACACTTGTTGGAGTTTGCTCTTGTCTAATACTTAGTTTAAGATGATAGAACATGGAAAATAAAAAATCGGCATGACTAAGAGGTGGGATATTGACTGAAATAGATAAATAACATGTACAGGATTTTAAAACCCATGTTTTTATATGTGCAAGATTCTGTTGGGACATAAATTCTATGCAAACACAGATTCTATCTTGACATGGATTCTATTCTTATTCTTTGTCCATGATTTTGTTTGTGCAGATGTTGGTGAAGACACAGGTTTATGTAGCTGGTATAATAGATTTCCTGTAAAACTGTCAAGATTTGGATAATGCCAACATGAAAATGAAACTTTAACAATATCATATAATTGTTTTACCTTGAACTGATAGATTCAGTTACAGAAATTGTTAAAGGAGATATAATACCACAGAAGTCTATGCAATATTTGTTTTTTAATGTGAAAACAAAAACCAAATTGCAACAGCCCTAATTAATGGACATATATTAAATTCAGCACAAAAATAATATGTATTACTGCATTATTCTTTATACAGACTCTATAACTGTCTCTATTGCATACCAAACTCTTTTTGACTCTATAACTGTCTCTATTGCATACCAAACTCATTCTGACTCTATAACTGTCTCTACTGCATACCAAACTCTTTCTGACTCTATAACTGTTTCTATTGCATACCAAACCCTTTCTGACTCTATAACTGTCTCTATTGCATACCAAACTCTTTCTGACTCTATAACTGTCTCTATTGCATACCAAACTCTTTCTGACTCTATAACTGTCTCTATTGCATACCAAACTCTTTCTGACTCTATAACTGTCTCTATTGCATACCAAACTCTTTCTGACTCTATAACTGTCTCTACTGCATACCAAACTCTTTTTGACTCTATAACTGTCTCTATTGCATACCAAACTTTTTTTGACTCTATAACTGTCTCTATTGCATACCAAACTCTTTCTGACTCTATGACTGTCTCTATTGCATACCAAACTCTTTCTGACTCTATAACTGTCTCTATTGCATACCAAACTCTTTCTGACTCTGTAACTGTCTCTATTGCATACCAAACTCTTTCTGACTCTATAACTGTCTCTATTGCATACCAAACTCTTTCTGACTCTATAACTGTCTCTATTGCATACCAAACTCTTTTTGACTCTATAACTGTCTCTATTGCATACCAAACTCTTTCTGACTCTATAACTGTCTCTATTGCATACCAAACTCTTTCTGACTCTATAACTGTCTCTGTTGCATACCAAACTCTTTCTGACTCTATGACTGTCTCTATTGCATACCAAACTCTTTCTGACTCTATGACTGTCTCTATTGCATACCAAACTCTTTCTGACTCTATAACTGTCTCTATTGCATACCAAACTCTTTCTAACTCTATAACTGTCTCTATTGCATACCAAACTCTTTCTGACTCTATAACTGTCTCTATTGCATACCAAACTTTTTTTGACTCTATAACTGTTTCTATTGCATACCAAACTCTTTCTGACTCTATGACTGTCTCTATTGCATACCAAACTCTTTCTGACTCTATGACTGTCTCTATTGCATACCAAACTCTTTCTGACTCTATGACTGTCTCTATTGCATACCAAACTCTTTCTGACTCTATAACTGTCTCTATTGCATACCAAACTCTTTCTGACTCTATAACTGTCTCTATTGCATACCAAACTCTTTCTCTTTTTGCCACATTTATTTCAGCAAATATCATCAAGTGCCCACAGGTTGTTTGTTTGCATCAACAACTTACATATAGAATAGATTGCAACATACATGTTAATCTTGGGTAGATTTACATGTATATTTATCATAATACCGGTAAGCAAGTTCTAGTGAAAATGGCACTGAAATTTCAGTGAAAGTTTTGGTCAATATATTAGTGTGATTTAACTGAAGTTTTGGGCAACAACCTAATGAAAATATGAAATTTTGTTGAATTTTTACTTTCATTAAAATTTTGTTGAATTTTTACTTTCATTAAAATTTTGTTGAATTTTTACTTTCATTAAAATTTTGTTGAATTTTTACTTTCATTAAAATTTTGTTGAATTTTTACTTTCATTAAAATTTTGTTGAATTTTTACTTTCATTAAATTTTTGGTAAGATTTCACTATACTTTCACAATATTTTGGTGAGATTTACCAAAACTTTCATTTCCATTGAATTACCAGTGACATTTGACTGAAATAGTGAAAATAGTGATATATGAGAGTTACTATACACTGTTTTTACTTAAATTTCACTAATTTTTCAATGACATTATGGAAGGTTGAAATGAAATAAAGGATATGAATTATACAGCACTTTGCTAACCACAATAATATTTCAATATTTCAAAATAAATAAAATTATACAGCTGTTATGAGACAACAAATGGAAATTATAGACGGCATATTTGAACATACAAGCTAATGTAAAAAAGCCCTTAATCCATAAACAGCATGAAAAACATTTACTATGATATAATTACACTGATTTTGCACTAACCTCTTAATGCAGGGCACCAAGTGAAGCAGCTGTTAGTACTATTTTGTAAGTCTTTGGTATGACTCAGCCAGGGATCAAACCCATGACCTCCTGCATTTGAGGCCAATGCTCTAACCACTAAGCCACAAGAGCGGTTCCTGCTTTGTTAATTTTTCTTAAAATCACTCACCAATTCCTTTTAAAAGCTATGCCAGTAATATTTCCAGAACATGACAGTGTGAAAATGTTACTGTATTTTAAGTGTAAGATTATAGATAAAAAGTTGAACAGCAATAATAATAATAATAATAATAATAATAATAATAATAATAATAATAATAATAATAAAATCTAGCACATTATATGAAGCATCAGAAGTTGAAATTTGAGCAATGATAACAGCTGCTATGATAACATATTTGTTTTTATTCAGACCTGGGGAGATCGTGTTCTTGGGGTGGCAGCCTTTATTATCCCAATATCTGTTGCTTTCTCTACCTTTGGTGCAGTTAATGGATCTTGCTTCACTGGAGGAAGGTAAGGTATTAGACTCCTGTCTTGTACAGTTCTTACATGTTTTCAAGACAAATATCAAGTTCTCTTGTGACTTCATGACATTTCTTTTGATATTGATATTAAAAATGTTTATATAGTAAAGCTTTGTTAACTCAAAGCATCTATAACAAAATTTGACATAATATGTGCACTTTGTGCCCAGTATTATTATTATTAGGGTAAATTTTAGGACACACAGTATTATTATTATTAGGGTAAATTTTAGGACACACAGTATTATTATTATTATGGTAAATTTTAGGACACACAGTAGTAACTGAATGGAAAAATGGGAATCAGCCTGGAAATGGCTGAACATAAAATAGAGTATATATGGGTTTGGCTGACCAGGATTGGTTAAAAATGTAAGTTATATTTTAGGAAAAAGAATGTTTTGAGATTGATGGTTGAAAATAGAGTATTTATTGGTTTAGCTGACCAGGATTGGTTGATATGAAAGATAGATTTTAATAAAAGTACTCTTTTGAGAGTTGTAAGTGAAAAACATAGATAATGTTGATTTATTCATGGAATTTTAGTCCTTTAAAGTCTTGAGTTTGGAACACTCACTACTAAAATTAACACTTGATTCTTTGGTGCTGAATTGAAAGCACATGTTTCAAACACATGTAGGTCTAGAAAATGCTGCAGCTCATATCCTTTCTTCTATATAGAAGCTGAAATCCAGGTTTCATTTTTACTGATAAATATAGGTTTGGTCATGAGCACTCAAAAATGTTAAGTTATTGAATTTTTAATATCATGGTGTTTGCATAGGTTTACTATTCACACTATGAAAATGAAGTCATATGGACACCATACCAGGGCCCATTGAAATTAGACACAAAGATACATTGAACCCATTCAAAACTGCTCTTAAAACTCACCTTTTTCAACTGCAAGAACAAACTTAAAGACCTAATAATGTTTCCTACCTTAAATATTTTCAACATTTTGTATGTTTTCTAATTTCATGGAGTTTGTTTTTTGTATTCATATCATTATAGATGTTGTAATGCTCTTAGAGCTTCTAAAGATTAGGTGCTATACAAAGTCCTCATTATTATTATTATTATTATTATTACTATGGGAACTGAATTAGTACTGTGAGTCCTTTAAAGCTAATAATAAATGCTCACACTGACACACTCGATGAATCATTTGTATGTATATGCTAGAAAAGGTTAGCTCCCTTTTTGTCTGCTGGATGATTTCCACTGAGGAGGTTCAATCTCATCCAGTTTGATTATGCTGAATAAAGCACAAATAGAGACTGATTTAACCAACATTGATAGTGGTAGTGAGGAAAAGTCTTGTATGTTGTTCCAAAAAAAACCCAGATGTTTTATGCAGCTTTTAGCATCCACTTTTCCTCCTAATAGATCTATAAATAGATCAAGACACAGGAAATGCACTACATGGCCTAAATGTAATTTTTCTTTAGTGCCAAGAATAGGCTGCCATCGATGGGGAAGAAAAGAGTCAACATGTATTTTCTTTATTCAATAGATAACCTGAGGAAGCAATCATTTAGAATATTTTTGGCACACTGAAGCATTACTTGAAATGCTCAGAGAATATGTGGAACAAGAATACATCTCTTTCTCATGATGAAGACTGGGAAAGAGGATATCAGGACTTAAATCCTTTAATTTTGTTAATTTAATTTAAGTGAGTTATTTGTTCAGCATACTCTGAAGTTTCAAAATGTCAGAGGTATCTTAAATCAGAAATTAGATCAATCTTGTGAGCCTTGCATTGAATGCAACATTTTGATCTGAGACAATAGAGGTCAATGTGTGGCATGCACAGTCAACCATCTGAGGTTTTATTTCATTATTTCATGGATTTTTTTTACAGAGAGAAACATTTTGATGACCACCAGATTAATTTAATGTCAGTACAAAGGCTAATACTTTATCTGGATTTGCCACAATTATTTATCAGTAAGAATAATCAAGTAATTCTCTACGTAACTAGATATAGTTTATCAGTAAGAAAAATCCAGTAATTCTCTAATTAACTAGATATAGTTTATCAGTAAGAAAAATCCAGTAATTCTCTACTTAACTAGATATAGTTTATCAGTAATAATAATCTAGTAATTCTCTACTTAACTAGATATAGTTTATCAGTAAGAAAAATCCAGTAATTCTCTACTTAACTAGATATAGTTTATCAGTAATAATAATCCAATAATTCTCTACTTAACTAGATATAGTTTATCAGTAAGAAAAATCCAATAATTCTCTACTTAACTAGATATAGTTTATCAGTAAGAAAAATCCAATAATTCTCTACTTAACTAGATATAGTTTATCAGTAAGAATAATCTAGTAATTCTCTACTTAACTAGATATAGTTTATCAGTAAGAAAAATCCAGTAATTCTCTACTTAACTAGATATAGTTTATCAGTAATAATAATCCAGTAATTCTCTACTTAACTAGATATAGTTTATCAGTAAGAAAAATCCAGTAATTCTCTACTTAACTAGATATAGTTTATAAGTAAGAAAAATCCAGTAATTCTCTACTTAACTAGATATAGTTTATCAGTAAGAATAATCTAGTAATTCTCTACTTAACTAGATATAGTTTATCAGTAAGAAAAATCCATTAATTCTCTACTTAACTAGATATAGTTTATCAGTAATAATAATCCAATAATTCTCTACTTAACTAGATATAGTTTATCAGTAAGAAAAATCCAATAATTCTCTACTTAACTAGATATAGTTTATCAGTAAGAAAAATCCAATAATTCTCTACTTAACTAGATATAGTTTATCAGTAAGAAAAATCCAATAATTTTCTACTTAACTAGATATAGTTTATCAGTAAGAATAATCCAATAATTCTCTACTTAACTAGATATAGTTTATCAGTAAGAAAAATCCAGTAATTCTCTACTTAATCTGTCCATCCAGCCAGGCCATTGGAGCGGCCGGTACCGGTGATAGCCAGACCATAGCCGACATTCAGGCCGACCATTCGCCAGACAAACCAGCCGGCATTGCCGGCCGTCCATATGTTCACAGTTTCTCCACAAGGGAGAATTAGTGAAATTGTCAGGGATGACGGAATTGCGTCATCTAAGTCCTGGTATGCTCTGTCCAGAGATGCAAGCTATACCAGAACCAACGTACCCTCTAAGCGAATGGTAGATGTGTGCGCAGTGCTCACATCCCTGCGCAAGTATTATGGAGACATAAAAATTTAATGTTGGATTGAGGAAAAATTGAAAATTAAGCTGTGCGGGGATGCCTGAACAGCTGAGCGCGCAGCTTAGAGGGAACATTGACCAGAACACAACTCGGCACACAGTGAGTGTGACGAAACACTTGCAAATCAGTCGTACACAGATCCAGTCATGGAACGGACTGAGTTTAGCTTCAAGGCTGCAGTGGAAGAAATTTATAGGATGTTGGCAACTTCAGAATGCCCACCACCTCTTACCACCCAGTCAAGACTACAAAGTTAATGCGTCTGTAGATCTTGAATGGGAGGAAGAGACAATGTCCTTCCTGCTCCTTCCCCAAAATTCAGAAAGCTAAGTACCAGTGACGTTCTAGTGTAACTGGTACAAAACTCAATCAGATGCTTTCAGTACTGATCTCCAATGTCACGTCAAAGCTAGTCCGAAACGTAGTCGCTACGTCTTTAATATTAGACTTGGCTTCACTAGCCAATTTCTAACTCCCAGGTAAATCCGACAATTAGGGCATAACTGACTTTTGATCCGGAAATCGGATTCCACCGGATAGTATGAACTTCCGATTAATCGGAGTCGGACAAGACAGGAACGACCGATTCGGATAATAAAAATAATAAAGTTGAATTTCTATAGCACCGTGTCTAACACTGCGTGTCATTCGATAGTGTGTTAATAAAGTTAAACAAGAAGTCAGAAAAGTCCAATATGGTCAACACAACCACGCTGTGAGACAATCTATTTGAACCGACGGGTGAAAACCGGAAATGAAGCCGGATATGGTAAAGTACTAAGTAACATGCTAGACATGGCAAAACAAGATACCAGAAACCCGGAAACGGAAGATGAAATTTTGTAGAAAAAAATACGGATTTAGCATTTCCGATTAATCGAATCATATCCGGAATCGGAAAAATTTCATGCCCAAAATCCGGAATCGGAAATCGGTAGAAAAATGCTAATCGGTTATGCCCTACCGACAATGACCCTGCTTGGGAAGCAACGGCCCAGATTGCTAGAGTTATTAACAGGGCAGCTCACCATTCCATGGCCAATGCGTTGACTGCTTCTGCCAACTTAGACCTGATACGACGTAACACATGTCTAAGGTCCACGTCGCTCAAGCCCCATCCTACTCTGGCTTTACGGATGTCTCTGTTTGGGTCACCATTACTCTTAGGGGGAAAAATTGAAGAAGTTCGGAGGTAGGCAGCTCAGGAACTGCCACTCCAACTTGCCGCCCAACTTTCGCAGGCGTCTCGAAACAATCATTCCCTGCCACAGTGGAGGGATGATCAGCGGACCAGGGAAAAGGGATCTTTACAATCAATTGTGCAGTATAGATCCCAACCCAATGCTGGGAGCCAACAGACTAATCAAGCTAGGAGGCACCCATACAGAGGCGGCAAGAACCCAAGTTTCTCTGCCTTCAAGCCTCCTAACTCTAGACGTTGACATACCCTCCCCACTGCCCGCGGACAGCCTACCTGTGTGCGGCCGCCTCCTGCAATTTCAGGACCACTGGACCACTTTATTACCTCAGAACATTTGTGTGGTTCAGGTCATTTTGGATGGACTTTGGATTTCATTTATCCATCCCCCTTCCCTGTCCTCATCTCCCCTCTTCACGGATGTACCGTCAGATCGGGAGAAGGATGCCTGTCTACAAAAAAATAAAAAATAAATAAATAAACCCCGCAGTAGTCGGGATTTTATTCCTGGCTGTTTCTTATCCAGAGGCCGTTCATCGACCCGAGTCGCCTCAACCAATACATTTTACCACTGAAATTCAATGTGGCAATGGCGAGATCAATCCGTCTTTCCATCCGATGGGACAGGTATACCATCAGTCTAGATATGACCGACGCATATTTTCACGTCCCTATCCACCGAGTCACGGAAATTTCTCCGTTTTGCTTATTGGGACTCAGTTTATCAGTTCCAGGTCATCCCTTTTGGCCTCAACATCAGTCCTTGGGCTTTTACCAAGGTTATGGATTGCGTCTCCACCCTGTTCCGCTCGACTTCATCTATAGTGACGGCAGTGTACTTGGACGACATCCTCCAGAAACATATGTTAAGTTCTACTCTGCTCAAAGGCAGAAATGATCTTCTATCACTTTTCGATCATCTAGGCTTTCTTGTGAACTGGAGAAAGTCCGATCTCTGTCCATCTCAGAGTTTTGGTCCATCTGGGTATAGAGTTTTTCACCAATCTGAATCTGGTAAGGCTTCCTCGCGTTCGAGATCATCCGGATAGTCGAACTCGTCAAGTCCGTTTCCAACAGGATGTGTTTTTCAGCGAGAGAGTTCTTGCAACTCCTCAGATTATTCAATGCGGCGGTGGATTTGATCCCGCTCGGCCGTTTTTTTTATGCGCCCCTTACAAATGACGTTACTAGCATAATGGCACCCTTTTTTCAAGTACCCTCAATCACACAATAATGATCACGCCCGAGATAAGATCATTCTTGCGTCTGTGGCACAACCCCTGTTGGCTGTCCACAGGAATTCCTCTGGAGATACCCGAAGCGGAGATAACGGTATGTACTGCCATCAGTACCTACGGTTGGGGTGCCCACCTGTTGCCAGACTTCGATACTGTCAGCGGCACGTGGGTGCCAGGAGAGAGCCCTTTCCACATCAACCTTTCAGAAATAAAGGCTGTCATCATTGCCTTTCATTTCTGGAAGGATCAACACTTATTCAAACTGTCCTCATTATGTCAGACAGCTCTGTGGTGGTGACTTGCCTCCTCAAACAAAGGGGCACTGAATCACCAGACCTGCGCAATCTGATCCGGCAGTTTGTACATTGGTGCGACAATCTCCACATCAATGCACAAATGAGACCCATTCCTGGCAGACTCAATGTCTTGGCTGACACTCTATCCAGGAAAGGTCAAGTCATTCACATGGAATGGTCATTCTATCAATTGGTCCTTCTTCCAATCTGCACACTTTGGGGACATCAGATGATCGATCTTTTACAACAAAGTGGAATCACAAGTTGCCCATCTTCGTCTGTCTGGTTCCAGATCCAGAAGTTTGAGCTGTGGACGCTCTGTCAATCAGCTGGGAGGGGTTGTGGGCATTCTCCTACCCTCCCATGGTCTTGGTACTGAAAATAATCCGGAGGTTAAGGGCTCATAACTGTCAGATGATTCTGATTGCCCCTCTCAGATGGAACAACTCTTGGGTCTCTGATCTACTCGATCTGGCAATAGATCTACCCAGGAAGATTACAGTCAGCCCAAATCTTGACAAGCAACCGCGGTCACGGATGTTCCACCCCTGTCCAGACCGTCTTTATCTTCACGCTTGGTTTTTGTCTGGACGGCCTTGCGAGACAAACAATTTAAACCTTCGATTGTGGAGAGAATCTCGAGAGCAAGAAGGCCCTCTAATCTGAAGGCTTATGAGGGAAAGTGACATGTTTTCAAGGACTGGTACCATATCAATAACATCGTCCCTTTGAGTGTCCCAATCCCTCAACTGGTCGACTTTTTTCTCTGGCTTTTCGAAGAGAAACAGTTGGTCCCAATTATTATCAAATGATACCGCTCCATGATATCAGACACATTCCGCCATCATGGTAAATGTGATATCAGGCATGACAAAGATCTGTCAGGTCTTTTAAACAATTTAGAGTTCAATTGACCAAAATCCCTCACCCAGTTTCCAAATGGAATCTGTCCTGGGTTTTAACATGGCTCAATTCAGACAGTATTGAGTCTTTAGCCCACAATTCGTTAAATCTACTATCATACAAAAGGGGTTTCTTGATAGTCTTAGCTTCAGCATACAGGTTGAATGAGTTATATGCCCTTTCCAGTGACCCGAACTATCTTGAGTTTAGATCAGATGGTTCTGTGGTCCTCTTGATGCAGCCAGGCTTTGTAGCAAAAATAGGTTACCATCCATTGGCAATCAAAGAGTCATCATTGGCTTGCTTTCTTCCATAGATAAGTCAGGAGCAACAGCCATGCAAGATCACCCCTCAAGCCCTTGCTTCATGGCTGGAGTGGGTTATACACTCAGCGTACTCTGAGGTCTCTCAAGATCAGAGTCGCCTCATGAAGATTACCGCTCATGAGATTAGAGCAATTTTGGCAAGCCTTGCATTTGAATGCAATGTTTTGATCCGGGATATACCAGTAATAGAAGTTGTTGGCTGACATGCAGAGTCAACCTTCTCCAGTTTTATCTCAAAGATTTGACCTTGCAGAGGCAAAACTTGAATCTAGTAGGTCCAGTGTTGGCAGCCCAGATGCCCACCAGACCCATTTAAAACAACCAGCACAGCCTATCAGCTTCGCTGGATTCGCCAGATAAGAAGATTTCAATAACTATCTTCTTAACTGTATAAAGTGGTCACATATCACGTGACCCTGGTCTGTGTTGCTGATTAAATTATGAGAACGGGTTATCGTTCAAATGGGGAATCCAGCCATCATTCCCTAGAGGATACCTGGGGTAGAGGTAGGATGCTCAGCATTCCCTCCTCCTATTACCTATTCTCCTAATGTTAATGTGATTGGGGGAATGTATTCGAAGGAGAAAGCAAATTTTTTAAGTAAATTATGTTTCTCTGCGAATACTTACCCAATCACATGACTTAAAAACCCTCCCAACCACCCCGCCATGCGAGCACCCTCGTATAGTATATATTGCTTAGCTTAAAAACTAGCGACACCTGGTGGTGGCAAGGGGACATAAGGGGCAAGAGTTATTGCCCTTTGTCTATAGGATATAGACAGAAAAGACGAATTTTCGTCTTTTAGTAGCCCTCGATAGTAGGGCTCGATTCGTTAGGTAGCAGGTTTATATCCCTAATGTTAATGTGATTGGGTAAGTATTCTCGGAGAAATGTAATTTACTTAAAAAATTTGCTTTCTCCAAGTATGCTTGCTTGATCACATTATGATGAAACCCTCCATCCTCCCATCAAAAGTCTATTATCCTGATCAATGTATCACACAACTTACAACTGACAAACACATACTGTCAGTCAGGTGTGATATTAGGTAAGAGTTTTTTCCCTTGTCCATGTAGTACATAGACTGCAAATACAAATTTTGTCAGTTTGCAGGATGGCTCGATTTAGGAGGTAGGAAACTAATTTTAAATACATTAATTTAATGTGCTAATTGTTTCTGGACAAAATATAATTTAATTAAAAAAAAAATTTTTCTCCATAGCAGAAATGCTTGCCTTAATGTAGTTGGTAGAGAGAATTGTTTGTTACATTTCAGAATAATGTATGTGGCCGCTAGGGAAGGGCACCTGCCAGAGATTTTGTCATATGTCCATGTTGCACAGTATACACCACTACCATCTCTTCTAGTATCTGTAAGTACCGAATATATCATAATGTAATGTATAGCATGATCTCATAAACTGGAATTTCCTTTGATCTAACAAAATTTATTCAGTGCCATGACTGAAGCAATAAACCGCAGACAAAACCCTTTTCTTTTTTTTTCATCAGTTCAATTAACTAATGTTTTTCAAAGGGAATTTCTTTAGTCCAGTGTGTATTAACTCATCTGAAAATAGTGATTTATTGGCATAATTCTTTGGCCATTTTTTGTAGTTCAGCATACTTTCAATTCTCACCTTGCAATAGATCTAGTTACCCTATGGCACGGTCCTTTGTCAAATGACCTGCTGACCTGGCAATAAGGTCTGTGACCCTATGGCACGATCCTTTCTTCATCGAGTAGTTGCTGACATGGCAATAAGGTCTGTGACCCTATGGCATGGTCCTTTCTTCATCGAGTAGTTGCTGACCTGACAATAAAGTCTGTGACCCTATGGCATGGTCTTTTGTTCATCGAGTAGTTGCTGACCTGAAAATAAGGTCTGTGACCCTATGGCATGGTCCTTTGTTGATCGAGTAGTTGCTGACCTGACAATAAGGTCTAGTGACCCTATGGCACAGTCCTTTGTCAAATGAGTAGATGCTGACATGGCAATAAGGTCTGTGACCCTATGGCATGGTCCTTTGTTGATCGAGTAGTTGCTGACCTGACAATAAGGTCTAGTGACCCTATGGCACAGTCCTTTGTCAAATGAGTAGATGCTGACCTGGCAATAAGGTCTAGTGACCCTATGGCATGATTCTTTGTTCATTGAGTATTTGCTGACCTAGAAATAAGGTCTAGTGACCCTAAAGCACAGCCCTTTGTCAAATGAGTAGTTGCTGATCTGGCAATAAGGTCTAGTGACCCTATGGCATGATCCTTTGTCACATGAGTAGTTGCTGACCGGGCACTAAGGTCTAGTGACCCTATGGCATGGTCCTTTGTTCATCGAATATTTGCTCACCTGGCACAAAAGTCTAGTGACCCTATGGCATGGTCCTTTGTTCATTGTGTGTAGTGCATCATACTTGCATATCATCTTTTGTTCATTTACAGTTGCAGTTTGTAATGTCATTTTAACAACATTATTTAATGAAATTTGAAAAGCATACTTGAGACAACATGAAATGTGACACAAAAACATGATTTAGGACTCCCAAACCCCATTGTAATTGTTGTGTTTTGGAAAAATTGCTTTTCAGGAATATTTGTGTCTTGCTACTAAGTGAGGAAACAACACGGAAGCTGACAGTTTACGGGTCATAAGTCCCACCCGATTGGCGTAGGGAAGGGGCGCCACGGGTCAGCTTTGACGGTGGGAGGGATTATCGTGTCTCACTGGCCAACTACTGCCCGCCTCAAGCAGGGCAGCCCCCGGTCAATAAGGTGTTGACCTGCCATCATTGTATGCCTGCTCCAGTGGGTGTCTGGAGCTCAGTGTGTTGCTCAATATGACAAGCAGACAAAAATTCCACACCAGACAAAAGGAAAAAGAAACCAATAAAGAAGACTCCAGCTCTTCGATTTGCAAGCTGGAATGTGCGCACTATGTGTACAGGCATCTCCGTTGACCTCAGAGAAGTGGATGACACCAGGAAAATGGCCATCATCGATAGAGAACTCACCAGGCTAAATATCAGCATAGCTGCCCTCCAGGAAACTAGGCTGGCCTCTAGTGGCTCCCTCAGAGAGGAAAACTACACTTTCTTCTGGAAGGGTCACGAACCTGAGGAGCCCCATCAGCATGGAGTGGGCTTCACCATCAAAAACAATCATCTGTGCTTAGTTGAATCTCCCACAGGGGGCACTGAGCATCTCTTGTCCATCCGTCTCACCACTGCTGCAGGCCCTATCAACATTATCAGTGTCTACGCCCCAACCCTCTCGTCTTCAGAAGACGCAAAGGATCAGTTCTATGGGCAGCTGGACGAACAAATTAAAGGATGCCCCAAACATGAACCACTATTTCTCCTTGGCGAGTTCAATGCCAGAGTAGGTGAGGATCATGAGTCATGGCCTACCTGTCTAGGATATCATGGTACTGGAAAGACCAATGAAAATGGTCAGAGACTGCTGGAGCTGTGCACATACCATGGCCTGTGCATAACAAACACTTTATTCAAGGGTAAGCCACAACACAAAGTGTCATGGAAACACCCCAGGTCCCAGCACTGGCACCAGCTTGATTTGGTCATCACCAGGCGCTCTGCCTTTAATAGCGTCCTCTCCACCAGAACCTACCACAGTGCAGACTGTGACTTCGACCATGCCCTTGTGAGCACCAGGGTGCGACTACAGACACAGACACTATACCGCTCAAAACCAAAAGGACACCCACACATAAACTCTGCACAGAAGTTGGTCCCCTCCAAGGTGCAGGAGTATGTGTCCGCCCTGGACAAGGCTCTCCAGGACCTGCCAGAGAACAATGCTACAGCCAAGAGGAACGCCATGAAGGGTGCCATCTACAAAACAGCCATGTCCATGTTTGGCAAAAAGGAACGACCCAGTCAGGATTGGTTCAATGCACACCTATCAAGGATGGAACCAGTAATCGAGGAGAAGCGAAAAGCCTTTATAGCATACAAAAAATGCCCCAGTGAACGGACACTTACTGCTCTTAAAAGTGTTCGAAGCAATACTCAACGCATCACTAGACAGTGGGCGAACAAGTACTGGCAACAACTGTGTGAAGGAATCCAGCACAGTGCCGAGTCTGGAAACATCCAAGGTATGTACAGTGGCACCAAGAAGGCTCTAGGCCCTACAGTGAAAGGGGTCACTCCCCTGAAATCTATGATGGGAGAGAAGATCACAGACTGTGGGCAACAGATGGCCAGATGGGTGGAGCACTACTCAGAGCTATACTCCCGAGAAACTTGAGTCACCGAAGCAGCCCTCAGCAGCATAAAGAATCTTCCCACCATGGAGGAGCTTGACAAAGTGCCAACTTTAGAAGAGCTCAGCAAAGCAATTGACTCCCTCCCAAATGACAAAGCACCAGGTAGTAACAGCATCCCGCTTAAAGCTATCAAATGTGGGAAACCAACACTGCTCCAAACATTGCACGAACTACTTTGCCTCTGCTGGGAGGAAGGAGCAGTCCCCCAAGACATGCCTGATGCCACAATTGTGACCCTTTACAAAAACAAGGGCGACTGCAGTGACTGTTATAATTACAGAGGGATCTTGCTTCTGAGCATTGTTGGTAAAGTGTATGCCCGCATCATACTAAACAAGCTGCAGTTGTTGGCAGACCATGTGTACCCAGAATCCCAGTGCGACTTTAGAGCAGGCAGGTCGACAACAGACATGATCTTCTCTTTATGACAACTCCAAGAGAAGAGCAGAGAGCAAGGTCAACCACTCTACATGATGTTCATCGACCTCACCAAGGCCTTTGACTTAATCAACAGGAAGGGCCTTTTTGAAGTTCTCAGTAAGATCGGTTGCTCCTCAAAACTCTGCAGCATGATAATCTTTTTCCATGCAGATATGAAGGGACAGTCCTGTATAATGGCTCTTCCTCAACCTCCTTCCCAATTAACAGCAGTGTGAAGCACCAACCCTATTCGGGATCTTCTTCTATTTGCTTCTGTCCTACACCTTAGACTTGTCCATGGATGGCATATATATACACACTAGGTCCAATGGGAGGCTGTTCAACCTGGCATGACTGTGCTCGAAGATGAAAGTGAGGGCTGTTCTCATCAGGGAGATGCTTTTTGCAGATGATGTGGCTTTTGTGGCGCACACTGAGGAAGCCCTTCAGAGACTGGGGAACCATTTTGCTGATGCCTGCATGCAGTTTGGACTCACCATCAGCCTGGAATAGACAAAGGTCAACGTGCAAGATACCACCATTGCCCCTACAATCAAAATCAATGGTGTCACCTTGGAAGCAGTCAACAACTTTACCTACCTGGGGTCAACCATCAGCAACACTCTCTAGCTTGATAAGGAGCTGGACAGAAGGCTTGGAAAGGCAAACACCATCATGTCACGACTGAAAAAGAGGGTGTGGGAAAACAACGCACTGACAGAGCAAACCAAAGTCAAAGTTTACCAGGCCTGCATTCTCAGCACCCTTCTATTTGGAAGTGAGACCTGGAGTACCTACATGAGGCAAGAGCGCTGGCTCAACTCCTTCCATATATGGTGTCTTAAACGTATCTTGTAAATCACCTGGCAAGACAGTGTCCCACACAGCAAAATCCTGCAGCGTGCAAATACCCACAGCATGTTCTCCCTGCTGAGCAAACATCACCTTTGATAGCTGGGACAAGTCCGACACATGGAGGATGGGAGGCTGCCAAAGGATATCCTATGTGGACAGCTGGCCACTGGCATGAGAAGAGTCGGCTGCCCGTCACTCCATTTCAAGGATGCGTGCAAGAGGGACCTGAAGGCATGTGACATTGCACCTGATGGCTGGGAAGTGCTGGCTGAGGACCAAGGCACCTGGAGACTGACAGTAAGTAAGGGTATATCAGTTGCTGATATGAGGAGAGGCCAATTGGTGGCAGAGAAATGTGTAAGAAAGGGCCATGTGGCAGCAACCACAGCAACTCAGGCTTCCCAGTATGTCTGCACAAACTGCAAAAGGGACTGCCACTCATGCATAGGCCTGCACAGCCACAACAGACAATGCCAACAACCCAGAGACAGACGACACCCCAAGGGCGCTATCCGCATGGTCTCCTGAGACTAAGGCGCCAATGATGATGACTTGTGATAAGATGAAATGTCACACAAAAACATGATTGTAATTGTTGTGTTTTGGAAAAATTGCTTTTCAAGAATATTTGTGGCAAAGATTTTTCAACAACAAAAAAACATTTCTTGACCACTGCAGTGTAATTATGCTTTTAATCAGTAAGTCTGTTCAAACCTATCCTAGAGGTATGCTACTGATATTGAGGCAATTAAAAAAAGGCAATCAGAAATAACAACTATCTTTTAGTGATTACTTTCATGGCTGACAGTAGCTAGGCTTGCTAGGGTGATGTGTTAAGTCCATTTCTACTGTGGTAGAGTCCATTTTCTAGTAGTAGAGACCATTATGCTAATTTGCATAGGTAGAGTATGCCAATTAGATCTGATTTGTCTGAAGTTAAGTTCATCAAAGAGACATGCTAAATAACCATTGTTATTACACATCAATGAATGGCAGTGTTGAAAGACAAGAAACATGCTAAAGAACCACTGAACCACTCCAGTGGCCTAGTGGTTAGAGAGTCCACCGTGGAATTGGGAGGTCATGGGTTCAATCCCTGGCCGAGCCATACCGAAGACTTACAAAACTGGTACTAACAGTTGCCTCGCTTGGCGCTCAGCATTAAGAGTTTAGTGTTAAGACTGGTCGGCCTGGTGTCAGGATAATGTGATTGGTTGGGACATCATGCTACATGTCAGCGGCATGATGCCCCAGTGATAGACATCACTATAAACTGCCTCAATGTAGACATCATAGCGATATGACTAAACAAATTGTTAAAGCTACATTAAAAATCCTAAACAAACAAACAAACAAAACAAAAAAGAACTATTGTTTTTACACATCATTGAATGAAATTGTTGAACACTAATGACACTTGTATTGGCTTCATATCCCTATATAACTAATTACGCATTAAGTATGTTGAATACAGTTAATGGGGATCCCATCATGCTAATTTGCAAAGGTAAAGTTCACAAAGTGGAACAACCCAATTAATTTTAATTTATAGGTACACATAAACAAAAGTGATGTTTCTTTATGAATTTAAAAATTCAGCAAAATAAAATGAGGCTGCTGGAGCCAAATAATTTATTAATAATATATTTTTAAAATTGATTATAATATATTACTTAAGTGAACCTTATTACCATAAACCTCCTCTTCCTCAGTTTAAAAGTTGGAAGATACGTGACACGAAACTATACAAAGACTTAAGAAAAAAAAACAATTCTTGGTTAGTGTTTATAATGAAATCCAGTAAAGATATATTGTGCAAATGACGTCAATGACTATTGAAACAGAATACAGATAATTACACATTGTAGGTTCTCTCATATGGAACTGAAGTAACACTTGAAACAATTACTCTTCAGGGTCTGAAAGTTATGGTGGACATAGGTCTGGAACTGATAGTTTTTTTTTTACTGTGGACATGTCATATATTAGCCTGTCATTGTCACTAGTCCATCAGACCTTTCTTTGTTCTTTAAATTCAATAAATTATACACTTTTATCTCCAAAACATCTGAGAATAGTAACAGAAGTGCACATACATAAGTGGAAATCAGTTTTTCAGTAGTGAGAGACTGTTGTTGTATCTTTAAATTTAGTCCCAGTCTAAATTTTGATCATTGTCAATCAGATGTTCACCAGTTTACATTTCATTATTGTCAATCAGACAGTTTTGTCTGTCCTACTATTGTAATGTAGGGTCCTACTTATTTTCATTGACCATTGAAACAAGCCCTGTATATTTTATATGAATTTTTAAGCCCTGAATATTATATATGATTTTTTAAGCCCTGTGTATTAAATATGAATTTTCAAGCCCTGTGTATTAAATATGAATTTTCAAGCCCAGTGTATTATATATGAATTTTCAAGCCCTGTATATAATATATGAATTTTTAAGCCCTGCATATAATATATGAATTTTCAAGCCCCATATATTAGTAGAATATACATGTATACATTTTCAAGCTCTTTATATTATATAAAAATTGTCAATCCCTGTATATTATTAGTATGTACATGTATTCATTTTGAAGCTCTTTATAGTATACATGTATATGAATTTTCAAGCCCTTTATATTATATATGAATGTTCAAGCCCTGTGTATTATATATGAATGCCTTTCAAGTAGTATATACATGTATACATTTTCAAGTTCTTTATAGTATATATGAATTTTCAAGCCCTGTATATATATATATATATATATATATATATATATATATATATATATATATATTATATATATGAATGTTTAAGGCCTGTATACCATATATGAATTTTTAAGCCCTCTATATTATACATGAATTTTTAAGCCCTGTGTATTATATATGAATTTTCAAGCCCTGTATATTGCACATGAATATTTTGGCAACTGTAACTGGATATCATGTTTCTTTCCAGACATTAATTTCAGCCACTATGGTAGTATCAGGGGACATCTTTTCCCTCATAGATTTCTTCAGCTTTGCAGCCTGGATGTTCTATGGAGCAACCATGGTAGCCCTTCTCATACTTAGAGTCACACAGAAGAAAAGACCAAGGCCATATAAGGTAACATTTTACAATCAAAACATTGTATTCAATTTAGAGTGTTTTTGCTTTTCAATTGTTGACTGTATGAGTTTATTAACACTTACATATTTAATTCCAATTTTGAGTCATATCTTGTTTGGGTTTTTTGAAACAAATGGTTCATAAAAGATGCACAGATGTAATAATAATAATAATAATAATAATAATAATAATAATAATAATAATAATAATAATAATAATAATAATAATAATAATAATAATAATGAGGAATTGGCATAGCACATAATATTTAGAAGCTCTAGGTGCTTTGCAACATCTATAATGATATGACTACAAAAAACAACAGAAAAACAAGCACCATGAAATTAGAAAAAATAAAAAAACATAAAAATTGCTGAAAATATTTAAGGTAGGAAACATTATTAGGTCTTTAAGTTTGTTCTTGCAGTCAAAAAAGGTGAGTTTTAAGAGTACTCTTGAAAGAGATCACTTGGGCTTTTTGTCTAATTTTAATGGGTAATTTGTTCCATGTTGCTGGGCCCTGGTATGCCAAAGAACGTTGTCCATATGACTTTGTTTTCATAGTGGGAATAATGAGTATACGATTGTCAGAAGAGGAGCATAAGTATCTTGCTTGTGTGTACACATGGATGAGGCCTGATAGGTTTGTTGGACTGGAGTCCATCAGTGAAACGTAGCACAGAGAACAAATTTTGTTTGATTCTGGACAAATGGATAACCAGTGTAGGGTACAGAGCAGCGAGGAGGTGTGCTCTGATCATGGTACAGTGGACAATATAATTTTGTGACAAGAAAATTTATTTATCCATGCCTTAATTTTGTGTCCAGTATTTCATTTGGGCTGGAATTTGTTTATTCAAATTACTTAATTCAAGTGACTTTGCACTTTCTGTTCTCTCCCTATTCAGCATTAAAAAAATTGAATAGTCTGTCCCTAAGTGACCTTTCTGTCCTCTCCCCACCCTCCTTTAGAAAATTGAATGGTCTGTCCCTTCATGACTTTTATTTTCCTTCTCCACCTACTTTAGAAACTTGAATGGTCTGTCCATAATGATATTTCTCTCTTCCTTCCCCACTCAATTTAGCAAATGGAATGGTCATCCATAAGTTAATTTTGTCTTCAGCAGATCTTCTGTAGAAATTAAAGCAGTAGCTAATGTCAACATTGGTATCAAATACTGACAAGAATAAGCAAGTCAATTTTGGCTTGGAAATGTGTAGTTTACATTACAGAAAACCACCTGACTTGGAACATTGTATTTAACAGCCTGATTTATAACCTAGCAATTAACAGTGAAAGTTTGTTCATTGTCCATTTTGTTTTGGAAAAAAACATATTCAGCAAGAGCCATTAGAATTTCAGGATCTTTGATAAAAAGACTTTTGAATTAAATAATACAGTTTTCTATCTATCTATCTATCTATCTATCTATCTATCTATCTATCTATCTATCTATCTATCTATCTATCTATCTATCTATCTATCTATCTATCTATCTATTATCTGCAGAGTATCATGTCTCTGTCTTAAAATGTGTAGCAGTTATTGTATGTCTTACGTGTAGGAATTCTTGTCTGATGTGCAGAAGTTGTTGTGTGTGTAACATTACTCTCACATGGTCTGAGCTGGAGTGGCAATATTGTGTAATTCCATTTTATTAGCAGGAACCATGGTAACTCAGTGGTTTGTATGTTAGACTTGAAGCTGAAATGGTGCTTGCTTGAATCCTACCATTAGAACAACATTGTTTGGCTACTATAGTGTGTCCATGAACAAGTCACATTGCTCCAGTTTGCTTAGCGCTGCTTATCTGTAAAACACCTAAGCAAACTACTCCTTTGACAAGCATGGGTCTGATGACTGTCAGTAATGGCTAATATGACAGCAGTCAACCTCTTTTCTATCACAAATGCCTCTTTGTATTTCAGGTACCCATAATAATTCCCATCATTGTATTACTATGTTCCTGTTTGTATTTCAGGTGCCCATAATAATCCCATCATTGTATTGCTATGTTTCTGTTTGTATTTCAGGTGCCCATAATAATTCCATCACTGTGTTACTATGTTCCTCTTTGTATTTCAGGTGCCCATAATAATTCCCATCATTGTATTGCTATGTTCCTGTTACCTTCTGGTGGCACCCATTATCCAGCAGCCAAGAATTGAGTTCCTCTATGCCTTCCTGTTCGTCATCAGTGGCCTGCTTTTCTATGTACCTTTTGTAGTCTTCAAGAAGAACTACAAATTTATGAGTAAGTAATTCAATAAATTTTCCTTCCATAATTATGACATAAAGAGCCACTGATCAGCACATAAACTGTTGCATCAAAATAAAAACGCATTAGTTCATACAAGAAAATACAAACTTGAGGAGTACTAACCCCTTTCCTTCTGATCCCCCATTTCATATGGAGCACATCAGAAGGAGTATCAGGTCAGGGTCTGGATATCTACTAAGTACTCAAGTGAATGTTAACCCTGTAATACATTACACTATATTAACATTTCTTTAAAATGAAGTTCTGATGTGAGCATAGATATCAAAATGATGTTAATGTACAGTATTCCATGTTGGTTAATGTTTCTTCTTTCTGAGATATATGTCATTGAAGTGCAGGGATGGGCAATAATTTATGCATGGGGGCCACTCTACAGATTCTGGTAAGTCATCATGGGCCAAATATTTGTACTTTATTAATGAAACTACCTCACAATCTAGTAGTTTCCTTAATTGCTGGGAGTCATGTTGGGCCAGACAGAAATGTCAGACAGGCCATATCCAGCCCATGGGATGTATTTTGCCCACTTCTGGTCAAGTGTAAGAATTAAATCATTATCTTAAAGTTTCAAAGGCAGATTAACTGTGATAACTGAATAGTTCTGACTGTGAACAGACATCAGATAATAGTTACCTGATAGGTTAATTACATCAGAGAATAGTTACCTGATAGGTTAATTACATCAGAGAATAGTTACCTGATAGGTTAATTACATCAGAGAATAGTTATCTGATAGGTTAATTACATCAGAGAATAGTTACCTGATAGGTTAATTACATCAGAGAATAGTTATCTGATAGGTTAATTACATGCCAGATTGCTGTGATATTCTAGATTAAACAACATTTGTACAAACCAAACTGGTTGGTTTGAAAACCTCATCTTTAATTGTCTTTGTTCTATTTTCAGCAAACTTTACATATTTAATGCAGATGCTATTACGGGTAGCTCCAAGTAAATATGAACCATCTGTGTGAACACACCGTTTAGAAGCTTAAAACTGAAAATTTGTATCATCATCAGCACATACCAGTCTCTGCAAGGGAAATAAGCCATAAATCTGGATAATGGAAGGCCACAGAACTAATATGATGCAGTTTCATTGCGACCATCAAAACATATCTGCCAGGAAGTAGTTTGCAACAATAATGCTGAATGCTGTCAAATTTTGTAACACTTCAGCACTGCTACCTGGGAGATTTTTAATTGATGAATGTGGACCTTGTTTACATGTAGTTTTCATGGTTGACTATTTAAAAATGGCTATTAGTACATTTAAAAAATTGCACAAATTATATTTTTCTCTTTGCCATGTCTTGTTTTTCGGAAACTTGAGGACATTTAAATCATGGGGGAATTGTTGAAGATTTATTTTATTTTTATCACTGAAAAATCTTGTATCTTATATGATAACATATATTGAATTTAGTTTGTTGTGTTAGACCAGAAAGGAGATAATGAGGAAGCCATATGTTCTACAATCTACTTTTTCAATGTAATAAAATAGCATTCTGAATGATGTGAAATAGTTCTACCATATTTTGTCAATTTTTTTATATACTTGCAGTACAGTAAACTGTAAACGAGAAATAGATGTCATGTAAAATAATTGTTATATAAAGACACATTGGATAAATTTAACTTTATGATTATATTCTCTCCGCTTCCTCCCCAACTCCAACATTACCAGCTATGTACATTTTCTTCTATTTACACAAGAATAGATCAAAGGAATAAAAACAATGCACCTTGGTCAAGGATATAAAATTGATGGGTTTAGGTGCAAATCTACAGCCATGGAGTCTGAGGTCAATGTATAGGTTTCACTTTCAATAATTTCTTTCTTTTTGTCAGATATAGAACCAGTCTCAAATCTCCAGGTTTAGATTATCAAAAAATGACTACCAACACAGATACATTTCCTGAAACAATCAAAGAGATTGGAATTGCATTCCAAAATACATCACCTATCTCTGGTGCTTTAAACAGAGGCATTATTTGTTTTAAGTCCGTAATGCCTGTCTTTAAATCGGAAAATTGGCTGGAAAATCCAGCTTTGTAACCTCAAGCACCAGGTTGATGTAGGCATATCCATCTTTGGATTGTAGTTATTAGTGCAGATTGAAAATGTAAAAGTCAGTACATGTATTAATAGAAAGGGAGATAACCTTTAAATTGGCTGCATTTCCCCTTAAGTTTAATTTTTTTTATCCTAAAAGGAGCTGACAAATTCTGCTTATTATAGAATATCAAGAATTTACTGGCAGAGAATAAATTGAAATCTTTTAGAGGAATCTAATGTAAATGATTTGTTTTCTAGCTAGTGTCTAAAAAAATGACCATTACAGATTTCATCATTGAAGATTATCCGTTAGGAAAGATAATAAAAATAGGAGATTTATTGTAGAGATGGCGTCACTTCTTTTGCTAATATGACGTGTAATCTGCATACATTATGGTACGTTGTAAGACTTATTTCACTTTAATGGAGAATGTGATGATATGCGCATGAAACTTTTTAAAATGTTTTTAAAACATTCAGTCTGGTATTGATGGTATTTTTACCACATTAAGTAGACATATGAGAAATTCTTGCTGTGATCTGAATTGATCCCCAATTAAATTTCATTATAGCCAGCTGTTAGTCCATCCTTATGCATCAGAGAAGAAAGAATCCAACTATTCTATATAGTGCACTTAGCTAGGGATTGAACCCAGGCCATGTGAGTTGCATGTTAAGGGTTGTATCATGAACATTATGGATACAGGCTTGGCAAGATTTCACAAAACTTAATAACTTAAGTTTGAAAATGAGCATGATTTCATTACCTACTGATGGAGAGTGATGACATTAATTAGGCATAAGGATTTTCTAATCCACTTAATGACTCAATGAGTAACTCCGAATCAATGTAAAGATGACAAGCATAACTAATTTGTAGGAAAATCTACTCTAAATATCACCCATATTAATTAAGACTCAAATGCTCTATTCACACAGTATGTCTTGCCTGATTGTAAATTGTTTGAATAAAGGGAGGTGACTTATTGGACAAGGCTTTCATACATACAAATTAGCTAAATTTGTATGATAATGGGGGAATTGCTTATCATCAGCCACATGCATGTACAAATCTGAATGCCTGAATTAC
Organism: Unio pictorum; assembly: GCA_030141615.1. Lineage (NCBI taxonomy): Eukaryota > Metazoa > Mollusca > Bivalvia > Unionida > Unionidae > Unio > Unio pictorum. The sequence continues at coordinate 3,447,820 of JARLTB010000365.1, forward strand.
TACATTGTTCATTATCAAGGTCAAAGTAAAGTATTTTGTCATCAGGCATCAGTCTTAAATATTTTGTAATCAGTTCTTTTTATCTCCCTTTGAATATTCTACAATCATAATTTGACTTATAACAATTTATGTCATCTTTCACAGTCAATTTCAGAACAAGTGCTTTAGTTTTTTTATTTATTGTATTGTGCAGTTGCTTTATGTTTTTTATTATTAGCACATAAAAATCATGTGTTGTCGTTACTTAAAATCCACTTTGCATGAAACACGGTTTAAAATCAGGACATTGGCTAATCGCCTGCACCAACTAAAACTACGATTTCCATCCATTGTTGAACTTGTACTATATATTTTTATAACATAAAAACACACCTTTTAGCATTTTAAGATAAACTGACCAAAAAAATAGAAGAGCTTACCTTAAAACATCTTGAACAATGCAGTAACAATTACACAAGACAAAAAATTAAAGTTTCTGCTCTTAAATCTTGCCTTTGTCAAAGGTTTGCCAATTTTTAATCAAAGACTCATAATATCTCAATAAATATTTTGCCTTTCCATTAAATTTCTCAATTACCAGTACAGGAACAAGGTAATCAGTTTGCAGCTTGTTGAGTACACATGTGGGCCATTATATAACAATTCCTAATTGGATCAGTAATTACCCAGCACATCATTGCAATGGTTGTTGCTCTTGTGGAACAGTTCTAGTCGCCAGTAGACTGGTCGTGGTTGATGTACTGGATGGACAGCTCTGGTATCCAGTAGACTGGTTGTGTTGTTTTATGTAACGTGTAGGTAGAATGTGCAAAAATAACTTTGTTTTCCTTCAAATTTGAAAGGTTTTAATTTTTAAAGTAGCAAATTTAAACTACAAAACAGTGATATTTTGGCCTACCATGAGTAATTTCACTTGTATACTGGACAGTTCTCACAGCAAAGTTGCTCAAATCATGTGACTTTAAAATCTAGGTTTTGATGGTGGCTGCTAATAATGGCTTCGAAAACAGATTTAAAGAACAATGATTTAAATAAAGCAAAATAGCTACCTTTGATCTCTGGTTTTTATCAACTCATTTTAAATCTTTTGATTTGACATAGAAATTAATGTTCTGTTTTAATATGTATGTATGTATGTATGTATGTATGTATGTATGTATGTATGTATGTATGTATGTATGTATGTATGTATGTATGTATGTATGTATGTATTATCAATGGCATTTCATGGTCTATGATGTTTTGCAGCTGGCTGAAATTCCTTTGTTTTAATTCTCAATGGCTGTTTATGGTCTATGGTGTTTGCAGCAGGCTGAAATTCGATTCCTTTGTTTAAATTCTCAATGGCTTTTCATGGTCTATTATTTTTGCAACAGGCTGAAATTCCTGTTCAAATTCTCAGTGGGTTTTCATGGTCTATGGTTTTTGCAACAGGCTGAAATTCCTGTTCAAATTCTCAATGGCTTTTCATGGTCTATGGTTTTTGCAACAGGCTGAAATTCCTGTTCAAATTATCAATGGCATTTCATGGTCTATGGTTTTTGCAACAGGCTGAAATTCCTGTTCAAATTCTCAATGGCTTTTCATGGTCTATGGTTTTTGCAACAGGCTGAAATTCCTGTTCAAATTATCAATGGCATTTCATGGTCTATGGTTTTTGCAACAGGCTGAAATTCTATGTTTAAATTCTCAATGGCTGTTTATGGTCTATGCTGTTTTGCAACTGGATGAAATTCCAATGTTTTCATTTTCAATGGCAGTTCCTGGTCTATTCTGTTTGCAGCAAACTGAAATTCCTATGTTAAAAATCTCTGTCTGCCTGACACTATCAGATTAAAACACTACATTTTATTTCATGGATCATTAACCTGAAAGCATTAGTTTTGATAAAATACTTAGTGATACTCCATTTTACCATATATTTTACCAAGAGTAGATAATTTTAAATAAAAAAGTTATAAATAAATATCACATATTACTCTGATTATCCAAAAGATTTTATATGATAAAGATAAAATGTTATAAATTTTATCTTTGCATGAATAATTCACATCAAAAGTGCCTTCCTAGTTCCCAATATATTTTACTGGAACAGTCATTAGGCAAAAAAAAATGTGTCTACCAGGCCTACTCTTCTAATTTATTTTATGTAACCAGAACCACATATTCTTTAATTTTGCCACAATGGGATTTAGGTGTTAACAGTGAAAATTGTCAAGTGGAAATAACTTTCTTTTAATTTTGCCATAATGGGATTTAGGTGTTAACAGGGAAAATTGTCAAGTGGAAATAACTTTCTTTTAATTTTGCCATAATGGGATTTAGGTGTTAACAGGAAAATTGTCAAGTGGAAATAACTTTCTTTTAATTGCTGCTGAGAGGAAAAGTCTTTGTGTGTATGTGTCAAAGTTTGATATATCATGACAACTTAAATCAATTGATTATGATTGAGATGTAAAGACATGTATATAAAATATTTTTATGTATAAATACACCGAGGTAAATCAGTATTAAAATTTAAGGCATTCTTGGTCTGTTTTATTTTTCTGGATTTGTTCTGAATAGTCAGAATAGTCAACTAATCCTGTCGTATGACCTGTTAGGTTTCACAATTTTGTGTGTGTAAAATAACTGTGGTCTGATATATTTGTAGTCATTTGTGAGATCGCTCCACTTGCATACAGCCATGTACACATCCATCAATATAATGGATACATTGAAGTAATTCATTGTCATACAAAGTAATTCATTGTCATTACAATGTAATTCATTGTCATTACAAAGTAATTTATTGTCATTACAAAGTAATTCATTGTCATTACAAAGTAATTTATTGTCATTACAAAGTAATTCAATGTCATTACAAAGTAATTCATTATCATTACAAAGTAATTTATTGTCATTGCAAAGTAATTCAATGTCATTACAACATAGTTTATTTTCATTACAAAGATATGTCACTGTGATTAATCTTCAGATGGAGTCATGGTGGTACAAATTAAGACAGCCTATTTCATATTTAATGTGCCTTGTCTTACTTTAGATTTCAAACAGACATGTACTGCTGTTTGATACGAATAACTATATTGCAGGTTGTAACATGGCAGTCTGTAGAGTATCTGGAAATGAATATTACAACCATACATTTTAGCAGTACAAGTTCCACATATATGAATGCTCCACAATATCACATTCACTCCTTAAGATCGACTAATGCATAATGCACCAGCAGATCTGAGTCTTGAAAGCATAGTTAGAACAAACAGTAATCACCAAGATATGCTGCCCAGTAATGAGCCAGCAGATCTGAACCTTGAAGGCATGTTGTAGAACCACAGTATAGACCTAGAACTGATATGTATTATTCACTAGCACCTGCTGGATTTCAGTGACTTTCAGATGTTTATATTCTACAAAGCCTAGTACAAAATAGGTTTCCCACAATGAAAACAGAGAATGTAAATAGTATTTTTTATAGATGTCATCATGCATTTTATGTCTGTGATACAAATACATGCTTATTTATAATGGGCAAAGGCGAATAATTTTAATTTTCTATTTTTTAACTTAAGATGTGAGAGTTGTGTGAATGATTAATATATTGTTTTTATTTAATTTTAGCCTAATTGATCATTTTTTAAATACAGTGTGTGGTGTGTTTTTAATGCAACATCACATAATTGTAAGTCATCAAACTTTTTTTCTCATTTCCAGCCAGCAGGTATTTCTGTATTTCTGGCAGCTTTCTTCAGCAGCTACATGAGTAACCACATAGATTTTGATGCAAAAAGATTTTAATATATTCTTCAGTAAAATAAAATCTCCATTTATAGGGAATTGCTGACAAAATCAGTAGAATTAACATTAATTTCATGGTTTTTCTGCAATGTATTCTTCCGACTTACAATATATTTAAGAAACATACCTTTCTAAAAGACAATTAAGCATTAGTTAGTTGCAGAAATATGAAAGAAGTTACAAGTTTATCATTGTAAATTTTGATTATGGAACAATTTGCAATCTTGAGTTAGCCATTGATATATCTGCATCTGTGATGAAACATTTGCATAATGCAGAAATTTGAAATATAAGTGACCTGTTTAATATTTTAGTGTTGAAACAGTTGAAATACTTGTGATTTTTTATGCCATTGGTATGAAAACACTCTGAAATCAATATTCATGCATCTTGATAACAGTTGGCATGTTACACATTAAGAAATGGGGTGTTACACATTAAGAAATGGGGTGCTACACATTAAGAAATGGTGTGTTACACATTAAGAAATGGTGTGTTACACATTAAGAAAACATTCTGGAACACCCGTCATCAATTCTAGTGAAGTATTTTCGGATTAAAACCAATCGATAGTTTCAGAAATAGCCAGGAAATCTACTTAATGTCTGCAAAAAATTTCACATGTCTTAAGAATATTATGGACATGTTGTTCTTGTATCCAGATTGTTACTGTATTCTCCAACATTTTCAGGTGTTTTCCTTTGTTTGTTATATGCTTGCTACATTACTGTGTTGAAGTGTTTTCAGGGTGATTTTCTGTAATAAAATTACTACATTCTTCTGCATGGAGTTAAATATATGCAGAATATTTTAGATTTTTTTAAATGACAAAGTTTTAATACCAATATATGTTTTGTTTTTGTTTTTCAGGTTTGTAGCTTTGAAAAAGGTAGCAAATTACACTCAGATGATAAGCATCAAAAGTATGTGTATTGTATAGGTTTTTGGATCTGGGTCAGCAGTATGCAAGATCAGAATGAATATATTCCAAAACTGCATCCATATTTTTTTCTAGGTTGGTAGAAAGGCCATCTTCTTTTTCACAACTCAGAACAAAATATGAATGTGGTTTTATATATATATATATATATATATATATATATATATATATATATATATATATATATATATATATATATATATATTACATACCCACTTTTTAGCACTTTTGAAATATTTTTAGTTTGAATGAAATTCAGAATGTATTGGGCTTGAAAAATCTTTGTTTCACTGTGTTATTTAACAAGCTAAAATCAAAGAAGATATCTAAGTAGTTCTGATATAGGTGTTTGAACAGCTGTAACGAAGGCCAAATGTAAATTTAAATGGGTATGTCATACAATCGTCAATTATCAACAAATTTTGTATAATTTGAAACCTTTAACTGTGCCAAACTTATTAAAAGATTTATTATACATGCCATTTTGTTTTGTTTTGTAAGACTGAGTGCATCACCTTGGAGTTAACAAATTTTGAAAGCAACTTGTTATCTACCTACCTACCTACTTACCTACCCACGCACGCACGCACGCACGCACACACACACACATACATACATACATAGAAAATTTGGTGAGATGATTCATCTTGATGAGTACTGCACACTCATTGCACAAATAGGTTAACTATATTTTATGATTCACTGACTTGGGTATACATACTGTTTTACATAGATTCATGACATTTCATGAGGGAGTATAGACCTTCAACACAAAATGAGGTAACCATCACCCATATTTCAATACTTTTGTACTCTAAATTCAGTCTTAAGCAATCTACATGCCAAAATCATTGATGATTATGCATACCTTTTACTATCATACCCCATTAGCAAGGTTAGGTCATTGTGACCTACATTTAACATTTTACTGGTTTTATGTTGTTGTTTTTGAAGATGTTATGGATTTATCAGTGTTTTTATCAATAGGCTATACCTGGCAGGCAATGTATATGATGGATGAAAAACCAGGGAAAATCTTGGGAAGAACAACTATATGAGGCTATAAACAAGCTCACATTGACAGATATTGAGATTTGAACCCACACAGACAGAGGTGTGATGTCAGTGTTGATTGCCCTAACAACTCAGCCACCAAGGTTCCCCTCCCTATGTATGTTAAGTTTTTGTATTTCAATTTAATGTTTTATCTCCTTTATAATACTGCTAAACCCTGGAATCATGAAACTAGATGATTAAAAAACATATAACATCTACTGAGGAAAACAAAGCACATGGTGTTAAACACCTTCGCTGTCCATGGTTCTGATATGATAACCATATCTACAATTTGACAGATCAAACCAATATGTTGGTGCTTTACCCTATTTCATTGGATTTCATAAATTGCCCCCTTTAATATTAATGCCAACTAACCAGTAGCATGGTTTGGGCTATTGGCCTTAAAAGGATACTTTGGATGTTTATCATCTAAAGTCTATGTACTAGATGGAAGCCACTACAGGTAAATTTGAGTGACAGGTATTTGTGCAAATATGGAATGACACTCGGAAATTACTTATTTATTAGTCTATTCAAATGTATGCTCCCCTTGTCTTGATCATGTAGGAACAGTGTTCAAATTTGATAAACTTAATTTTGATTTGATGTAGTGATTTGCTGCCACATATAATGAAATTCACAGACTTGAAGCACAGAAATATCTCCTTGATACGCCAAGGTGTATATGGTTAGCTAGCAAAGATGGGTGTTATAATAAGCTACAAAGTTTGATGCTTGTATTTCTCATAATAGAATTAAGTAAAACAACAAATAACAAACAGTATAGAAGTTGCTTGATGAAATTATAATTATATACCATAAGGAGATTAAATGTCAAAAGTATTAACTGTTAATGGTATGTCAATTACAAATATGTTTAGAACATGTCAGACAAATAAATTACATAACTATCTTTAAGTGATAGGAGTGAGTGTAATTTAAATTCGCAATGAAAGCACTATGCCAATTACCAAACAATGATTGAATTTAAATTCGCAATGAAAGCACTATGCCAATTACCAAACAATGATTGAATTTAAATTTGCAATGAAATCACTATGCCAATTACCAAACAATGATTGAATTTAAATTCGCAATGAAAGCACTATGCCAATTACCAAACAATGATTGAATTTAAATTTGCAATGAAATCACTATGCCAATTACCAAACAATGATTGAATTTAATTTTGCAATGAAAGCACTATGCCAATTACCAAACAATGATTGAATTTAAATTTGCAATGAAATCACTATGCCAATTACCAAACAATGATTGAATTTAAATTCGCAATGAAAGCACTATGCCAATTACCAAACAATGATTGAATTTAAATTTGCAATGAAATCACTATGCCAATTACCAAACAATGATTGAATTTAAATTCGCAATGAAAGCACTATGCCAATTACCAAACAATGATTGAATTTAAATTTGCAATGAAATCACTATGCCAATTACCAAACAATGATTGAATTTAAATTCACAATGAAAGCACTATGCCAATTACCAAACAATGATTGAATTTAAATTTGCAATGAAATCACTATGCCAATTACCAAACAATGATTGAATTTAAATTTGCAATGAAAGCACTATGCCAATTACCAAACAATGATTGAATTTAAATTCGCAATGAAAGCACTATGCCAATTACCAAATAATGATTGAATTTAAATTTGCAATGAAAGCACTATGCCAATTACCAAACAATGATTGAATTTAAATTTGCAATGAAAGCACTATGCTAATTACCAAACAATGATTGAACCTTGAACAACACCCGTAGTAGATGCGATACAAATTTGATGAAGCATTTAAAGGTTTAGTATATAAAAAGGTTTGTCACCAAAATGCATAAGAATTTGGTGAATATTGTTTTGAAAGAGAGACAAACATGGAAAGTGGAAATCAATATTTAACAAATGTGGGCCAGAGTATTACAGAAGTAGTTATTAAATTGCGGGAACTACAATAGCGAATAAATGATAGCAAGAAAAAGATATAAGCTACCCAAGATCTATTTATCGAAAAGTTAAGAATTACTTTACAGGATTTATGAACTGTTAGATCATAAACAAACATAGGGCCTGTAGAAAACAATCAGAAATTAGTACAGCCAATTTCATAGAGAATGAATGCTGAAGAAAGTCTAAGAGAATGACATGGAGGAAATAAAAATAGAAAATAACAATACCTTTTAATATAAAGTTCAAGTTGCAGAAATAGTTAAACAATGAGGAGACACAAAGATTTAAAATACAGATGATGAGTTTGAAGGTCTGAAAAAAAAGTATGGAAGACCATTCTCAAAGCAGCCTTCCACATTTAGAGAAGAATAATGAGTTTGAAAAATCGAATGGAAATATAGTAGACTAACATTAGCATGACTTAGAACTATATTACAATTTAATAAACTTCAATATTCATCTTACAGATGAGTAATAATTCCACATTATATTAATGGTAAATAATTAAAAAAAACTCACTGCTACTTAGTAAATATGAATGCAGATATTATTGTAGCACAGTTACCTTGAGGACCTAAACATACTGTAATCAACAAAAAATCGGTTTCTTCTCGGTGATATCCTTTTGTAATCAACAAAAAATCGGTTTCTTCTCGGTGATATCCTTTTGTAATCAACAAAAAATCTGTTTCTTCTCGGTAATATCCTTTATTCTTCTTTTATATTACTAAAAGAAAAGAAGAATAAAGTATATCCCTGAGAAGAAACCAATATTTTTTTGCTTTTGGTTAGTAGAGCTGGAGTTGATACTGTTTCTTCTTTAAACTTTGATTTTGTAAAAGTGACAAAACTTTATTTATCATTAATGATAAGGATAGAAAGTTCATCTAATTAGAAATATCTTTAGAATATAATTGCACTTTTCATTAAAAAATAAAAAATAAATAGAAACGTGGTTAACTCCTCGGTTAATAACTTTAAAAGGTCCTTGCTATTTAGATAAATATGAGATATTAGTGAAATAAAATGAATGCAACCCTATTAGAATTTAGGTGGACTTAAGACATTAATTGATGGATATACGAATTTACTATCAAATACCAATGTCTTCAGAGGATACTGATTTTGAAAGATAGGTATACATGGTTAGAGGAGATTGATAATAATTAAAGGTTATCCATGCTAATGAAACCAAGAAAGGTTTAATATACAGCTAGGTATGTGGAGATCACAAAGAAAAGTAGAAATGTTAAACTATTACAGACATGATAAAGGAACGTAAACAGAGAAATAGGTAAAACATTAGATGAATTAAGATTTAAAAATTGGTTTGGAAACATTTAAACATTGAATTAATTTTTAAAATATTAATCAATTTAAAACTATGATGTTGCTTGGTCCACTCCTCCAGCCTGTTTAACAATCCCTTGACAGACGGAGCGCAGGCCAGTTGGTCCTGAAAATCTGGCCCCTCATACAGATCAAACCAGTACTGTCTACTGAATCAGCATCACCAATGACATCCGTTACTGGGTTACACAAAACTGTGAGATTGAAGACTCCATTAGAGCCAAAAATATAATAATAATAATAATAATAATAATAATAATAATAATAATAATAATAATAATAATGAGGAATTTGTAATCTAATCTTTAGAAGCTTTAAGAGCTTTTACATCATCTATACTGATATGACTACCAAAAACAAAAACCATGAAATTAGAAGACATAAAAAATTCTGAAAGTATATAAGGTAGGAAACATTATTAGGTCTTTAAGTTTGTTCTTGCAGTAAAAAAGGTGAGTTTTAAGAGCACTCTTAATTGAATGGGATCACTGTGGCATTTTGTCTGATTTTAATAGGCAATTCATTACATGTTGATGGACCCTTATATGCAAAAGAACATTGTCCATATGACCTTGTTTTCATAGTGGGAATAATGAGTATACGATTGTCAGAAGAGGAGAGTTAGTATCTTACCTCACCCTTCTTAATTTGGCTGCAACATTTAACACAATAGACCATAATATATTACTTCACTGTCTCCGGCATGTATTTGCCATTCACAAAACAGCCTTACAGTTCAAGTCCTACTTAGTCAACAGGACACAAATTGCTTTACGGCAGTCTCTTTTAGCAGGGCGAAGCTGGTCCCAAATACTTCTATACCGCGGATAACACTTTTTAATTGATGCTTGGCACTTGGTTATCAGGGGCATGTTTTTCAAGCAATGAACACAGGCAGTTATAGAGTTGTTCTGCTGTAGGAGGTAAGAAAGTTGTTAGGTTTGCTTGGATGTCATGCATTAGTTTGATTCTATAGAGTTGTTCTGCTGTAGGAGGTAAGAAAGTTGTTAGGTTTGCTTGAATGTCATGCATTAGTTTGATTCTATTTATCATACGCCAGATTTTGTTATTAGCAAACAAAAGTTGAGGGTTAGGGACTTATAAGTTATACCATCCAGATGGCATATAATGCAGGGGTGATCTGATGCAAGTTCGTGGGATACAAGGGTGGATTGCAGAATATTATCATCAGGTTTATGAAGAATCCAATCTAAAATGTTACCATGTTTATGGATGTTTAAGGTTGAAAACTAGAATAGAATATATGAGTTTTGACGTGTATCCACAAGCATAATCAGATTGCCAAGTATCAAATTTCCATAATCCAGGAGATTCGGAAACTGCTACAAAAAGAGAGCTTCAGTCAGTTTGTTTATTTCCACTAGCAGGAGGGAGCTAGAGGCAGAAAAATGGACCAACCTTTGTTCCTGTGTGAGTGTTGTTTGGACTAGTTCATATTGAAGATTGTGTTGTATTTAAGACATTTTATCATGAAATTCTTTGTGATGACAGCAATTTCACCTCCGCGAGAATGGCGGGGGAACGACTTGATGGAGTAACCGGTGGGTGTTAGGTCCGCGCACTTGGGTTGATCGCCTGATTCTTTTAGTCAGGTTTCTGACAGGAAGAAGACGTCGATATTCTTCTGATCGTTGATAAAATTAACTATTTCTGCGCGCTTTTCTTGTAGCCCTTCTGATTGGGCTTTGAATAATGCAATACGCAGTTGGATCTCTGGGACAGTTGACACAACGGTTGACAATTTAAGATGGATTTGCACCAGGTTATCTAAATTAATGGACGAATTTTTAAAATATTTAGCTGGAAAGGGCGAAAGGGAGATAACTGGAAATTTTCTGCCTGTTCGACGCCATCCAGCTATGAAACATCTTTTCTTTTTTCGTTTCCATTTACAATTAAGTAATGATGAATGTAGTCCCAGTTTATTTACTCTCGAGACTGTATTTTAACTGTGATACCATGGCAACGTATTTTAATGAAGGCGGATACACATTGAACAATCATTAGGAAATGATTTCCATTATCATGTTTGACAACTTAATCCATTTTTAGGAACAATGTTTTATTTTAAAAATCTCAAATAGAATTTCTCATTACATTTGATCTGATCATGTCATTGAATTATTGCCTTCATTGTAGATTGATAAACTACTTTTTGCTGATAAATTTAATTTCTAGGATATGATGTAACATATCCTTTACTAGTTGCCTTTTTATTTTTACGAAGTTGGGATTTTAGGGCCTGAGTAGGTCACAATAAAGATAATACTGATACCAAATAAAACTCCCCGTAAGATCTTTTACTTGATTGATCATTTTAATTGAATTATGTTACCGTATTTATCTTCTTTTACTTCCTATAGGTGCGCAATGTCAGATTGTAAAACATCATAATCTTTTAATAATGTAAAAATTATTATATCTTGAAAGCACGAAAGTTGTACCCACCCAAGTAAACATAGAAGAGCATTTATAATTAATTTTAATCTTACTGGAGAAAATAAAAAGTTTTTCGTTAAGCGATCATGATTATCTACTACATTTTTTTTTAAACCATCAAAGAAGGAGATGAAATGATAATAACACCACAAAATTATTATTGATTTTCTAGTCATCAATCAGAATTAAATCATTTTGTCTTTATGTGCATATCGATCATTGAATAATCCCAAACGAATGGAGACATATATATTGTCCAGTGGCTAGTCGGAAGTGTCGTAGAGCTTGATGCGATGCTTCATGTCATGATAACAAATTGTTTGCCTCAACACTGAAACATACAAGCACTGCATCTGTGAAACAATGTTTCATAAGTTCTGTGCAGTTGTTGCTTAACTTGTTAAAGTAAAACACATGCATTGACTTTTTGCATTGTGAGATATTTTCGAACTCATCACAAAGAGGTTTCGTGAGTTTGACCTTTATATTTTTTATTCTTGACACATATTAAGTCATCGTCTATAAGTGTTCTCCTGCTGCAAGATAAGTCTGTCTGACATTTCAGAAGTTATTTTTTTTCCGTGTAAATTTGTATTGTTTTCTGATTTCAAAGCTTTGTATATATTTAAGGTATCCAGCGGTATTTTAATAAAGTGACAAAGTCTATGCCTAATTCATCTTTTATTTAAAGTTGCAAAGTCGTATTCAGTTAAATTTATGATTTATGCAGGTTGATGCTCAGAAATGCTGCTCTCCGTAGTTTCGAGAATATCGCTGCTAACTGTTTGTATAGCCATATGTTTTCGGGTACCTGGACGTTTCGCCCTATGGATGTTTCGGCCCAGGACATTTCGCCCCACATCAATGGACTTTTCATTTCATACCCCATAATCCTCTCTCTCTCTCTCTCTCTCTCTCTCTCTCTCTCTCTCTCTCTCTCTCTCTCTCTCTCTCTCTCTCTCTCTCTCTCTCTCTCTCTCTCTCTCTCTCTCTCAGACAGAGGCGTAGCGATGATATTTTGCGCCCGGGGACGAACTATAAAATTGGCGCCCCATCGATCTTGTGACCGATTTATTACCCTTGCTTACTTATTATAATGTAGCGTTGTAAGCCTCATTTTGGCGCCCCTGTACCTTGGCGCCCGGGGACATATGTACCCCCTGACCCCCCCCCCCCCCCCCCAGCTACGCCTCTGCTCACGGAATTAGAAAAAAACTTTTTGTTTTGCCTGAAAAATATTTAATTATTTGTGTTGTGCACGCTTATAGCGCTGTCTGGAATGAACAGGTGTTTTTTTTTTCAGGCGAGCGACGGAACAAAACATATGTCTTGCCGCCGTAAACTACTTGCGGCTCCAAACATCATTATCACGATATGCACGGGTATTTTACTCTGAATATTACTCACTGTCCTTTGAATTAAGCAAGATTAAGGTATAATCGAGGCAGTAATCAATCGGATCTAGTGAAGAGAGCACGTATTTTCACGTAGTATTTCTAAAAGCCATAGGAGTGAGTGTTACATTTATTTCATTTGATATGTGAAGTTAATTGAGTTTGTATTGCAATATCGTGTAATGATTCATTTATTACATATTTGAAACGCGAACTGTGAATTTCAAGTTGTTTGTTTATATAGAGTTTAATGTATTAGTATTTTCCAGAAATCATTATTATTACCAGTTTGGTTTTATTGTAGCGTATAAGATTACGAGGTGGTTACAAGGTTATGAGTTGGTTACGACGTTACGTATGTTACGAGGTGATGTAATGAGCTAAAGAGTGGGTCAACTCAAGGGACGTGGTGAAACTGTGCGGTTTATCGGTGGATGAATCGTGCGTTGTACGAGAGTCAATAAGCATATGTTTATTCCAATTGTTGTTTAAATTGGTATATTTGAATTTACATAATATTATTTTAAATCTTAGATGAATTCCAGTAGATTTGTGAATCTTACTGACAGTGTAGAACATTTTTAACATATTTGAAAACTTGAGATTATTTGAATCCCAAGCCTGGTCTATACGTGAAACTATATGATTATCTTAGTGTGCACTATTATTTGAAATTGATGTTTGTTGAAGCTGTATATAATATTATTGGTTTATTTTCAATGTGTGAATGTTAGTAAAGAGTGATTGGATAAATTGTATATTGAGTGTTTGAGAATCATTGTATTTTTACATCATACATTTTTATTTATTAATTAAATTAATACATTTTCCTCTTTCACATATTGTGTTTGAATTATTCATTTAATCCAACACCCACTCGGTTACAATTCTGTTACACTCTCTTATTTGGACGTAATCATAGCCAGCTTTTATGAAAAGTAAATTACAATTTAGCACATGTTATGGCGTTCACTAATAACAAAAACAATGACATCTAATTAAAACAAATTTTATAAAAAGTATATCAAAATTTGAGCTTTACAAATTGATTCTTCATGTGCATTGTCCGAGAGATCATTTTGTATAGAAGCTCGTGAACGTGTTTTCTTGGAAATTTATCAGTGGCTCTATAAATTGAAGTCTTTCCTTTTCATGGTACTAGTTGTTATGTTTGATAAATCAACAGATCGGACAATGTCTTCGTGCGTTACTGCAGAAAACCAGTACCCATCGTCAGCAAACCATAGAATGCGATATTTGCGGCCTATGGCAACACAGAGCCTGTGGAAATACTGGTAAGTTTATTTATTTTTTTGTTTATTTCTACATCATATTACGATCATTCCGCAAACGAACGGGCATAACAAAATAAATTAAAAAAATATAATAATTTTATGTATCTAGTGTCGCTTTCTCGCATGATATTGTTCGTGTTTCAGTATATCCAATGTCTTTCAAAATAAATTTGATCACATAACGTCGATGGAATAAACTGAATGATCTGAAGAAAATGTTTCTATTTACAGGTCTAACAAGCTACATGTACAGTATTCTTAGATTTAAAAAGATATCTTTTCAGTTTGTGTGTGACCTAAGCAATTCAAAACCCGAGATAAGATTTCATTACAAACAAAATATTTTAAGAATATAGACATGCCCATTCGCATTAGATGTACTTAAGCTACGGTTAAATAAAATTTGCGAAGAAACATGGAACGCTGCCTACTTTCTCCCTATCACAAATGCTGGAAGATTACTAGATCTAGCACCCATCCAAATAAAACATTCTGCCATACAAATTAAATAACGAAAATCTAAATACATCCAATGAGTTTTAAAAAAAAGAAAGAAAATAATGTTTATTGTATCCAATATTTCGTTGTTTTTCCTGGGCTACACGACGTTCTATTGTAGTGAACTTGCTCCTTTTGATTTTAGATGTAACACGTTAGCGTTCTTATGTGCACTTTTATAATGTTCTAATATTAGTGCTGCTTACAGGCAGATGGCTGTAAATGTCGAAATGGACTTAAGCGCCATACCAAATAGATCTTTCAGATTTGAAATGAATACAGGAACAGCACGGGTGAAGATGGAGAGCACGAGAAGTTCAATGTCGATTTATATCAATAAAGATGATATTTCGGTAAGGTGAACGCTATTTTATTAATTAGAACCGTGTGCTTACATACGTCTTTATGTTTAAATACAGTAGTTGGTATAGTTTAACTTATTTTTCTATATATTGCTTGTATGTTATCAACATTTTATGACCGGTTCAGAACTGTTTATAATTACAAGTTGGATAGAAGTCAACAATTAAAAGACATTTTAGCAAATGACCAGCACCACGTAGTGAACGAGTTTATGATCAAACATTGATGTTGCATCAACATTTGCAGCCGATATCTCTTCGTTTGACGTCCAGCGGCCACACTGATCTTTGACACCAGAAGAAGATGCGTAAGTTAAAAATCGAAGCGGACAAGAAAGCACAGAAAATCGCAACAATTAATTTCAGTAATATCGATGTACATAAAAAATTATACAGTCCATCTTCTATTCAATAGAATGCTTATTATTTACGCAATCTTGTTAGGTATTTTGTAAACATTTGTTATTTTACTGATGCATGTACATATTTTTTAATGTAAAATATTCATTTTTTGATAATTGCACACATATCACGATTTGTCTTCTTTCTTCAGGTTAGTTATGAATTAAACTGTTTATGATGAAGTGTCAGTGAATTCTGAAGATCGTATAACTTTGAAGTACATGTAGTAGCCACAGGATGAAAGTTAATATCTAGTGCTGAATATAGATTAGTTGTTAATGTTTTACTTAAATGCATTTTTGTATAAAAAAAGAAGAGAAAATCATAATTACTGTTTAGAAATATACTTTTCACATCATAATTTGACACTTCTACGCAGTCATGAGATGTAATTTTGTATAGTGATGTGTGTTGATTTAGACATGCAAATACATGCTTAATATTCGAAAATAAATGTCTGAACCAGTTTTTATATCTTTATTGTTAATTACAATCATCTTTATTGTTAATTACAATCATCAAGAGTCACTCGAGCGTGACAAAGATCGAGACGACGAAACACTATTTTGGGGATAACTAACAATGTAGTGTAAATTTTCAAACTTGAATCGAAACACATACCGAATTCGATTGATTAACGAAATTTTCGCCATAACATTGTTCAAAATATTATTAATTAGTAACAATGCCAATAAATGGTAAGAGATATTAAACAAACTAAACCGATCTTGACAAAAATTAGCAAAGTTCAACATTTAAAAAAAGAAGCTATTATGTGGAAGAGAAACAACGAATAAGATGTAACGTGTTTAAAATGTCATGTTTATGGGGGACCGTTCATGTGACCTAGTGGTTAGAGCGTTTGCTGCGGAAGCGGGAGGTCGTGAGTTCGATCCCCGGCCGAGTAGAACCAAAGACTTACAAAAATGGTACTAACAGCTGCCTCGTTTGGTGCTCAGCATTAAGATGTTAGTGTTAGGACTAGTCGGCCTAGTGTCAGAATCACGTGACTGGATGGGGCATCATGCTATGTGTCTGCGGCATGATGCCCCAGTATTAGACATCACTAGAAACTGCCACACTGCAATGCTGAGCGCCAAGCGAGGCAGATGTAAGTAACATTTTTGTAAGTCTTTGGTACGACTCGACCAGGCATCGAACCCACGACCTCCCGCTTCCTCAGCAAACGCTCTAACCACTAGGCCACCAGAGCGGTCTTCATCAGTTTGTGTAACAGCGACAATAAAAGTAAAGCAGTATAGAAAATTAATTGTAAACGATATATTCATTTTCTGATCAGTCTTATCACATAAATGAAGAAAAAGAGGAACATGGTATGATCTTAACGGTAGGCCCCTAAAGTAAAATGAAGACAATGGTGTAATGTTGATGGATTTATATAATTGTCCGTTGATGTGGGGCGAAATGTCCTGGGCCGAAACGTTCATGGGGCGAAACATCCATAATCCATGTTTTCGTAATGTATCGTGCCCCGTTTCATATTCAGCATTTTATATGTCAATTCTGTAATCTTTGCATGCATCTTTTTCTTGTGGGACTTTTTTGCTCGTAATCCTTGGCTAATATTTACGCATCTTCGGTACCGATTCAGAGAAAATTTGTTTAATTTTTTCGAACATGAGGATTGTGGTATGATTCACTGGGTGCATTTGACAACAGTGCAAAGTGAGTACCGAGGAACTGATCTCGTTCCGGAAATCTATGACCCATGCTTTTGTTGCTTTGTTAACAATCTCCAAAACGAAATTTTTATATCTATGTTATAAACGTAACTGCACGTTTGTCCAGGACATTATTTTTCCTTAACATTATTTTATTTTGACTAGGATATGCAAAATAGTTGGGTTCCTAAATGCATTTGAATTGAATATATACAGAAAACAATTTTGCATTGAGTAGTACGTACAGCGAAAGCTTAGAAATGGGTGGTAATTGGCCCTCCTATCTTAGTCCTACTTGTTGAACAGGACACAAATTGTATCTTCTGTAGGAATACACTCTAGCCCAGTTGATCTATGTTGTGATGTTTCACAAGGGTATGTTGTTGGACCTGTTCTTTTCATTATATACACTCAACCGATCTCAAGTGTCATTGATCACCCAGTGTATCATCGGTTGTACACTGATGACAACCAAATATACAAGTCTCTAGCCACCCAACTGACGTTAATGCTACCAACCAAGGAGTAGAAAGGTGCAATTTTTTATGTGAAATCATGGATATGTAACAAGCTCCAGATGAAAGATGATAAAACTGAGGCCATTCTGATCAAAACACTAAGAAGTTCTCATTCACATCCTTTACCTCAAACAATAAATATCAGCAACACCAACATAAAATTCAGTCAGTACGAAACCTATGTGTTACTCTAGACAGTACTCTCACATTGCACCAACATGTCATAACTAATGCAGGGCTGCATATCTTGAACTGAGACGCATCAGCTACATTCGCATATATCTTTCAGTTGATGCCACTAAAACACTGGACTATTGTAACTCAATTCTGTCTTGTTAGTCTCAAAAGCTACTCCAGAAACTTCAAAAAGTTAAAAACACAGCTGCTCGGATCAAACCACGATCCACCTTCTCACTGCTGTCCCTACACTGGCTATCCATTGGTTCCAGAATCAAACACAAAATTTGTTCTGTCCTATGTTTCACTGATGGACTCCAGTCTAGCATACACACAGGCCTCACCCATGTGTACACGCACCTCTTCTCACAATCGTATACTCATCATTCCTACTATGAAACGAAGTCAGATGGACAAAGTTCTTTTGCAAACAAGATCTCAGCAACGTGAAATGAATTGCCCAGTGACATTAGACACAAAGACAGTGATATATTTTCAAAAATGCTCGTAAAGCTCACATTTTTCGACTGCAAGAACAAACTTTAAGACCTAAAAATGGTTCCCACCTTAAATATTTTCAGCATTTTTTTTGTTTTCCAATTTAATGGTGGGTTCTTTTAAATATTGTTTTTTAAAATTCATATTATTATAGAGGTAAAGCGCGTAGAGCTTTTAAAGATTAGGCTCTCTACATAGTTTTAAATATTATTTTCTCTCACGTTTTGCTCCCCACTACATCCACAAATCTTATAATTCCCACCTTCATTATTTTAGTAACGATATTATTGTTTACTTTCCTTTTTTTTGAAAAATATATAATTTTCACAAGTATTATTTTTTTTAAAGCAATTTTAATTTTCGAAATTATGAGAGTTTAGTCTTTTTTAATTTGCATTTACTTTCCAGTTCCAAATATTATTTACAGCATTATTGTTAATGTTTTTTCAGTTAACAGTCAAGATGGGTTCCATTTTCAGAAGACATAGTTCTAGTTGATTTGGTACCTAAATGTCATTTAGACTATTTATTATCTTCAAAACAGTCAATATTTGTGCCTATGATGGTGTGAGGCTGAAAATGAAGACAATACATGCTTCAGACTGTGAAGTGTGACGACAAAATAGTTCATATTTCAGCGTGATAAAAAAAAACAGATTTCGATCTCATCCTGTACCCATTGTTCAAACACGTGAAGGACGCAAGGTTCAAGAACAAGCAACAGATGGGGCTTACAAAAATGATCATTCTTAGTGCAAATGAAAGTTTCAAAACAGAAGACATTCTACCTCGGTTAGCAAACACATTTCGGTTAATTTCCTACGAGCTGTATTGCCCTTTACTTCAATCTTTGCAACGTATGCCACATGTACTTCAACCATCTGGTCATGCTGCGCAGTCATTCAGTCCTTTACTAACAAATACTATCGAAGCACATCAGACCAATGAGAGACGCTGCCAGTAGGCACGAAAAGATATTCTAGCAAATTCGGAGAGTGGAGAAAGTGTGGATTGGACTGACGAGGATCAGCTTGATTTGTATTGAATATCCCTTCCAAGAAACTATGTTAATCTAGAAACAAATGGGTTTGTTGTTCGTTTCATGAAACAGCAGCATCTTCCCTTGCCTTGGGATAATGATAACTATAAACAGAAGTAATTCAGTTACAAATACTTCAGATTTTAAAACCCTTAGAATGTTTGTGGATTTGTTGAAACTTTAATGTTAGTAAGAATTGATGAAATTAATGTTTTTACTTTACCTTTCGTTTGGCTTTTTGCTTGAAATTAATTAATATTTAAAAATAATACTATAATTGTAAAATATCCAAGCAATCATTGTAAAAGCCTAATTAATTAGACACTATTTTAAATAAAATATTGTTGTTTTGTCTGTATAATTAACTGATTTACATATTACATTTACTTTTCAGTATTACCAAAAAAACGTTTTGGAAAAAAGGGGTGGCTATGATAATTTTCACGTCACATAGAGGGAGCTGTATTTATTCGACTAAGTATAACGGGGGGGGGGGGGGGAGGAGTAACACATGGCAAAAACAGCGTGACGTCATATATGAACATACCCTTGCTTGAATCCTATTTTATGGTTTTATTTTCAGTTAAACAGTTCTCAGTTTTAGATCAAAAGATCAAGTAAAGATTTTACTACCTGCGCTTTTTTTTGTGAGTTAATGGAAATAATGCATCGTATTTTCTTTCTCGCGCTAATTAATTAGGAAACCTTCATAGACCCACATTGATTTAATATAATATAGTAATTATAATGTCTAAATGATAATTAATCGATTTAAATTTGTGACGATATTTAAAATTTTGAATGATCAGAGCAGTGGCTTAAATCTAGGTCGCTTTGTCTCTGCGTGATAACGTAAATCGAGTATTAGTATAAGCATTTTGCATAGGCCTAAATATTGTCGTACAGTGCGAGAGGAATTTCTTCTCGGTAGATATTATTTGAACAATCTAAGCTATCTAACAGTTTGGAGTAGCATTAAATTCTCATACAGTCTAGAATTTAAAGTATCAAACTCCGGAGTTATGTGTTGAATAAACCTTTGAAGGCCGTTGGTTAAGGTGTCATAGGTGTTTATTACAAACACCAGTAGTACAGGGTGAGGTCAAGTCTGATGTGGTAAAGGCAAAGTTTAGGAGTAACGGTCAAAGGTCAAGTTGCCTTGGTGTTCAACTTTCTATAAGAGTGCACTGGTCTAGATTATTTAGAAAAATATTTGTGAACCTGTGGTCAAGGGTGAAAGTCAGAGGTTATGGGGTAATGGTTAGATGCCCAGGAATTAACATGTCCACCCTGTTAACGTATTGTGATCGACCACGAATCTTATGTTATCCCCAAAGACTATATGAACTTTACCTTTCCTATGGATTTTCCAGTCCTCAAGCTCAGAGAATTAGGTTTATCTTATTATGTTTCATTTCATTTTTTTGAAAACGTTTTGACAGGAAAAGCTCAATATCACGATAATTTGCTAAGGCTAATGCTGGTCTTGAAATGTGCATATTCATAAATTAATCATATTTGATTTTGAGTATTTTTTATGGGTTGTGGTTGTGGTGGTGGTGGTGGCGGTGGTAATAAGTACAATTACTGGAATATGGATCAGATATAACATTATAACATTCGAGGTACCGTAATCATTTCTTCTTTCGATTTTTTTATATATTCAATCTTTCTTATTTATCTGATAAAGTACTTACATAAATGGAAGACAGACAGGCAGACGGACATAATGAGACTGATTAGCTGATATATAAATAGATGAGAGCATACGGGGTCGTTCAAAACGTCCTTTTTTTGATCGGCAACACAGATCACATTTTATAAGATTCAAAACTTCCAAGGGCTGAATACTCGAAATACATTTTCTAAAGTTATAAGTAGATTTGACGAAATCAACGATCTCAAATGAATTTACTGTAATAAAGAAATGTTGTGTAAAAATCAAGGTATAATTTCCACATGATTATAATTCTGTCTGAAATATAAAGAAATATGATCCATTGTGATAAACTTTGCAATTTTATTTAAAATTAGAAAAATTATCCAGCGTACACGTTGCAGGTTTTGTAAGGGATGGTGCATGGCTGTGAACTTACGAAAAATTAAAAAAAAATATTTTTCATTTGGAGATTTCAAATAGTTTGGAAAATATATTTTGAATAAGAGTTCGTAAATTATATTTTGAAAATAAAGTACAATGATCTCAATTCCATGGCCATTTCTCATCATTGTTGCAAATCATTACCAGTTGAATGTTATCGATATCATTTCTAGGATCTCTGCCCGACAAGTGCCAGACATCCATTATTGCTTCTCCAAAAGTATTTCCGTACATTTTTGGAGAAGCCGAAGAAATCCGAATTGCTCCAGAACATGGCCGGTACCTAGGTGGGTTTGATCCATGAATAAGACAACGGGGTTGACACATTCGTCCGCAGCGGTCATGCGCAGATATGATGGCTTCTGCCGTTTCATTCACTGGATTCTTCACCCCCATGTAAACCATAGAAGAACCAATCGGAAGTCTGGAATCAACGATGGCGTATTCGATGTACCGGCTGACGTAATTCATTCCATTTGATTGTAGAAGGATTTGACCCGCCCCTGAAGGATCCCTCTTGCAGTTTGTGAATTCCTTGGGATGTCCATCTCTAATCTGTTTGTCCACTTCTGGGTAGCTGATGGAGTAGAACTCTTCGTTAAGATCGGGTTGTCCATTGTACACTGGGTGTACAGGAAACTTTTCGTCACTCGGTTTCATATAAATTACTTGAATCGGCACGAATGCCCATAGTTTCATATCCGCCTCGCCGTTTATAAAGAAACTATTTTGTACTGGTGTAAGGAGACCTGTTCTGGATTTGTAAGACTTTGTTGCCAATGATATGTCATCTGACCTCTCAGGAATTGTCATATTGTCTAAAAATGGTGCGACATCAGCTGCCCTCTTTACTCGACCTATCCTTGCTCTCAGCTCTGAGCCCTCTACGTCTGTTAGTGACCCCCTCGTGCGAGATCGGAACTCGTGTGTTCGACTCTCCGACGGTGGCATAATAAATCTTGGTCCCACGTCTGGCATGCTTGCAGTCTCTTCTCTGCCACGTCTTGCCTCAATCTCACCTGCAAAACCCCTTGCTGCAGGTATACCAGACACCTCCGCAGCTCTTGAAATGCAAATTCCTCCTTGGCAGACAAGCCATGGCGATCCACACTGCAAAGACATGGTACATGTGGGTGATGGCTCATAGTTAAACCAAAACATTTCCCAGTAGTCGGCATAACCATCGATGTTCGTAAACCTCGGGAAAGCGTCCATGGGGCGTTGTGGGGCATGAAGACCTGTCGCAGGAGGGTAGTCCGTCGCTGGATTTACGCCACAAACAAGTCTTTGGTGATTTCGGAAAAGCTGCCAGATGTAATCAATAAAGGCATGGTGGAGGAAGAATATCGGATCGAATGCAGCGGTACTCAACCCAGCCATATGTCCTCCGACCCAACCATGTGGTCCTCCGTGATGAAATTCCAGGTTATATTGAGGTAGGGCAGCAGGGAAGGTTATCTCTGCGTTCCGACATCGTGTTAATATGTCGATAATGTTTTGTCTACTGATAAGCCTTGACTGAACACCGATGTTGCGCCTGAGTGGTCCGATAGGAGTTGGCCAAGAAGTGAATGGCCCCGTATTTACAACACCTGATCCATCTCCCATAAAAAGTGGGGTCCAGATGACGGATTCCGTCGGCTCATCCATGTGGAAATCAAGGGTGGAGTCCCAGTAGGGCAGGACAACCATAGGAATGATTCTACGAAGAGCCTCTTCATACCTAAATAAAGGGAAAAGGTAATACTCATGATAAACCATCAGAAAGACGTCAGACATTAATAAACTGGGTTATTCCATATTAAGAAATATTACCCCAGTGGCCCAAAAGTCAAATGCTACCACAATCACCAAACGTACAAACGGTTCAAGGCAATAACTTGGTTTCGTTGCAGACGCTTTCACAAAGCATATGTTCGTGCGGAATCCTATAAGAACGTGAAATAATTTGACATCGACATCGTAATTTAGATCTGAGAGAGGTAAATAAGTTTAGGTCTTATGAATGAAACTTCACATTAAGGCAGCCTTTATTATGTTTTTGCAATGTGGTTTTACTGAAAAGTCACATTAAGGCAGCCTTTATTGTGTTTTTGCAATGTGTTTTTAGTGAAAAATCACATTAAGGCAGCCTTTATTATGTTTTTGCAATGGGTTTTTAGTGAAAAATCACATTAAGGCAGCCTTTATTATGTTTTTGCAATGTGTTTTTAGTGAAAAATCACATTAAGGCAGCCTTTATTGTGTTTTTGCAATGTGTTTTTAGTGAAAAATCACATTAAGGCAGCCTTTATTGTGTTTTTGCAATGTGTTTTTAGTGAAAAATCACATTAAGGCAGCCTTTATTGTGTTTTTGCAATGTGTTTTTAGTGAAAAATCACATTATAGCAGCCTTTATTGTGTTTTTGCAATGTGTTTTTAGTGAAAAATCACATTAAGGCAGCCTTTATTGTGTTTTTGCAATGTGTTTTTAGTGAAAAATCACATTAAGGCAGCCTTTATTGTGTTTTTGCAATGTGTTTTTAGTGAAAAATCACATTAAGGCAGCCTTTATTGTGTTTTTGCAATGTGTTTTTAGTGAAAAATCACATTAAGGCAGCCTTTATTATGTTTTTGCAATGTGTTTTTAGTGAAAAATCACATTAAGGCAGCCTTTATTATGTTTTTGCAATGTGTTTTTAGTGAAAAATCACATTAAGGCAGCCTTTATTATGTTTTTGCAATGTGTTTTTAGTGAAAAATCACATTAAGGCAGCCTTTATTGTGTTTTTGCAATGTGGTTTTACTGAAAAGTCACATTAAGGCAGCCTTTATTGTGTTTTTGCAATGTGTTTTTACTGAAAAGTCACATTAAGGCAAATAAGTGACAATGTTAGTAAAGCCAATAGATCAAGGTTACTGCGACCCGAGAGCGATGAGGGAGTTATATACTGTTGTATCTGTGAAAAGGAATGTATAACTTAAACAGTCAGTTAACCAACCCAACCATAAATTTGGTTACATTTTAGACTGAATTCTTTACAGACCTGATGATAATATTCTGCAATCCACCCTTGTATCCTACGAACTTGCATCAGATGACCTTTGCATTAAATGCCATCTCGACGTATTAGTCCCTAACTCTCCACCTTTTTTTGCTACTAAGAGAAACCTCCGTATGATAAATATAACCAAATTCATGCATGACATCCAAGAAAAGCTAACAACTTACTTACATCCTACAGCAGAACAACTCGATAACTGCCTGCGTTCATTGCTTGAAAAACATGCCCCAGCCACCAAATGCAGAGTATCAATAAAAAAGTGTTGTCCATGGCATAGCAGTGTTAGGGACCAGCTTCGCACTGCTAAAAGACATCGCCGAAAAGCAGAGAGGCTTTGGCTTTCCACCAGACTCGCTATTCATAAACAAATATATGAGGCCCCTAAGAAGACCGTCACATAGTCCATTTAGCAAAATTATCCCACTACAGTACTAAGATCACGGAGAGTTCCAGCTGCAAAGAGCTCTTCGAGATAACTAAGAAACTAATGTCAAGAAACAAATGTACACCACTTCCAACAACCTTCTCTCCAGTAGATCTTCCGAACCAAGTTGCAAATTTCTTCCGTGACAAAGTACAAACCATTGGAGATTCGCTTGACAACACACTTTCAATTGACTCGTCACCATACAGTTTTGATAAAGACTTTCAGCGACAACCATTAGGAACATTTGAACCTGTCTCTATTGATTTAGTACGGACAATCGTGATGAAGAGTGCACCAAAGTCTTGTGAACTTGATCCAATGCCAACATCACAGCTGCTTGAGTTCTTAGACCCAATATTGCCTTCACTAACTGATGTTATTAATATCTCTCTCTCTCTCTCTCTCTCTCTCTCTCTCTCTCTCTCTCTCTCTCTCTCTCTCTCTCTCACATCGGGATAATTTCCATCATTTTTCAAAACTGCCATCGTAAAGCCTCTGCTGAAGAAACCAACACTTGACTATAACGATTTAAAGAACTACCGCCCAGTTTCTAATCTCCCATTCATATAAAAAATGTTAGAAAAGGTTGTTCTAACCCAACTTGTATCTCATTCAAACAGTCTTTTTAGTAATTACAGTCTGCACATCGCCCTTGCCACAGTACGGAAACTACTCTTCTGAAAGTATTTAATGACATTCTCTCTGCTTTGGATAGTAGAAAGATTACAGTCCGCACCCACCTTGATTTGTCTGCAGCATTTGACACAATAGACGATGATATATTACTTCACCGTCTTGAGCATGTATTTGGCATTCAGAATATAGCCTAACAGTGGTTAAAGTCCTACTTAGTGAACAGGACACATATTGTATCTGCAAATATAATACATTTCAGCCCAGTTGATCTATGTTGTGGTGTTCCACAGGGGTGTGTTGATGGACCTGTTCTCTTTATACTATACACTCAGCCGTTCTCAAGTGTTATAGATCATCACCCAGTGTCTCACCAATTGTACGCAGATGACATCCAAATATACAAGTCTAGCCACCCAACTGAAGTTGATGCTACCATCCATGGAGTAGAGAGGTGCATTTCTGATGTGAAATCATGGATGACATGTAACAAGCTGCAGATGAATGACGATAAAGCTGAGGCTATTCTGATCACAACACAAAGACTTTCTCATTCAAATCCTTTACCTCAGACAATAAATATCAGCAACACCAACATTAAATTCTCACTGTCAGTACGAAACCTAGGTGTTACTCTGGACTCTGGACAGTACTATCACATTGCACCAACATGTCATAAACATACGCAAGGCCATCATATCTTGAACTGAGACGCATCAGTTCCATTCGCAAATATCTTTCAGTTGATGCCACTAAAACACGTGTGTTCATTAGTACTTTCAAGACTGGACTATTGTAACTCAATTATGTCTGGTTCGTCACAATATTTACTCCAGAAACTTCAAAAAGTTAA
The DNA here is from genome assembly GCA_030141615.1 of Unio pictorum. NCBI lineage: Eukaryota > Metazoa > Mollusca > Bivalvia > Unionida > Unionidae > Unio > Unio pictorum. The sequence continues at coordinate 3,474,320 of JARLTB010000365.1, forward strand.
AAACACAGCTGCTTGGATCATCTTTATAGAGTACCTCGATCAAAGCACACCTCACTCTCTGTACCCTACACTGGCTATCAATTCGATACAGAATCAAACACAAAATTTGTTCTCTGTGCTATGTTTCACTGACAGACTCCAGTCGAACATACCTATCCGGCCTCACCCATGTGTATACATCATTGATACTTACGCTCTTCTTCTGACAATCGTATACTCATTGTTCCCACTATGAAAACAAAATCATATGGACAACGTTCTGTTGCATACCAGGGCCCGGCGATGTGGAACGAATTGCCCATTAAAATTAGACACAGAGATACAGTGGTCCCTTTTAAGAGTGCTCTTAAAACATTAAACCTTTTTAAGACTGCAGAAACACAGAGACCAAATAATGTTTTGTATCTTAGATGTTTTCAGCATGTTTTTATGTTTTCCAACTTCGTTGCTGTTGTCATTTGTATTTCTTTGGTGTAGTCATATCATTATAGATGGTGTAAAGAGCTTCGAGCTTCTATAGATTAGGCGCTATACAAAGTCCTCATTATTATTATTATTATTATTATTATTATTATTATTATTATTATTATTAAGGCAGACGCATTTGATTGATGTGATGCACAAGGTGATTCAGTAGCATTTTTAGAGATAACTTTACCGACTACGGTCAACAAAATGTCCCAATAGTTGTCGCAGAAGTACTGTTACTTTTCAGCTTGTACAGGAGCTCTCTATCGATGTGATGCAAAAGGTGATTCAGCCAAAGTTTTGGTGATTATTTTGCCGACAATTGACAGCCAGGAGTTGCCCCAGTGGTTGTTGCAAAATTGCATGTTGCCTTTCAACTTATACAAATGGACGATGGACGCATTCTTGTACTGCTCAGCTATAGTTCCTTGAGTCCACATTGACCGGAAACCGTTTAGCTAGTTTCTGCGCCATGTGCAAAACTCCTCCTTCGTTGACTTCTTCTGCATGTGCTGCAAGTGCTTTGCAATTTGTAATTACAATTCACACGCATACACACACTATCTAATTAATTAATTACAATTCACACGCATACACACACTATCTAATTAATTAATTACAATTCACACGCATACACACACTATCTAATTAATTAATTACAATTCACACGCATACACACACTATCTAATTAATTAATTACAATTCACACGCATACACACACTATCTAATTAATTAATTACAATTCACACCCATACACGCAAACACACTATCTAATTAATTAATTACAATTCACACGCATATACACACTATCTAATTAATTAATTACAATTCACATCCATACACGCATACACACACTATCTAATTAATTAATATAAATTCACACGCATACACACACTATCTAATTAATTAATTACAATTCACACCCATACACGCATACACACACTATCTAATTAATTAATTACAATTCACACGCATACACACACTATCTAATTAATTAATTACAATTCACACCCATACACGCAAACACACACTATCTAATTAATTAATTACAATTCACACCCATACACGCACTATCTAATTAATTAATTACAATTCACACGCATACACACACTATCTAATTAATTAATTACAATTCACACCCATACACGCATACACACACTATCTAATTAATTAATTACAATTCACACGCATACACACACTATCTAATTAATTAATTACAATTCACACGCATACACACACTATCTAATTAATTAATTACAATTTACACGCATACACACACTATCTAATTAATTAATTACAATTCTCACGCATACACACACTGGCACTCGCCTCTTTCTTATGTGTAGCAATGAAGTAATGTTTGTTTTCTAAATCAAGAATAAATACTTACATAGTTATATACACTCGATGCCATCCAAGGAAGTTGGGGCCGTTGTGGGCTGATTGGATAACGATACCCTGGTGCATGCTGGCAAACAAGTCATATTCTCCCCTCTGACATAAACGATATTGGATTATATTTAAATCTCTTCCCTGAGTTTCTAATAATCAAGTGCATACAGCCACAACAATATTTCATTAAAATTATGATCGTTGGCTCATATTAGTTTATTTATTTTAAAATTACTTCTTAGAAGACAAACACAGAAATATTATATGGGAATTCTTCTTTATGGTAGAGAAGAGAAATGTAAAAATATGCCGTGGTTTAATTTTTTTATGTTTCTTCGTAAATTCTTCATGGCTTATAGTTGTTTGTTATATACAAAAATAATCCGCTTTCAGATTTAGCAGTGAAATGAATTCATATGTACATGTAATGTACTTTAAACTTGATAGAAAAGCGACAGAGATGATATCTATAAAATGGACAAGCATCCAATCAAAATTAGCAAGTAATAATTATTGATGATGAAAGGGGAATAAACAACACTTTATTTGCTGTACTTTTTACATATTTCTTCAAACTTTTATAATCCAAATCTTTTAATAATGTTAAAAAAACGAATGAATACCAAATTGACTTAAATATTAATGAAACTGCAATATTTCACCCAAGTACTTTGTTTTTAATTTCCAAATCTTGTTCTTGTTTGTAATGTTTATGTGTTGAGTTTAGGCTCTTCATTTCAGAAATGTAAGCGAATATATCTTTATTTTAGTAAAGCATAAAAAACATTATAAGAATGACCCTTTCTACCAAGAGAAATAAGAAATGACAGGAAACCAGTCTCTCTCTCTCTCTCTCTCTCTCTCTCTCTCTCTCTCTCTCTCTCTCTCTCTCTCTCTCTCTCTCTCTCTCTCTCTCTCTCTCCTCAGTAATTGTTTTCAAAATTACTTCATTTTTTTTAGTTAGTGTGATCTTGTTTTCTTGATATAACCAAGGTTTATTATGCCTCGACCATTCGTACGTAGTTACTTACTCTTTTCAACTCGATTACAGCTCTGTGAAAGGTATTCCTCTCAAAAACATTTAGTCGACGATACTCGCGTCTTATTCGGAATCCGCTTGGTGGAAAAAGTACCGGACCAGTCGCCTGCCTCTTTCCGCGCGCGGGAACATGACGCGTGATTAACTGGTCCACCAGACGATGGAAGTATTCCAGGTCAGCCTGAGTTATATTAAATTCGCCCCAGTTTATTGTCTCTGTCTTCCAAAGAAAGCTGTTCAAACAGTAAGAAAATATCTTTTCTCCAACAGTATCGGTGATGCTGGTTTTATTATGGAAGTCCTTGAGACATGATTGCAGTTCGGGTGGCATGGGTATTTCCTCAATCAGACAGCTGACCCACACAACACCGATCAACGCTACAAACGTTGCGGGAACCAACTTGCCCGTCATCTCTACAAGAATAAATTCTGGAATTTGATGGTGTTACTGAAGTGAAGAAGAAGTGGTACAATACATTACAGGTACAATACATTACAGGACGAGAAAGGTTAAATGTCACCAAATGATTTTCAGTAATCATATTGCAGTCATTGAACCTTTGTTACCTAGAGACTTACACCAGAATCATTACTGGCCCAGGTAACAGGCTTGTTTTCACAAGAAAATAAAACAGATATGTTGAAGTCCTCTTGTAGACAAAGGTTTACATTTTGTTTTTAAAAGAGTTGAATTGAGATGGACTGAGACCATTTTTGTACCTGGGCCATAAATGACTTACAAAACAATTCACATTCAAGGCAGATATGCGTTCCTTTTATTAATTAGTTTATTACATGCAAGCGCAACATTTTCTAATGCACATAGTCGCAGGCCTTACTATATAGTACAACCTTGCAATGTCGATACATCCATAAGTTTTCCTTCTTTAGAAACATTAAGTCAGTAAACAGAAACTCGTCTATTCTGAAAACCAAAATAAATCTATAATCCCAAAGTATAATTAGTTTGCTAAAATGAAAATCAACTACATCAAAAATATTTTATACGTGAACCAGCTATCTATTAGCAGTCTAAATCTGTGCAGATTGGAAGTTTTAAAACCAATTATCTCGAAAAAAAAAGTCTAGATCTGTGCAGGTTACAACCATTAAAAAAATAATAAAATATAACCAGTCTAACTCCGTAACGAATGAGACCTAATAAAGCAAAGAAGTAAGTAAGATACTTAATGAAATGCTAATTTTCATAGATATTTGTCCAAAAGTTGAGTTGTTATTTATTTCGCATTTAAACACTTTCAAATCCTTATTATTTTATATAACATGCGATCCCTGAGAGCCGTCGATCTTGAGTTCTTGAGAGGTTTCACTACAGTTATGATCTTTCTGACGGGCAATAAATCAACAGCTCTTTGTCTGTTTATGCGGATGACAGGGTTGCCTTCCTGATGCTTTCTTTTACGAGTAATGATAATTTCAATTAACAAAACAATAACTCTTGCGAGAGTTTTAAAGTTATTTGTGTGATTTACTTTTTTCGCGTAGTTTGACTTTTTAAACAGTCTTTGATATTTTAAAGTTTTGTAGATTTTTATACAGATCATGACCATACTAAAATCTGTTTCATACAAATAATGATTTTTTTTAAAAAAATTTAAAAGAGTTACCAAGAGCTAAAAAAGATCGATAAGTTAGAACAATGAAAAATAGTTTCATTGCAGAATGTTTCATATATAAGCAAGATCAAACATCGAATATATAAAGTTGATTACCTTTGATGAAGTAAGTCCGAGTATCTCCAGGAAAACCCCCACTTTGACAGGATAATCCACTCACAAGTTCATCTGATGACACCAGGCACCCCTTCTTATCTGCATCTCAATGGGTTTCGGATAATATAGCTCTCAAACACGGACATGTTCAATTATTGGTCAGTTTAATTTGATGCTTGGCTAGGTATGGGAGGATTTGCTTTGTGATATTACATCATGCATTTTTTTTAGATACGTTTGATGGATCATTTGTCATTGGCTATAAAGATCATAAAAATATTAGCATATAACAAAGGACACTAAAAATCGAACAAAAAGCCAACAACAAAAAACCCTAGATGACTTATCACATTAATGTGAGCAACCCAAGGTAAGACATTGTCGATGTTACGTTACCTGTATAAAACGGTATACATCGATAACATTTTCCCGATCCTTGACTTATTACAATTTTTCAAATGATGTGATTTCCATGTGGATCTTTGAGCAAACAAGGAAGGGATGTATTATTATTATTTTGTTTGTCCTCATTTTAAAATAAGTAAAGAACAAAATTTGTTACTTAACGCCTTAACTACGACTGTTGTCTGTAATGAATAAATATCTTCCCCTATAAGAAAAAAGAGAAAAAAATGTTTTGCAAAAAAACCATAACAAACCAACTAAAAACCACAAAAGCTATTGTATGAAAGAAAACACCTGATTTATTTGTAGCAAAATACAATAATGTACTTGGGAAAAAAGTCATGATCACAAGTTATCAGCAAAGGAATAACGAATCAATTACTCACTGTCATTACTATGTAATATACCTCGAGATGGATGCAGCTACTAAAATAAACCCCTCTTTAGATAGATAGATAGATAGATAGGTATATATATATATATATATATATATATATATATATATATATATATATATATATATATATATAGAGAGAGAGAGAGAGAGAGAGAGAGAGAGAGAGATACAAATGCTGTATTTAGAGCCATGGTGTTGCAGAATGAAAGCCTATAACTGCGTTTTATCTAAGTTGTCATGAGGAAAATACATATTGCGGATTTTTGCAATACATCTGGGAATATTCGCAAAACTTTCGTAGATATTCGGAATATATTTGAGAAACTATAACAATGCTCAATGCATATTTTCAGCACATACAAAAAAGAAAATAAGGTATGGAGTTATTAATTTGCATGTGTAATTTTTATTATTTCACAAACTATCGTAAAGTTTCACCGGTATGTAGATTTGTATGTTTGTGCGTCTCATAGATTTCACAGCTGTGTTATTGTTGGCTGGGTTTTTTATTCGGTGATTTGTAGAAACCGCAAAAACCACAAAAATAATTACCTAACGAGTAACAAAGAAATCATAGCACATAGAAGCAAAAGCGATCTGATCGACAGTTCTAGTTTATGTTGAAGTTTATTGGTGTTATTTCATGCTAATTTAAAATTGATAATATAGAGATATTACAATTCGGAACAAAATATATAAAAATTTAAGAAATTATTTTAATAAATACGGGTATGGAAGGCTGTGTTGGAAATTAAAAGGTCTCTATTTTCAGAGAGTATTGTATTTCGCGGTTCTATTCTAAATAATAACGATTCTATAATGCCCATTTCTCAGGAAGTAATAAGGGGCTCATTTTTATGAATGGTGATTCGAAAAGAAACTGTATCATATATTAGATTATTGACCCGACAGGTTCGGGTTATTGAATACAATGTTTAGTCCATACAACATTATGATGCAAATAAATATCCATTTTCAGTTTTCATATTTTCCCGGAATTATTATCGGCATTGTTAAAGATTTATACCAGGAGAAACTAGCGTGTTTTCATTACCTATCAAAGAAGTCATTCGGGGACATTCAGAAATCAACATTAGCGGAGGAGATTAACTTGGTTGGACGGTACAAGGTTAGGTTTACATAGCATAGGGCAGTCTTTGGACAAGGGAAATTAACATAGGATTTTTTAAAATCCCCAGACACGCTACAAATTTACAGATAGATGGTGTAGTGTGGGGACCACGGAACATGTAGTGTGAACATTTTCATCTACATTCCAAACACACACCTCTACTATCCAGCAAACGCTTTTCGATTACTATCAAAACACACGCACATGCTATTCATCAACCGCATTTTGATTACTCTCCAAACAAATATGCAATCACTATCAATCACCCACCTTTAGAACACCAGGTTTTGCGTATGATGCAACACCCATACATACTATCCAATACGTCTTGTATAGCGTATCATCTACTCTCCAAAGAAAAGGGTATGATGTAAAAGAAGGGGCAATTAAATTGCACAGACATACTATTCAATATCTGCCATTTGATTTCAATAGAATAACTCTCCAGCTATCCAAATACCTACTTGCTGAATACAACACACACACACACACACACCAGCACCAGACATTTTACTATTATTCAACACCCAATTTGTTTTAGTAATATCCAAAACACCTTGTAATGCGTGTACAAAAGCCAACACTCTATCCAACGAAAAGGGTATGAAAAAAAAGACAGGGAATTAAATCAAAAAAACTTATTATCCATGTTACGGGTAAACGGCCAATTTGTTATTCAGGTATGTAACTTTTTCTCTGAAAATGACAATCGAAATAAAAGTTAAACATTAAGAAATGAAACCTTACAAAATAGGAAAACTGTTCAAGTTATAAATAGTAGGTGTTGTATGGTACTCCAAAAATGGGTTTAAGATAGTACTACAAAATTTACTGTTTAATAGAGTGTTTATGCAATTTTATCATCCTTCTTTAACATTTTAAAACCACCAATGACGTTGATGAAATCTAAATAACACCACAACATTATTATTGAGATTTTAGGGTGCCACAATCTCAATCACAAGCGAAGGTTAATTGTAAACGCAAATAAGTTACGATCAGAATTAAATTGTTTCAAGCACCAAGGTGAGCTTCGTGACGCGATTAAAACATTTAGATTAAAAAATTGTATTCTTAAAATTGCTACAGTTAAAAAATGGACATCCATTTTTGGAAATTAACATCATTATACGAATATTTGCTGATATTAAAATCTACTACTCAGAGAAAGAGTATTTATTTCAAATGTAAACCGTTAATCATTTTTGATAACTAGATTTTAAGATTGGAGATTGATGGCTGTCTTATTTAAAGCCCAGCGTAAGGACAAATATGTCGATCAAGAAGTGGTTAATAATATCGGTGTGGTTAATAATATCTGTGTGGTTAATAACATCGGTGTGGTTAATAATATCGGTGTGGTTAAGGTTAATAATATCGGTGTGGTTAATAACAGCGGTGTGGTTAATAATATCGGTGTGATTAAGGTTAATAATATCGGTGTGGTTAATAATACCGGTGTGGCTAATAACATCGGTGTGGTTAATAATATCGGTGTGGTTAAGGTTAATAATATCGGTGTGGTTAAAGTTAATAATGTCGGTGTGGTTAATAATATCGGTGTGGTACCAGGATGTATTGATGATTTATTATAGGGATGAAGCTAATTAACCTTTGTAAAAGTGGTTTAGAACAAACGTTTATAAACTAAACAAATATATTCAAAACTGATGTAGACAAAATATTTTTACATTAATTGACAATATTTTTAGACTTTATCATGATGTACCAAATATCACGACTAGTCAAATAAGTAAAGAAATTTTTGTATTTTTTTCATGGTGGAAAAGTAAACTCTGGATGTAAAATACCTCATATTGATGCATTGAAATCAGATCGATAGTATTACAGACTGACAAATCATAGTAGAGATAGTGGAATATTAGTTTTGATAGTTGGCGAAAGAGACGAAAACCTAATGGCTCATTCTAACATTGTCAGACTCAAAGGTAAAATTTTATTATGTTCGTGATGGTGACTATATGTGTTTGTTATAGAGTAGTATTGTCAAACAATTCATAGCATTGTATACTATAATCAAGAATCTACTTAAATCCAACGAATCATAAATTTCTGTTGGATCCTAACTTCGATATCCATACTCAGATGAGAAGTATTTTGTAAAGGCTAATAAATAGCTTATGATAGTACAACATGAACTAATTTTCAATCTTTTTCGATAACACAGTTTTCATATTTCCAACTTTATATACAGTTTCCTATGGTAAACAGTGGTTACACCTCAAAGATGTAAAGGTGACTGATATATCCTTATGATATATTGAATGAGTGGTTACAGTTACTGGTTGATATGCATATACGAACAAATACTTTGTTTTTAATTGATGACTGGGAATGTTGAAGACATAAAAAAATATAACTAAGCTCGAGAGAATAGCTTTCAGCGGTATACATTTTGAAATGGTAGTATGATTAACGTTGTCTTATATATTTTACATACAATTCACAGTTGGTTGTTATCTTCTATATCAGGGATATAAAACAATATTGCTGGAGACAAAACCAACCAGCGAATGTTGGTACTTTTGAAATCAAACAAAACGTACAAAACTTTAATAAGGGTTGTGTATCCTTTTCAGTAGAAGATATTAACGCGTACCATGGTAATGCGTTTATGCTGTCCAGTAAATAGCGTTTATCATCCAAACATTTGATCTACTTGGTGTTGTATGGACTATATAATGTGTAATTTTATTTCCTGGTAATTTTTATTCTGATTAAAGAGTTTTACACAACTTCACTCTTGATTCCTTTCCAAAAGTTCGTTTCATCGATATATTTTTTCAATGGAAACAGTTTTGAATGGATGCTTAGATCAAATGACGACACAACACAAATGTGACGAAAGATGATATATTACAAATACAATTATTTACGCGAGGCAACGTTGATCGCATATACAATGAGGAATGGTCGTCTTGTTCTAAAGCGAAACGGACTTATTTATTGCCTTATTCTGTGACAATACCTCCCACTCTAGACAAATGTACACATTGATTTTAGCTTACACAGAATACAAGTAAATAACTGTTGATACTGCTTAACAACATTTACACTGGTTATACAGTAATACGGATTTTTTATTTCCTCCAACTCAAATAAACAACACCTACGTTTCGACCCCGCTGATTGACTCAACTCGAAAACGATAGGAAAGAAATGTTAGCGCCCAAAGCATCAACCGAGCGTTAGAGACCTTAGCTTTGTTTAATTACATGGTCGCTGGTCTGTTTCGAGAAAACAATATCTCTCACAACGTTAGGCATGAAACTTACCAATCCGCATTGGTACATCTTAGCATTCTTTTTCAATCACTGAGTAACTGTGTTCCGTAGACATTAACTTTCTACTGGCATAAGCTACAGGCATTTTAATCCCGTCTTGTTCCTGCAACAAAACTGCTCCCAACCCAGTATCGGAAGCATCAGACTGATAATAAAAGGTTTACTGACATCAGGTAGAGTTAAAATAGGTGCACTAGTAAATTGTTCCTTCAACGTATTGAATGCTTTCTTTCTGAGTTTGTCCCGTAATACTATTTGGTTGTCCCTTCTTGGTTAAATCTGATAATGGGCTCGGAATGGCAGCTAAATTAGTAGGAATTCAGTTCCTATACAACCCACCAAGCCTTAAAAAGATTGAACATGCGATTTTTTATTAGGCTGAGGTGAATTTATAATCTCTTCTACTTGCTTGGGTTGAGGTTTTAGATGCCAGGCTGAACAGACCATATGACCCAGGCACTCTAAATCAGTATAGCGAATACTGCATTTAGTAGGTCGCACCGTGAGGTTGGTTTCACAGATATTTCGGACATAATGGATAGATGTTCCTCTCAAGTATCCGTGTACACAAAACTGTCATCCACAAAACTAACACACTAAGCCCTTTATTTAACTGTATGTCAAGCAAAACCATGTGACGCTACCTCATACCAATCCGAATGGCATCACCTTGATCTGGTACAGTCCTTTTTGGTAGTAAATGCCGTCAATTGGTAGAACTCGTCGGCAATAGTTTCCTGCCAATACTCTTTTGGCAAATCAATCCTCGGAATATATCGGTGACCTGATAATTTCGCAAGAAGATTCTCCATGCCCGGCATCGATTCGGTATCAAACAATGCCACTTTGTTTAATTGACGAAAATCAACACAGAAGCGATTTGTACCGTCTTTTTTCCTGACAAGGATACGTTGAATTAGACGGTTCAAAAACCTCCCAAGCCTAACATTTTCCTGACCTCTTTATCCATAGTTTTCCGTGCATTAAATGGAACTCGGTAATCTTAATTGGAGCATATGTACTTAGCTTTATGATTAGCTATACTAGGGTTGTGTATCCTGGTTTATCAATGAAAACATCAGATTACTTTCCTAGGAGCTCTTTGATATGTCTAAATTGTCTTTTGGGTAACTCGACATTTACATTCACGTGATCTATCCCTTCTCTTTTGCTATGCAAGGGATATTCCAGTGGAGCCTCTACCTCAAGTTCTTCCATTATCGCGTCATCTTTGATAACTGCTGAACACATTACAATCAATACCCCTTTTTCTACCGCGTCTTCGTGCCTGTCTACAGGTTGTATGGGTCTCTAACAATGTTCACATCCGCTCGATTAAAGCGTGTGCCGATCAAGGGCATTTGGTCTTGGGCAACACGTGTAACTCTCCCCTCAGACACGTTTCTGACATACGTCACAAGACCGACAAAACTTATTAATCACTATTTACACCAGGCCAGTAAAACTCAGCCAGTACTCTCCTTGCAGTGTTTCCCTTACCCAGATGACCTGCTATATTAGATTCAATTGCCACATTCAATACACTAGACCGGTGTTTTTGAGGTTCCACTAGTTGCCAATATTTTATTTGCCCTTGTGTGGAACACTCCCTATGAATTAACCCATTTCTTTTGTCAAAATTCTAACTACCCTTCCTTTTACAGCGTGAAATGTAGTTAGAAGAGATTTTATCGTTAATCGAACTCGCGGATTTGTCGCGCACCTGCTCCCGGAGCAATTCGTCACTCGAGATTCGTTTGATTGATTCGGTGACGGTTAGCTTCCGTATTGCGCGTTTCTAACGCTGAGTTTGTGATGTCTTTGCCCCACTTACGAGATAGGGGTGTTTTAAATTATTTCACAGTCGGCAGACTAGACCCTTCAACGTTGACGATTGTCAAGTCATAGAATTGGATTTTCCATACAGAACGCAAAATCAGTTCCGGCCAAGAAAGGAGTTTCAATCCTAACTCTTTCAACAGGTACGCGATCGATCGTCTGGCCGAGTAGCAAATCCCTAGCATTTGGTTATCTTTCACGAGATTATTTTTGATAACAACACCTGTGAAACCGGTATCAGTAAAGCTGTGACTACCTGTCCGTTAAAGGTACCGTTTGCTATTGGCAACATGCAATTGCCAAATAAATGAATACTTACATGAAATCTATCGGAATCGTTCTTGTTATATATTGCTGTATTGCGTTATGGGAACCTTTCTTTTAAGACAACGTAATTTTACGTGGCTCCATCCATTCGTTTCACGCATAGCACTGTACACCTTGACTTCTAGTTTCTCTATTAGATTTATCCGTCTCAGTTTCTCTGGCTCTATGGCAGAGGCGTAGCGATGATATTTTGCGCCCGGGGACGAACTATAAAATTGGCGCCCCAGCGATCTTGTGACCAATTTATTACCCTTGTTTACTTAATTTAATGTAACGTTGTAAGCCTCATTTTGGCGCCCCTGTACCTTGGCGCCCGGGGACATATGTACCCCCCTGCCCCCCCCCCCCCAGCTACGCCTTTGCTCTATGGGAGTCAAATCTGTCGACGGATTCCCAGACTTATCTTTCAAAACCACATTTTGAGTTCCAACATGTGCTTCAGTGAAACGATCTGCCCGCTTAGCCATGAACATATGTGAACGCTTTTTCAAGAAAATATTGGTTCAGCTCCTGCCCTCCTATATATGATAACTGATATCTGAGCAAGAAACATACAAACCCTAAAATGTTTTGTCCACTTTAGCACAGTTAATTCAGCGTTGGAAATAGTTATCTATTCTAGCGATAAATTGCCCAAAGGTGTACCCCATCTCAGGTTTATTATACCTAACTTTGTCCGAAAACCTTGCTCTGTGAATTCATACCATTTTAGTAGTGCTTTCTTCAATGCGTCGTAGTTAAACACATCACCACTATGAAGTCGCGAGTATACGTAGAGTCTTACCTGTTAACAACGCACTGAGATGAAGATCCTAACCATCTTGCTTCCATTTCTGGTTACTGTCATACCGCTCGAACCAATGGAAAAAACTATCCATGCTATTTTTTCATAGTCAAAGAGAGGTAATTTAGGGCCTATTAATTTTCTTGAGGAAGAATCGTGTTCTCCTTTTCTATCATTTGCTAACTCTAATTGTGTTTTGTGCTCATTATCTATTTCCTTCCTCTAACTGTATAACTTCTAACCTTGTTTGTCTTTCCAATTCCAATCTTTCCCTTATGAGATGTAGCTCACGTTCCAATCTTTCCGAGTCTAATACCAATCTGTTTTGATTCCCGTTCCTACCTTTCGAGTTGTTGTTCCATTTCTAATTTTCCCTTTCCAATTTCTTCTCTATTGCCCGTTCGTCTCTTGTTTGCATGTTCTTCATGTATGATTGTTTGATTATAAGTACAGTGGTCTAGAGTTTCATACTACATTTAACAGTTATCAAGGCAACAAAAACTAAACACATGTGTACAAAAGGAAACACTTACCCCTATGGCTGGAGAACAAAAATAGAAAACGTTCATTCCTTGACAAGATCCAAACACCAGTGTATCAGTTAAACATGTTATTCGCCTTAAATTCACAGGAGAATAAGTATCGTTCAGGGTGAAATACCCGTGTTTACCGTACGTTAAGTGTCTCTAGCGTCTATCGTACTACGACAAGGTACATGCTGGTTGATTTGCTTAACTAGAAAAAAAAACAATTATTCACCCTAGGTAATGTTGCACGCATATATAACGAGAAATGGTCGAATTGTTCTAAGGAGTAACCGAGTTATTTCTTACCTTATTCTTTGACACAAGGGTGGCATATATTTTGTCCAGTGGCTACTTAGAAGTGCATAGAGCTTGATGCGATGCTTCATGTCATGAATACAAATTATTTGCCTCAACACTGAGACATACGAACACTGTATCTTTGAAACAATGTTTCATAAATTCTGTGCAGTTGTTGTTTAACTTGTTAAAGTAAAACACACGCATTGACTTTTTGCATTGTGAGATTTTTTCGAACTCATCACAAGGAGGTTTCGTGAGTTTGACCTTTATATTTTTTTATATAATTTTGACACATATCATGTCACCGTCAATAATTGCTTTCCTACTGCAAGATGTTTATCTGACATTATCAATTATAATTTTTTATCAGTGCAAATATGTATTGTTTTCTGATTTCGGAGCTTTCCATATATTTGAGCTATCCAGCGCTGTTCATTAATTTGACAAAAGTCTATGCCGATTCCAGCATTTATTTATTATTGCAAAGTCGTATTCAGTTCAATTATAATTTATGCCAAGGTTGATACTTCGTAGTTTCGAGAATGTCACTACTAACTGTGTCTATAGCCATATGTTTTGGTAGTGTTTCATGGTCAGCATTCTTCTAAATTCTGTAATCTTTGCAAGCATCTTGTTTTTGTGGGAGTTTTTTTAACTAGTAATCTTTGTGTAATATTTATGTATTTTCGGTGCCGATTAAGAGGAAATTTGTTTATATTTTAGAATATGAGGTTTTTGGTATGATTCACTGTGTGCATTTGACAACAGTGCAAAGTGAGTACCTGGCGAATAGATCTCGTTCCGGAAATACATGACCCACGCTATGTTGCTTTGTTAACAATTTCCATAAAATTGCTTATATCTATGAGATGAACTTAACTGTATGTTTGCACCGGAAGATAATTTTCATTAACAGGATTCATTTTGATTAGGATATGCAAAATAGTTCCTTTCCTGATAGCATGTGAATTGAATATATATGGAAAATAATTTTTCACTGAGTTCTGTGTTTATTACATACAAAGAAAGCGGAGAAGGGGTGGTAATTTGCTTTCTTATTTCTCACCTTTTGCTCCTTACTACATCCACAAATCTTAGAATTACCACCTTCATTATTTTAGTAAAGATAGCATGATTTTTACTTTTCTTTTAGAAAAATATCATATAATTTTCACAAATTTTATTTCATAAAAGCAATTTTAATTTTTGAAATTATGAGATTTTGGCATCCTTTAATTTGCATTTATTTGCCATTTCCATTTAGTATTTATAACATTGTTCTAAATGTCTTTCATTTAACAGTCAAGATGGGTTCCATATTCAGAATACACGAAGACATAGTTCTAGTTGATATGGTACCTAAATGCCTTTTACATTATTTATTTAGTGTTCATAAGACATGTCAGCTTAAGTGGATTACAGCAATTCCTTATAAATATATGTAGATGGTATTTAATGAAATTGAGGTGTCTTGACACGCATTATCCGTGCACACTGTGTGCAATAATTGGCAACACATCTTGGAACTACATAAAACTTAAACTTTATGATAGCTGGTGTTTCTCACTATTTCAGCTGTGAACTTACTCTGACAAGTACACGTTTTGAAACCTCATATATTTTGGAGATGAATAATGACTTAAGTAGATATAGACTGTTTGACATTTCTGAGTGGCACAATGAAAGTTTAATTTGTCTTTTATGCTCAATGTCATATTCATATCTTAATGTCAAGAACATTTTCACTGTAAAACCCCTCATTTATAGCTGTGCCAAACCTTGTAAAGCCTCACCATGTACCGTTTATTCCAAACGTGCTCGTCGATCGCCGCATTCGTGAGCTAAAATTCGCAACGAATATCAAATAATTGTTAATAATTTGCATCTAAACCGAGAATACCCATTGTAAAGGTTTGCAGTTAACAGATATGAGCGCCAAAGGTTCATTTTTTAATAATATCGGCACAAGGCATTCTTTATAAGTTTTTCATAATACGTTTCGGTATCCGGTCCTATATTTTAGAACCTTGACACCATGGGTCACAATGAATTTCAGTCAAAGTCTACAAAGCTAGACCTGAGTCCGAGTGTGTATTTTGAGGTATATGACAATCTTAAAAGCTAGCGTTGAGTACGGGTAAATTTATAAAAGGCAAAAACACCCCAAAATAATTGTTTTTATAAGTAATTACTTAAGATAATTTATAAATAAAGTTTAGATTAACTTTGATATATATTTCTTTTCACACTCTAACAAATTCAGAAAATGGAAACGGCAGTGATCCAGAAGCAGCAGACGTCCGAAGTTTGATCACCAATACACGATCTCTGAAACTTGTATACGTATATCTATCTTTTCTGTAACTCCTGGTATATGTGTTTATCTAATATGTTTAATGGCTGTGAATTGTAAAGATCGTTTTAGTTACATTCTACCTACTTGACTAGGGTCTGGTTTAGGAATATTAAGAGGGTCAAATTACATAGGATCTATACATACGTTTGTGTTGGCAAATGCTAACAGTAATCTTAATAATAAGTATAGTTGCCGACTCGGAGTTAATTTCTCATTGGCGATTTTGACAGTTCTATGATAATTAAGTAATTTCCAATTTGATGGGTTATATCAAATAAATAGGCATTTCGAAAATAATAGTAGTATGATATGTCACGTGGGGTATATGTGAAATATAGTCGTAACAGATGTTGTATATAATTGTATATAGAACGAAACAAATCCTATTCATTCCTATTTTGTACCCATTTTCATTTCTTGTGTACTTCTTATAGTCTGCAGACGTAATTTATGTCGTACTTAGATATTATTCGAGAGGGAAAATAAACATTTGTTTGGATTGTTCTGTGGAAAAAGAAAGAGCTCATTATGTGGACTTTACTATTATTCTGGAGCTATTTGGAATATTGGACCAGTACATTTCCAATTCTGAAACGTATTCGGAGCATTTAATTATTTTGGATTTCCATAGTATTTTAACGGGATTATTTTGGATTAACTTTATAATGATGTTACTTTCCCCTCACATGTTCATTTATAACGTTTGTTAAGGTTTGCAAGACACGCTGGTTTTGCTTCTTTCTGTTACTTTGTTTATAACCATAGAGTCGTAACAACAGATTATTGAAAATTAGACCGCATAACGTTTTCTTCAAAACTTTGTTTCAAACTTCTGCTTCTTATGTGTTTATGAGCAGAAGTTGCCCCACCGCCGTTTGCGTCAACCTTTAAGATAAGTCACAGGTAAAGTGTAAGTAAATCCAAATATTTTAGTGAGTTATATTTTCATGCAGATATATTATATACATTTTCGTACACATAGAAATATCCAGTCAACACATTAAACTAACACATGATGTGGAAATTCTTTTTTTGTATTTACAATCAACAAAGTGGAGAATTTATAACATTATATAACATATATTAAAAACAAACTACGTATTAGTTCGTTTATAAGATGTCACTAATTTATTATCTTTTTTGTAGATTTCAATACAAATTTCAGAAGCCGTTTCGTTTTCTGCATGTTATTTGAGAACCCATTCAGGTTAAAAAGGTTCAAGTAACAGACCATGTTAACAGTGGTGTGGTTGGTTGCATCAGTGATCTAGTTGTTTCGTTTGTTAAATCATTCTCCCTCTATCCTATTTCTCATTTCTTCAGTTTCTCTCAATCTTTACATCACTTCTTTATCCTCAGACAAGGTTTGAACACTAGGCAGAGTCGAAGAATAGCAGATGCAGAGCAGATTTAAGCCTTACTGTTTATACTTTTCTTCTTTAGTATATTTAACATCCATCTTTATTCACTCCACACCACTTTTCGTCAAGTGATTGTGCGGAGAGGTTTTGTGTCAGAAAGAGCAGAAAGAAAGCAATAGTTCCAGTAATTGTGAAACTATAGAACTCCCTCCACATAATAATCGATATTCTGGAATTAATTTAAAAAACATAATTTTGGTATTTATGATGCTGCGACACGTCTAAATCTGTTCTCTCTAGCACATGCGATCGTAAACTTGCAAGATAAGCAAGTACTCTGAAAAATCTGTGACTGATACTATGCTTTTGCAGCCGCTTTTCGGGGGCCCCGAGTGGCCGAGTGGTCCAAAGTGCTTTCCATTACGGATCACTGCCGTCTCACCTCTGCGTGGGTTCGAGTCTAAGATTCGGCTAATGTAGTTATATGAGAAAGCTTTCCAGTAGCTTCTCGTGTGTCGGTGGTTGTTTCTGAGGGTTTTCCAGGGTTCTTCCTCTACCAATAATACTGGCCGCCATGTATAGCCTATCGTGTCTGAAAAATAGCGTTAAACCTTAAAACAAAACAAAAACAAAGCAGCCGCTTTTTCTAATCAAATCATTTAAGTTTAATTTTAATAAAGAAAAATAAAACGTCGTGACCACGTAAATGTTCAGAATCTAAATTATACTAGTACTTGTCACAGCAGCTAAGTTGTTGTTATTTTTTTAGAGTGGCCAATATGACACATTTGCTCGACTCCATTCTGGCATAGTGGTGAATTCAGCGCATGGAGGTCCCAACGTTTTCGGATGGCACAGAATCCCCCCCCCCCTCTTTGTCTCTTCCACTCTCTCTCGTTCTCTCGTTCCACAATTGAAGCAGTATGCGAAGTTTCTGTAAGTCTCCTAAGCAGTATTATATATATATATATATATATATATATATATATATATATATATATATATATATATATATATATATATATATATATATATATATATATATATTCAGTCTTGTACTTGCCCGACTCTTTGTCTCATCTCTTTCTTCATATATTTGTTCCCCTTCTTTAGGGGTTGTTGGCAGCCAACGACTAGGTACACAAGCAGCAGAGGGGGCGAATCGGACAACTTTTTATAGGCATCTATTCGGAAAATTAAGGCTTTCTCGAAAAGTGAATCGGACATGCGTCAATTTGGTAAACTAAGGCTTCCTCGAAATCGTAAAAATAAGGCATGCTCGAAGATGTCATGGTCGTTGTTGCCGCCCCCTCTGCTGCTATGAGTTAACAATTGTTTTTACGATGAAAATCACTACGATTTCACAAACAGACTAATTTGTAGAACCTCACCTCGTAAATCAATTAGATTATTAGACTGGTCAGTGAGTCTGAAATTAATTCTTGTTAGCGAATTATTATGATATCGCATATAAACTGGATTAGTTGGGTCCTCAACGATTAGAAATCCTGGAGGAGCTGTTGGTGCAAAAGAGTATAAAATATATCCCTGCTGAGCTTGATTTGATCGCTCGAGATTTATTTGATAGCTTCCTTCGATAACATCACATACTAAATTCAATGCTATCACCGAGGTTATATTCACGTTGGACGGAGCGATATGCCTGCCGCCTCCGTCTGGGTCATTATTATGTTTGAGGATTGTTGTTTGTTGTTTCCATTTGTTGAGTATCAAAGAAAAGTTTTCTTGAATAAGATCATTAACGGATTTTTTTAGTTCATTTGCGTTATACCCAGGAAACTTAAAATCTGGTAAATCAGCTTCTGTTATATTGTAGCTGGTTAGGAATTTTTCTTTATCCCCGTTTTTTGTCATTAATTATCGCCTGAATTACTCGTTTGTTGATATATTCCATATCGGATACAAGCTGATTTAATATCTCAACATATTTTAATATCTCGGTACGTGGTTTTGTTATATCAGAGAGATGCTCCTAAAAGCCTCGTCGTAATTGTTCTAGTTGTGTCTTATGTAATCGATTAATCTCACCGAAGTAATCAATGACGTATTTTAGCGTAAATGCAATGGTAACGAATGAATCAAGGGTTTTCTCAAAAAAAAAATCCCATTGCATGGTATTATTATCGGTAAATATATATCTATCGGTTACGTTTGCATTTTTTATACTATACAAATCATTTCGATATGACGGATTGATTTCATGATATGATTTTTCATCTGTCACATAATCAGATTTTTTTGGGTTGGGGTATTTGATAAGCTGTCTGAGGTGGTATTTCAGGCCATCCTAGTACGGTTCTTATAGAACTCTGATAGATATCTACGACATAACTAGGCGAGTTTATCTCGATCGCGGATGATAACGTCGGCTCATGAACCGTTATAGCGATTTTTGATTCTGCTCCAGTAATGGATTTTATTCTACGCCGGAATTCAGCATTGATTTGTTCGATTTCGTATGACCCAGATGGTATCGAAACAACGTTCCAGTCTGGAGTTCCGTCTTCGCGATTCTTATTCGCAAATACCAAGGAATTATTCGGTTGTTGACCGCCAAATGCTACCGACCTAATATTAGGCCAACTATGGTATACTCGTAGTTTCGCTAACGCGATCTCTTTCACGGGAATCGGAGTAGGGAAATTCACACTAAATTCAGGATTCGTTGAGGTTATTGAGATCATGCTGGTCTTCATCGGTGTGGTATTTTCCGTTATTTTTATCTTTTATCGTTGTGAGCTTTGGTGTAGTCACCGGTGGATTTCCAAGGAAATCTAATAACGGTTTTTCAATATTTTTAATTCGTTCCAAGAAAGTTGATACAAGCACACCCGGTTTGAGTTTACGCTGATCGGAAAACAACGCGATAGTGCCTTCGGTTACGCCACTTTGTTTAACTAAAATATCATCCAGGGAAACATTACTAGATTTCAATTTACCCTGATCGGAAAACAACGCAATAGTGCCTTCGGTTACGCCGCTTTGTCTAACTAAAATATCATCCAGGGAAACATTACTAGATTTCAATTTACCCTGACGATCTTGAAATACAACTATTTCATTGGGATCAACACTTGCTAACTTCAACGTCTCAGCTATTTCATCTTCGATTATTTTTTTTATATCACCGGTTGCAGATATTTCTGTGGTTGGTTTCTTTGACGGTAATAGAGGTCGTCCCCAAATATCAATCATGTTATTTTATATAATCTCTCTCTAAAATCTCTTGCAAAATCATCGATGCCGCCAGCGATTACTAGTGTATTCATTTACAACAATATGTGGTGGTTTTCCAGATGTTGAAATAGCGTTGAGTACATTTAATACTTCGCTGCCACATATTGGTGGATCATTCATTTGTTGTGTTGGTAACGTGGAATACCAACGAGGAGTTTTTAAGCGATTTATATAGCGGTTAAATTCCTTCGACGGTGCTAATCCATATGAATCGAAATAAACAATTGCACGTGGATCAATCGTGTATGCAACCCAGTGGGTTCCGGGTCCTGTGCTGTTATCGAGATTAATGATGCCAGTTTCAGCGCTGTTTGGTTGTGCAGGCAACTGATCTTTCATAAAGACACTTCTGAAGTTTTTAATCGCGAGTTTTTTTAGCAGCTTCGAGTAAATCAAAATTGGACATTGGAGTAAAAGATTCCTCAATCGAAGATTCCCGAGTTAATAAACCGGTCCTAGTCTTAGACCCTTTCCGCTGTACCATGAATACGGTGTTCCTGGTAGTCTTAGACCCTTTCCTTTTTTATATCCCTTCCCAGTTGCTTTCTTTAGTGCCATTCCTGCCGCTTTAGCCACCTCTGGGGCTGCTTACGCAATCAACGCTGGTAACGCAGCTAACAACGGAAATATACCGCCGGTCTTTTTCATATTGTCGATTGCAGCCGCAGAAAGTTTAATTCAAATTCCTTTTTTATTTTCGAGCGCGGTATTAAAATGTTTTGTTTGACGATTTGTCAGCGACAATTTATTTGCCCCGCCTGTCATCTGATTGGGTTTCAGCGTGATCGTAGTTCCACATTTTTTAGTTGCTGATGATTGTAGTTTTTTTAATCTGATTAGGAGTTAACGTAACACTAATAACATCATATGGCATTTTATTAATAACAGATTTATCTAATTGTTACATATTTACCACTGGTGCATCTATCACTCTCATTCTTCCGCCAACACCTTCGAGTAGCATTGATTTATCGCTGAGAATGACAGCAACCGCTCTATAATTGGCAATACCACCAGAACGTTCGAGCTCTAAAATGTATATCAACGACGGATTGTCTTGTTAAATCAAGATGTTCCAGCGAAAAGTAATAAATCGGATACAGATTTTTAAAATCCAATTGTGATATTTGCAAACCAGTATCAACATTTTGATCGCGCCATATATGTCAACAGACGATGATATACACACGCAATATGGTTAATGGTGTAATCAAGTTGTATATCCTCGGATGGTTCCTGTTGGCCGTTTATTCTCAGCGAGACTTCTTTAACGCCCATCTGATCAAATATCATATGACTTCGTTCTTGATTACCAACTCACGCATTATTTTGTAACGCAATAAATATATGACGTGGAGCTGAAACACCTTGTTTTGATGCCAGGTGCCATGTAAATATATCATCAATATTATCCAGTTTAATATCCGTAGTCACTGATAACCAACTCAGCAACGACTTTCCTCCTTGGTCCATAAATGATAGTAATCGCTCCTCTGCGGTGATTGATGGAGTTAACACTGGCATCCACAGTGATAGTTTTGTTAAAATGACTTTACCAGCATGGACACCAGCAGCACGCCAGATTGCATCATTATCAGTACCCTTTCGCATAAGCGCTACTGTATGTTTCGCTCCATAGATAACTTTTCGGACGTTTCTACAGAATCCAAATATATGATGCAGTGGAATCGCGCATGAAAATTTTCGACGTTGTCCTTGTAACGTTGCTACACGTGTAGCAAATCCTAGGATGTAATTAGTAATAGTATTTATGACATCAAAATCAACAGCTGGTCTTACATATCCTTCTGGTGCTGGATCAGCTGCAGTAGCTCGTGTTGCCTTTACTCTGGAATACTGGACGTGTTCAGGGTGATCAGTGAGATCTTTTGCGAACATCATAGATGGACCAGCCGATCTTGTACAATCATCACAATATCTTGCTAACCCTATTATTGTTGTGGCAACATCAACATCACGCTCTATAGATTCAATTTATTTTTCATCAATGAGATATCTAGCGCTTTCAAATAACGCCATGATACCATTATTAACAAAACCAACTCGGATAGTTGGGTTATTGTCATATGGTGGATTATTGTGATCAGCATCATCTGTTACAAGTTCTCCTTCCACTTCGATAAATGCTTCACAAGCAAAAAGTATTTACTGGTATCATGAACTTGATGTTCAATTCTTGATTGTAGATCATTTTGTGTTGCTTGATAAGAATAAAATTGATAATCACGTACCAAATCATCCTTGCGCACTGGGGCGTCCATATCAAACGCTGGATCAGTTGACCGTTTGAACATTTTATTATATTCATCAACGTCTAAATCATCATCGTCGTCGTGGTCTTTTTTAAGCAGCTTACCGCTATCATATTTGCGGTCATATTATCCTGGTCACTTGCTGTCAACGAAGTCGCCAGTGACGCTAGTTTTTGATCTACATGTACTCCGTTATTTATAATTTTACTAACTCGCGCGGGCATTTCCACTGTAGATGGTAGTGGTCGACGGTTTCCTTCGCCGTCGAACTAGCGCTGTTAGTTTATCCCGAGCAGCTGAAAACGCTTTTCCGGCAGCATCTCCAACAGCACTAATACCCTTATCACGAATAACATCAATGGCTTTCATCGATAACTCTTTTGCTAGCGGCACTACTTTTGGAGCCATTCTTGCAAATAACCCTGCAATTGTATTACCGAGACCATCACCATAGTACGCGCTATAAACTGGAAACCGCGAGATTACTACATAGACACTGGTTGGTTTGTCATGGTTGTAGTGTATGATCATCTTATTTAAATGATATTTATCTAATGCGATGAATTAGTCATCAGATTAGTCGCTGTGGTAACCATGCTGGTGAAAATCCGTAGGATTTTCCACTAACTCGCCAATGAAATCTCGATATGTATGATGCCACCTTGAAATAACCGCCTGCAGATATCAGCCGCTTCATTAATTATTTCTGGTGAGTTATTTCCAGCTCGTTTTCCTCCGATGAGTACTTCTAATCGTGCTATATCACCAAGAACATTACCAGGACAACTAACTAGACCACTACCTGATAACCCCATGGAATCTCTTTGAGATTCAGAAAATCCCTTCTCGCTATAACCAGTTGCACCCTGTGCATCATCATCATATTGTAAACGCCCTAAAGGATTATCATCATCATCCCATTGAGGTTCGTTTTTGTTATTTTCGTCTTGGTGTTGGTGTTTGGCGCTTTCTTTCTTGTTGTCGTTCTTGTTTTCTATAATAATCAAATTCTCTTTTGAAGGCTCTATACTCCTTTAACCTTTTATCTAAACCCCCAGTATTTATTTCATACAACTCATTAGCCCAGTCATTGGGTGATATTGGATCGTCTTTATACTCGCCCGCTAAATACTTCCCCCTTGAATCATAGCTATTAATAGCAAAATCGCTTAAATCGTAATAATCCTTTTTGTTTAGTAATGTTTTAGCCTCATCGGTAAATTTATCCAACAGAGAAACATTCATTTTTTTCGGACCAGGATGTTGTTCTGTTAACAACGCTGATGTTTTTTCAGTTCCCGTTGCAATTTTTTCAGTTCCCGTTGCTATTTTTTCAAGTGTAGTAAGAAGAGGCTTCTTTTTCTCTTTCTCTTCTTCAGGGATATCTCCGTATATAGCTCGCTCAGTAGCTGATATTACCCCTTTCGTTACAGTTGTAATCGGCCTAAACAAATCTTCAGATCCCTCAGAAAAGTCAGTTTGTAAACTCTGTTTAGCTTGCAATTTATTCCTTACAGAGTCGCGGATTGGTATAAATTTTTTAATCTCATCTAGTCGCTCACGAGCCAATTTAGTCGTTAATGACTCATTAACCATTATTGAAATCGTAAACAATTTTCCAATTAGGTTACGAAGAGATTTCAATCTGAATGCAGTGATTTTGTAACCCGAAAATAATTTTAAGTGGAAAAGTCTACGGGAAATCCCATGCAAAATCGACCATTTGACCCGACTGACACCAAGAGTCATTTTTGGTCGTTTTTGTCGTTTTATGGTCACTTTTTAGTCATCATTGTTTGATTTTAGTCAGATTTTTGCCTAAAACATCATAAAAAATAATTTTAAGTGGAAAATTCTACGGGAAATCCCATGCAAAATCGACCATTTGACCCGACCGACACCACTTAAAATCAGACAAAAAGGCACCAAAATCAGACAAAAAATGGCCAAAATCGGTCAAAATGACTAAAAAAAGATATTTACTATGAAAATTTCAGTAATAAAAAATATTTTACAACTTCCTTATAATAAAACACTCATTGATAAATGCCAGTATATAATTTCACCGCTAATGTTGACTAAAACAGACTATCCGAATTTTTTTTTTTCGTTTTGTTCAATTAACATTCTTATATTTCTGATTTTTGAATTAATTACTCTTTTTACTTCATATTCCTTTCCTAATTCCTTTCTTATTTTTTCCACGATAGTAAATAACGAGCCAAACTTACTGACGTCGTCACAGCATAGAAGGGATTCGCGGATAGAATTCTGAATTCCTTTTTTTAGTGCATATTGTTTGGGTAGTACATATTTGTTATTGTTGACGCCGTATTCAATGTCTTGGACGTCGGGTATAATTTGATCACAGTTTAAACCATCTGATATGTAAATCCCTTGAGATTTAAAAACTAAAATATCGGTTATAACCTCATTGATATTTTGAGAATTCATATTATTGATAATTATATACTTCTAATATGAAAAATATATTTCCAGAGATGGGTGTCTATGCATAAACGAATTGAATCCTTTGCCCGGTCCTTTTTGAAATCGCAGATCGATAAATTCCCTCTGCGACGAATTAAACAGAAGGTCCACAAATATCGAAATACCTATCGGCCTTAGCTATTGATTGAAATACTATTTCATCGTTATTTGTTGTATTAAAAGATCTTACGGGTCTCGCTTTTTTTCGAGTACTGTCCAGTCTTTCCTCGTTTTAAATTCTCACTTTGTGTAACAGCTTGTAGATTTGATAAAGAATTGTTCTTAGGATTGGAATCAATGTGATCGATAACAAAACCATCCTTGATCAATCCATGGAAACATTCATATATTATTCTGTGATTAAGATGATTTTTCCCTCCAGCGGTAAACACCAAATACCCTTGATTATTCAAAGCACCAACTGGTTTCTTCAGTTTACGATGTCTGACAATACCATCACTGGATGCCTCATAGTTACTGATTCCGGGATTTGGTCGGAATTCTTGATTCATTTCTATATACTTTACTATTTGTCTAATTCATTGTTTGGTCTAATGATTAGATTTGGAAATCTTCCGATGTAGTCTGAGGAGTTCTTATGATTTTGTCGTTGACGGAGTCAAGGACGCTGTCAGAGGTAAAGTCATTGATGGAGTTCTTAGTGGAATCTTTGATTCTCTTATCATAGTAACGCTTCAACTCCCTATATCGCTTACCACCACAACCGAGACACAACTGTGATTTACCACGCACCCCTACCCCACATCGTATACAAGGGATCGGGCCAAGGCTTCCACGTCTAAAACTTTGCATATGATATCCACAGAACTCCTTTCTGCACGATTTGTTACAGGGGGTTACTGATCCAATCATAAGCCATTTGCAATGATTCATTATATATTCTCTATTTAAATACTTGTTTTAATTATAGCATGAAGGAATTCGAGAGATTATCGAAAATTACGCCTAGGAAAAATGCTAAATTCAATCTCGATAGAGTCTCTGATACACCAAAGGGTAAAATTCGTGATAGAACCATGTTGGGTAAAATCAGCGATTGTTTTAATGAATTCAAGCGTGATGGAGCATCTCACTGCTGGTCGACATTTCGAATCAATGGTGAAGTTGATGCTACCATGAACGACGAAAGAGCAGCCGTGATAATCTCACATCTTACGCAGAAAAGGTATTTTTTTAGAGTGAAATTCATTATCCGCTCAGACACGGGAGATTGGATTATCAGGATAAATTTGAACCCAACTTGAAGAATAAAAAAACTGTCACTGTGAGTCAAGATTCCAAACCAGGAATTCTGACTGGAATTGTCAAAACGTACTACGAGAGATCTTATCCTGTAACAGCAGTTGTTTATGGGATATATCCGTTAAATGATAAACCGAGTACTGAAAAACTAAAACCCATGAAACTGTCGTCGCTGAATTGTGTAGCAGAACGAATAATAGAACACTTCACAAATGCATCCCGGGGGAACAAATTGGCTGATCTAAGACGCAAAAAAATAAATGAATGGGAATTAACAGTTAGGAAAAACGGAGCATCGATTCAGGATATAGCCAAATTAGAAACATCATTAAGATTTCCAATAACCGTAGCGACGATAACCGGCGAGATATTACACAAATCGAAATATAAATCAAAAGGAGCCCCAATCAAAATTATTGATCATAACGAACACGCATGGACATCTGCAGTAACAATATTCCCGCGAAATAGAACAATAAAGTATATACCCACGGAATTCTCCCCAGAATTCTCTGAGAAAAAATTATTTGATTTTATTTACCAGTTGAGTAAAAACGATCCTATGTCAGTGTGGTTACTTCACAGCGCTGAAAGCCCCGAGTGTGGATTCGATCAGTTTGTAAAACCCAA
The DNA here is from genome assembly GCA_030141615.1 of Unio pictorum. Classification (NCBI taxonomy): domain Eukaryota; kingdom Metazoa; phylum Mollusca; class Bivalvia; order Unionida; family Unionidae; genus Unio; species Unio pictorum. The sequence continues at coordinate 3,501,599 of JARLTB010000365.1, forward strand.
TGGAGAATTATACCGTACCGAAGCCCTCCATGACAAGATGAAAAAACTAGCTGGTAGTTTCTCGAAGAATTTCGACGACGAACAATTATTAACAAATTGCTTTATAATTCCGTGGGTTGCAGCTCATTTTTCGAGAAAGAGAAACTCGTGGAAACCAACGCGAGCTGAATTTCTCACAGACATCAAATCAAGCTGCATTGAATATAACCACGGCGGATTATGGAATACAAAATATGACCCAAAACTATTATTCGGTTGATATAACCGCGTGCTATCCCGGGAGTTTTCTCGGGTACGGAGAATGCACTGAATACTTCAAGCGATTTGGACATCCCACACATGAGATGGCCCGTGTTGCTATTAATGGACCACTGCCCGATTTTGATTTAACCGGATTCGCTCGTGTGGTATCATTTGAATTGGCTAAAGGACTTCATCCGTGCTGTTATGTTTGGATTGGTAGACACATGTCTGTGAAACATTGGATGCCAATAGTGCTGTTACGGTATATGATTGATTGTAGCATGCTGATATCGTTGATTGTCAGTGAAGCAATTATATCATATCGAGCACAGACTGAAGTCTGGTTACCACCACAACCTAATCTAGATAGTATAATCAGCGAACAACGAAAATAGTTTTCCGATCTCGACGAAGAATATATCATGAATTGGTCCAAACTGTTATTTGAAATCAGAAACAAATACGCAAAAGATTTCGGTAGAAGAATAATTGGTAAGTTCACTCAAGGTGTTAAATACGACAATGCAAGATATTCCTCACAGTTGATTATAGATAGCGCTGAATACGATTTTATAAATCGAGGATGTAACATCTAAGGGTATATATGCTGATCGTAAAGACGCTTTCTTGTCCGATGGAACCAAATTGGGTACAATTGTTACTTACAATGATGGACACAGTCTTCAGTATACACATTTGAGGGCATCTATGCCGGCTGATGCTTCTATCAATTTATTTTCGATGATAAATAGATTCCCTGACACCGCAGTTAGAGTCGCCACTGATTCATTTTACATAGACATGGAACACAGCAACGCAGTAGCTGAATTCACTAATTCCATCGAGAATTGGGGATCATGGAGAATTAAGCGGGAAATGCCGTGTGATTATTCCAAGTCAGCAGATGTTACGGTTGAGGATAAATACTTGAAAAGCAATCAGTGTTCAGAACTATCTAACGCACCGCAGATATCTGATCCAATATGTAGATATAAAACAGTTTATTTAAACGGCTGTGGTGGTTCATAATTAAACTGAAACAACAACAGAATAATCACTGCGCGAGTTGCAATTGTATAATGAGTTGGTATTGGTCGGAGAAAGATTCTCGCCAATTTACCGTAGATAGAAAGAATAGCAGTATACCAGCGATAATGTGATGTTCACTTGTCTTGAGTGTAATAGACGAAGAGGTGCTAGTTAAGACCACGCGGTGGTAATTGAGTATCCTCGGGTATCACTTGTAGTTGTTGTCGAGTAAATCCTCGCTGAGGAGCGGTCAAATCCAATCTATAGATTGCTGGTCTACCCGTAGATCGTGTTATACTAGATATTTTATGTACGGTGACACTCCAAATAGGATCAGCAGCCCTTTTTTAACACCTTCGAGATCTCCTGGTTCGTATAAATACCTAACAGTGACATTACCGAGTATTGGTTGTTTTGAAAAATCTTTTTGCGGTTGTACGGGTATATACTTCTTTTTAATGGCGTTGTTAGGTTTCATATTAATTGTTCGAGTAATCTCGTTATTCAGCGCAGTAATCACGCCTGGTAATCTCTTGACCCATTCACGGGATCGTTTATGTTGAATACATTCCTTCGCGTATTGATATCCAAATAACCGCTCGGCAAGCGTCCGATTAAATCGTTCAACAATTGACTGATCGCGATGTAATGCAGTATGTCCTCGTCGTATGGTGACATTATGATTCTTCATCGTTGATAGAACCACACCCTGAAATTCCTTGCCAGGATCAACTTGTAATAGATTTGGCCAACGCAGAGGACCTCGCCGATAAATCCTTTCAAACGCAGAAGCAACTTCAGTTGATGATTTTATTTTTAGCGGTTCTACTTGTTTGTATCGACTCGCAACATCAACTATGGTTAGCGCGTATTTATAACCACCATCATGCGGCAGAAATAATATATCAGCTTGATGAACTTCATTGGGAACGGTCACATCAAAATGCGAGTAGTTAATTTGTTTAGGCGGCGGTAGATAAATTTGCTATATCGCTTGTTTGGATAACCAATTAGCCGCAGTGGTATTTTTCACCTTCGCGGCGCTAGTGAGTTTACTGATTGCTGCCTTACCCCTCCATTATCCTTTTGGAGAATAGTAAATAGATTCCATGTTGTTATTAATTACCAGCACCTAACATCAATTTACCTTTCATCGCTGATTTTACTAACCATGAAGCCAATTTTTCTTTGAAGGATTTATCAGTGATAGAATTTAACGCGTGAATCAATTTCACATCTGCGAGATGTCTGTGTTGCAGATTATTGCTTTTATAAGCAACATCATGAGCATGACACGCCTTATCAATGGCGTTTATTGGATATTCACCCGGTCGGGGCTGGTTTTGATCATCAAATCGGATATCGAGTCTAGTCCCGGGTCCACAATAACTATACCCTGGAAGGTGTTTTTCTCCTGGATAGTTCGCCCATGGTGTTCCCGGTAGTTTAGTTAGCTTGGCTGCAATATCACCTCCTCTTTTTTTTGTTTTAATTCCTTTGATTTATCAAGGGAAACAAATCTAAATTCTTTGTACTGCATTGTACATACTTATCAGAAAATGCTGATCGGTTATTTTTAGCTGTAATCGTCGTCAAGTCATCTGTGCCAGTACGCGCCTTACACTTCACACAATATAGATCCATAATTTATATATAATAACATGAATGTAATTGATTATTCAGCTACCCGACGACATGAACCTATTAAACACCATGTGATGTTACCGAATTCTATTCGCGCGATTATAATCGGACCATCTGGAAGTGGCAAGACACAATTGTTACTTAATCAAATAACGAGATGGATGAAATGGGACAAGTTGTATTTATTAGCTCCAAGTGTAGACGATCAGAGATGTTACGAAGTGTTAAAGGATTTTAACGACAAAGCGGCAGAAGAATCCGGCGAGGATATTATTGAGTTTATAACCGACATCGAAGAAGCACCGAGCATTGATGATATTGATGGAGTTATTAACAATTTGGTCGTATATGATGATATCATGTTAGACAATCAAAAGAACCCCGCTAGGATATTTTCCCGAGGCAGACATAAAAACACTGACGTGATATATGTTACTCAACGATACACTCAAATACCAAAAGTGATCAGAGATAATTGTGATTTATTGTGCGTGTTTAACGGAGTTGATACTCATACGCTACGAAATATTTGGCAAACTTGGATCATAATCGATTTAGAAATTTCTTTAGTCCCGCTCAGTCAATCCCACACGGATTTGTGACAATAAATTTATCAAACCCTCGGACGCGATATCGTATCGGACTTGATAAAATATTTGGCTAACTCATAGCAGCAGAGGGGGCGGCGACAACGACCATGGCATCTTCGAGCATGCCCTTTTGTACGATTTTGAGGAAGCCTTAGTTTACCAAATTGACGCTTGTCCGATTCACTTTTCGAGAAATCCTTAATTTTCCGAATAGATGCCTATAAAAAGTTGTCCGATTCGCCCCCTCTGCTGCTACACGGGTGACCACATATCTGGTATGAATAGTAAGGGTATATGTCTCGGAAAAGGTTTGCATTCGTAAAGTGGATCCCCTCACGTGTGTCACAATATGTTATCTGGTTTTAGATATTGTCTGGTATTTTGAATAAAGCGCAAAAGTTGAATTAATTCAATTGTTCGCAGTAGTTGGATGGCGATACGTTGGGCTCATTTGGATTTGTTTAATGAACCTGTAAATGTCATCAGAATCAGTTCAAACAATCATACTGGAATGCAATACATCAAAGACATAGCTCAGGTTTTCATCTGAAGGTCAACACCATTGATCATTAAGGTTGGAACTCTCTGTGGCCGCAGTTTTCAATTAGTGGGCCACATGTTATTGTATTCAAACGATATGCAGGTTTGTTCTAAAGCATTGTGTATTACATTGTGTTCACTATTATATATCATAACATATGTTTGAATACCAAACACAATGCATCTGTTAAATAGCACTTATACATGTTTCTTTATTGAGTACAGATGCACTCAGTCTTGATGAATAGATGTATTTCGTTTTTCTTCTAAATTCAATGTTAACTGTTGTGCAACGCTGCGTCTTAGGTCGAAGATATACATTGGATAGACCAAAGCTAACATATGTCTTAAATGTCTTTCATTACTAAAACTTCGCTGTATAATGATTTGGCATTTTCATATTATACATTTTTACAAAAATTTAATTTATAATTTATATCTTTTGTAGCTCTTTAACGTGTTAAAATTAATATAAAATCATATTAAAAGTATATTTATCAATAATTCTCCATTTAAAAACAATACGTCTTTTAAATACTCATGTGATAAAGGAAGTTATGATAAATTCAAGGTTTTAAAAGTATTTATTTGGTCCCAAGGCGCTTCTAACTGAATAACAATAATATATACTTTATGACATTTACTACTCCTAGCGTGCAATTAAAACATTACGTTTGACATGCAATAAAATAAATGTCCTTAAAAGAGTTGGCCTGATACGAATTTTATTTATGACTTCCTAGTTAATAACCACGAATACAGTCTGTTTATATTGTTAGATATGCTAGATTCAGCCAGTCTAGTTAGTTATTCGAAGGAAATTGATTTTATATAATATAATGATTATGTTGTAACTTTATATCGTTAGTTTAGTTACAGTGAGTATTGAAGCATCCATGCTGTTCAGGAAGTGCAATCTATGTCCTACCATACTAAAATATGTTTAAAGTTCATATTCCGCAAAATGCCAGATAAGGTATGACAAGAACTTCACTGTAACTTGGTATAGGAATAATACTTTTAATTAAACTGTGATTTATTTGGATATTACGTTCAGTACTGAGAAGCAGAAAAAGCTTTAACTTTGAATGCGAAAGGTAGTTTATGTGTTTTGCCTTATTTACGTAACTTTAATAATCTTTTAAAGTCATATCGCTACGATGTCTGTAGCGTCGCATTTTATAGCGATGTCTAACACTGAGACATCATGCCGTATATATATTTAACACGATGTCTGTAGCGTTGCATTTTATAGCGATGTCTAACACTGGGACATCATGACGTATATATTTAATACGATGTCTGTAGCGTGGCAGTTTATAGCGATGTCTAACATCTAGGCATCATGCTATATATATTTAACATTTAATATTTAACCCAGTCACATTATACTGACACTAGACCGACCAGTCCTAGTCCTAACACACACCTTGCGAGTTGCTGTTTGTACTATTGTTAATAGTATCCAAGGCGGTCGCTCTGACCACTAGACCGCTTGAGCGGTGTCAAAGAGTAGGGTAGTTTAACAAAATGTTTTAAATAGATCCAATATTTTCCTGTCATTTAGTTCGAGTCGTATAAGAAAATGCGTGCGGCACATAGGGGAAAAGTTGGGGGTTTGGGAAGACGGTAATCGTATTTTGACCTAAAACTTATAAGATGACCACTACCTACGACCCAACTCAACCCTTCTCCCACAAAAACTGCCCACGCCCTGGATATGACTTCAAGCCGAAAAGGTCCCATCACCACTATAGTTATGTATATAAATCTGCATTTTGTCTGTCTTTCTAATGATATTGTTTATTTGGCAGATGTCGGTGATTTTTACGCCTAATTTTAGTCATTTCTGATGCGAAATTACACGATCTTTAGTATCCCTTCATCGACATTAAACTAATGAGATACCTCATCTTGGTTAATTGATTAATGAGACACCTCATCTTGGTTAATTGATTAATGAGACACCTCATCTTGGTTAATTTATTTAAACATGGACTGCGATATTTTTTAGAATATATTTCCGTTCACGTAGCAGTTTTTTTTAGCAAACGTACTCATTTGCAACAAGATATAATCATAATTTACTCATAACATATAATCAATTTCGACGTAGTCCAAACTAAGATTTCTCGTAGAAAAGATAAAAACGTTCATTTTATAGTTTCTACTCCTAAGGTTAAAAGGAACATATTATTTATATTGATGAATTTTCATACCAGGCCCTTTTCCTAATGTACGAGTCCATGATTTCTTGATACAAAATAAGGTCGAATTGTAATCTTACCGTGCTCGTATCGATGGAACATTGTAAACGTCATATCCATTGACAATGGAATGTGTTTATCCATTTTCATGCAGTATATCTACATACAATCCATTTTATCTTATCGCATGAATTTTGTTTTAATTTTTATTTCAAGTTTCAGTTTAATGTTTACATCCCACTTGGTATGTGAATAATACCTTAGTCTTGCCCTCTTTGACGCCAACCCAAATCAAGTGTACCATGAAAATAATACGGATATACCGGGTAGTCTTGCCCTTTACACGCCAACCCAAATCAAGTGTACCATGAAAATAATACGAATATAGTCTTGCCCTTTTGACGCCAACCCAAATCAAGTGTACCATGAAAATAATACGGATATAGTCTTGCCCTTTACACGCCAACCCAAATCAAGTGTACCATGAAAATAATACGGATATAGTCTTGCCCCTTTGACGCCAACCCAATTTAACTCAACCATGAAAACAATACGGGTATCTAAACTTTACTGATGGAATAAAGCTTTTACAAATACGTCCATGTTTGTTCTTGACTTGTGAAAGAACTTGATTTTATCACTGCTAGAGAATTCTTCTCAATGAATAGCGTCCTGTATAAGAGTACTTTTTATTGTCACCCTATCACCCTCTGATTCTGGGTTTACATAGGTTTGCAAATTGTTAAGGTTTCATGCGGCTGATTGTACTTGAACCAAATAAGAATAAAGATTTCGAACATAACGTTTATGTACATGGATGTATTGTTCTTTGTTATATGTTTGTCTCTTTGTATATATATTTACGTACGTAAATACGTACGTACGCATGCATGCACGTACGCGCACACGCATGTATGTATGTATATATGTATGTATGTATGTATGTATGTATGTATGTATGTATGTATGTATGTATGTATGTATGTATGTATGTATGTATGTATGTATGTATGTATGTATGTATGTTTGTGTAACACATTTTATTTAGGTAGCTCGGTAGGTAAGTAGGTAGTTCGATAGGTAAGTAGGTAGTTCGATAGGTAAGTAGGTAGTTCAATAGGTATGTAGGTTTGCCAGGATTTAGGTATTAAAGTATGTAATTATCAAGGAATATATAGAAGTAAATAGGCATTTACATTGAAAAATGCGTTGGAAAAACAACGTGAAACTCCGAATTTCAATTTTTTTATTTTCCCATATATTTACCCATTTTCCAAATAAAAGCATTTCCAAATAAATAAAACACCTCTATAATTACAAAATATTGACAAAACAAGCTTGCATTGTTGTTAATGTAGTCAAACAAAGAACCACCTACACAATTTGACGTGAAAGGAACATAGTTAACTACATTACGTTTATTGAAATGAAAAGTGACGAATGTTGAGATTCCATTTTTTCAATGATATAACTAAATATAATGAATTTTGACAGAAACTCAATGCAGGTAATTTGTATTAATTGTCGTACGGTAGAAGATTCTATTGATAAGTATAATTCTATGATACGAAACATACGGTCCATTTTCCTTTTAAACAAGTAATAAGGTAATTGTGTACCTATTCTTTACTATGGGATTTTTACAATTCTTTTAAGGCTAGTCATTGATAAAATTACAATCGATCTTTAATATTACTTTTGGTATTTATTGCAAAGAAGTGTTGACACAAGAACAGAGCGTGAATGAATTCTCATGCTCAAAAATGAAACTCGATTACTTTAATGTGACATTTTTAAGCGAGCTGTTGCATGTTCTGTTGCGTGCACTGATGATAACTAAAGGGTAAATTGTTGAATGAAATTTATGATAAATGTATAAGAAAGCTTTGTAATTATTATCGTTAAAACGAAAGACCGCACTGTTACTATCATACAAATATAACTTTCCAATTATGCCTTCTTGGCCAAAAATTTCCTCATTACAGACTGCCCAGTAAAAAATAAAAATAAAATTTTCTTGAAAAAATTCAGTTAAGATGCTTTATTTTAGTACATAAAATGTAAATCAAAAGCGAGGTTCTTTTGGGACATCAGTTCCTTTTACTTTTTAATTCCAGGGCCATGCATCTTCTTTCTTGCAAACCATTACCATTTGAATGTCATCAATCGAATTCTTTGGATTGTTGCCAGACCAGTGCCAAATATCCATAATGGCATCGCCAATAGTGTCTCCGTACATCTTTGGCGAAGTTGACGACAGACGAACGGCCCCAGAGCATGGCTTGTATGATGGTGGACTTGATCCGCGTACAATGCACTGCGGTTGACAGACTCGTCCACAGTGGTCATGGGCCGATATAATTGCCTGGGCTATTCCATTGGCTGGATTCTTTACTCCGATGTACACCATTGACGAGGCAATGGGAAGCCTAGAGTCAATAATGGCAAATTCGGAATAGCGCCCCATGTAATTTATACCAACTGCCTGAACGACTACCTGAGCAGCTCCTGATGGATCGGCTTTGCAGTCAGAGAACTCTTTTGGATGACCCTGTTTGATACGAGCATCAAGGGCTGGTGAGCTGATGGAGTAAAAGTCTTGGTTAAAGTCAGCCTTACCAGAAACGACCGGGTAAACAGAGAATTTATCATCTTTTGGCTTTATATGTATAACTTGTACTGGTACAAACACCCACTCTTTGACATCAGCTACGCCATTGACGAAGAACGTGTTTTGGATTGGTTTATTTAGAGAATTTCCAGGCGATAACTCCGGTTTACTAACAACTTGTGGGGATGAAGATGGGTTAGGCTTTAATGGCTGTTGTGTAGTTTGAGCAGACGTTGGTTGATTTTCACCAGATCTCTTCCTTCGGCCTACTGAACCACGTTGCGCCCTCCTGCTTGAACCTCCTACATCGGTCAACATACCTGTTCTTCCCATTGTATCACTCATTGAACGCCCATCTGAACCGAGCGCGATGAATTTAGGCCCAGCTGGAGGCATGTTCTGGACCTCCCCCATTGCCCTTCTGGCGTTCATTTCACCATCCATGCCTCTTGGTACGAACTCTCCAATTACGTCCCTTGTTCTAGAAATACAACGGGTACCATCACAGAACAAATATGGTGATCCGCAGTCTGGAAATTGAGGGGAGCATGTGGGGGATGGCTCATAAGTAAACCATAGATTCTCCCAGTAATCCTGGAAGCCGTCAATGTTCAGGAAGCGAGACATACCATCCATTGGTCGAAGTGGGTGGTGTAGATCACCACCTGTAGTAACTTGTGGGTAGTCCGTAGCTGGATTGATTCCACATACCTGCCTTTGTCTATTCCTGAACAGCCACCAGATGTGGTCAATAAAAGCATGGTGCATGAAGAAGACAGGATCATGGGCTGCCGTATTCAGCATTGACATCTGCCCACCGACCCAGTTGTGGGGTGTTCCGTGTATCATCTCAATGTCATTTTCGGCCTGTGCTGTTGGCATCAGAATGTCGGCATGACGACACTGAGACAGGATATTGTTAACATCATCCTTACTGATTAATCTGCTTTCGGAGCGGGTATTCCTCATTAATGGCCCGATTGGTGTAGACCATCCTGCAAAGGGACCTCTTACCACGACACCATCTCCGTTACCCAAAAATGCAGAGCTCCATATAATCGACTCTGAAGGATCAGCCATATCAAAGTCGAGAGTAGAGTCCCAATATGGCAAACTCACTTGTGGACTGAGCTGTCTCAACGCTTCTTCATATCTATAAAGAGAGCATTTACATTTTCAGGGACAAACAATTATGTACTTTTGTTTTGAATAACGGTAAATAAAATGGAATGATTATTGAATATGTTAAGTCCAATTCATATCAGGTAATAAATGCTTAATGTTTGCAAAATAGCTGCATTTTAAATCTCAACTTCTAAACGTAAAATGCTTCGGTGCAAACTAATTTATAATTTCAATCTGTTAAAATAATAGCGATACAAAAAACACAAAATAAATATTTAAAAGAATAAAAGAAAATATTATAAAGGCTGGATAGATACTATTACTTACAGGGAAATGTAAACCCTGTGCCAGGCAAGGAATGACGGTCCCATATGTGCAGAATTTATTACAATGCCTTGATGAAGGTTGGCGAACAGGTCGTATATTCCTCGCTGGAAGAAGAGTATGTTTTAATATTATCAAGAGAAAGCTACATCTAGAATATAATGAGAGAGCGTTTACACAACATTTGTCAATAGTTCTTTATTATGAGTTTCCCGCTCAAATTTAGGCGGATAAATGCTTAAAAAAGACTTACTATAGTTTTAATCTTTATTATGCTGGTAAGGGTTTGCACATTTCGGCAGCAGTTATACAATATGACATTGGTTATTTCCTATCTACATGAACGATAATATCAAGAGGCTTCATATCATTTTTTTCCGGTTCAACTGGCGTATGTAACTCACAGTTTGCAGTTTCCGTCCTTAAACAGCCAATATTCTATTATTCATCCTACAAGTAGCTGGCGAGGTTTGCTTTCCCTTTCTTTAGACATAATCTAATTCTTCCTTGCAGCTTACCAATAATTCAAAATTTAAATATAAAACACTTCATATTAATGCAACAAATTACATCAGGAAAATCAAGGACTTAGTAAGATTATAATGAAGTAATCTCATAATTTTCTATAAACAGAGAAGATTTCGGGTCGACTAACTATTATTTCAAGTCTGGCAGAAAAATGATTATACAACAAAACATGCATCAGCAGACAATGTCACATCTAATGTACACTTTCATTAAGGAAAATATTTACTCATCCCTGTAATTATGTTAGTTATAGAATTCACCTATGAATAAAAGTCACCTATTTATAATGAGTGTCTATCTAACAAAAAGATTTGCAAAATGCATAATTAAGCCATAGCGTATATTTAATTCAGCTGTTGCCTAAATTTACGACCTGATATGTCAGCTCAATCTTATCAAATATTGAGGGTAAATTTAAAGTTAGATTTAAGAAGAATTTTCGTCATCATAATCATAATGGTCATCGTCGTAATAGCGTCATAATCGTTATTATTATTATTATTATTATTATTATTATTATTATTATTATTATTTACAAACCACTTTCAACTCGTTTATGAGGCGGTGATAAAGTGCCCTCTCTGGATCTGGAAGACGGCGGTATTCTCGCCTTATTCTGGGTCCAGTAGGGGGAAATGGCACGGGACGACCACCCGGCCTGGCTTGTCTCTTCGCTCTGGTATTTTCCTGTGGCCGGAAGTAGAGTAAACGGTCAACAAGACTGTTAAAGTAATCTAAATCGGCCTGTGTCACGTTGTATCCGCTCCAACGAATTCTCTCGGTCTTCCAGAGGAAACTGTTGAGACAGAAGGTGAAGAGCTTCTCTCCAACTATATTTGTGATGTTGTTTTTCGACTTGAAGCTTTGCAGACAAGATTCCAGTTCTACTGGCATTGGCATTTCTTCAAGAAGGGCATTTACCATCATTAAACTGCTGATCGCCAATATGGCGGCACAGACTATCCGATTCATGACTGCCTGAGTAATAATAATAATAATAATAATAATAATAATAATAATAATAATAATAATACGAATAATAAGAATCATCATCATCATCATCATCATCATCATTTGGAAATGTTTGTATAATCCATCATAATTGAGAATTTAGATTAAATCAACGGCTACCGTATCGTAAAAAGCTTGATAATTGGGATAATTAAAAATAAGAAAGTCATTGAAATGCATGATGTCGTATTAAACAATTATGGTAACTAGGGCATAACCGATTAGCATTTTTCTACCGATTTCCGATTCCGGATTTTGGGCATGAAATTTTTTCGATTCCGGATACGATTCGATTAATCGGAAATGCTAAATCCGTATTTTTTTTTCTAAAAAATTTCATCTTCCGTTTCCGGGTTTCTGGTATCTGGTTTTGCCGTGTCTAACATGTTACTTAGTACTTTACTATATCCGGCTTCATTTCCGGTTTTCACCCGTCGGTTCAAATAGATTGTCTCACAGCGTGGTTGTGTTGACCATATTGGACTTTTCTGACTTCTTATTTAACTTTATTAACGCACTATCGAATGACACGCAGTGTTAGACACGGTGCTATTGAAATTCAACTTTATTATTTTTATTATCCGAATCGGTCGTTCCTGCCTTGTCCGACTCCGATTAATCGGAAGTTCATACTATCCGGTGGAATCCGATTTCCGGATCAAAAGTCGGTTATGCCCTAATGGTAACCTAGAACCAAGGGAGAGCTTAATCTTTTAAAATATGGCGTGTATTGTTTTATTCAGAATTGCGATACAATTTGAGGAAAGTGTTTTCCCGAAAGGAAACAGGAAAACTGAAAGCCTTATACCTCATTTATTATCGCTATCACTGAAATTTGAATGACATATATTGAGTTGCGATCTAAGCGATCTAGGCAACAAAATATGCAACCAAATAAACTCTTTTATTGTTAAAATGAAATGATGAGAATCGAGGGTTAGTAATTATCGTAACCTAGAATCAATGGATGAAATGATGAGAATCTCGCGTTGGTAAATGAACGATCATCGTAACCTAGAATCAGTGGATGAAATGATGAGAATCGCGCGTTGGTAAATGAACGATCATCGTAACCTAGAATCAGTGGATGAAATGATGAGAATCGCGAGTTGGTAAATGAACAATTATCGTAACCTAGAATCAGTGGATGAAATGATGAGAATAGCGCGTTGGTAAATGAACGATTATCGTAACCTAGAATGAGTGGATGAAATGATGAGAATAGCGCGTTGGTAATTGAACAATTATCGTAACCTAGAATCAATGGATGAAATGATGAGAATCGCGCGTTGGTAAATGAACGATTATCGTAACCTAGAATCACTGGACGAAATGATGAGAATCGCGCGTTGGTAAATGAACGATTATCGTAACCTAGAATCAGTGGATGAAATGATGAGAATAGCGCGTTGGTAAATGAACGATTATCGTAACCTAGAATCAGTGGATGAAATGATGAGAATCGCGCGTTGGTAAATGAACAATTATCGTAACCTAGAATCAGTGGATGAAATGATGAGAATCGCGCGTTGGTAAATGAACGATTATCGTAACCTAGAATCAGTGGATGAAATGATGAGAATAGCGCGTTGGTAAATTAACGATTATCGTAACCTAGAATCAGTGGATGAAATGATGAGAATCGCACGTTGGTAAATGAACAATTATCGTAACCTAGAATCAGTGGATGAAATGACGAGAATAGCGCGTTGGTAAATGAACGATTATCGTAACCTAGAATCAGTGGATGAAATGATGAGAATCGCACGTTGGTAAATGAACGATTATCGTAACCTAGAATCAGTGGATGAAATGATGAGAATCGCGCGTTGGTAAATGAACAATTATCGTAACCTAGAATCAATGGACGAAATGACGAGAATCACGCGTTGGTAAATGATCAATTATCGTAACCTATATAATCAGTGGCCGAAATGACGAGAATCGCGCGTTGGTAAATGATCAATTATCGTAACCTAGAATCAGTGGTCGAAATGACGAGAATCGCGCGTTGGTAAATGATCAATTATCGTAACCTAGAATCAGTGGATGAAATGACGAGAATCGCACGTTGGTAAATGATCATTTATCGTAACCTCGAATCAATGGATGAAATGATGAGAATCTCGCGTGGTTGATTGAGCATAGCCAAAAGGAGGAAATTAAAAATTAAACAAGGAGATATAATTATTTGACAGACCAGACCACATAACATATAAAATGACAAGTTAGAGATCTATGAATAATTACCTGAAATATCTCAACTTTTTTTCAAGGCAATTGTCTTGCTCACGATTTAAGGAAATAGTATTTAGCGAGCAAAATATATATGCAAACATCCTTCTCAAGGTATTATAAAGAGTGATATTACAAGATCTACATACCAAAATAATGTTTCTTTTTACTTCTTCAAAATACGATTAAGAATTTAAATTAATATATCCAAGTATAGATTTAGACCTAGAAAACCGACACAGGACAATAGTTTCAAACAATCATGTCAATGAAACTGGGGATATATACTCTATTAAAACACACGATACTTTCCTGTATGTATAGACAGTTTGAGATGCAGTCAAAATGAAAAGATCAATACAATGTGTTTTGGGGCACAAAACGATTAAAACAGAGTTCCTTCACCAGAATTATTAAGAGCGACCAAAACCCTAGTTACTATAAAACTTACAAACACTTCCAAAATCTAATTACATAATTTTTTCATTAATCAAAAATAAAGTTTGTATTTTTTTTCATTCAAAATATACTTCTGAATAAATGGTTTTATCGTCAATAGATTGAGATTTTGACTGTTTCTAAAAATAGCATAAACTGCATCACATGTCTTCGTATTCACATTACTGTCTCTTATTAATTTTTTTGACAAACTGGCGACTCTCAAAATTAATTGACGTTATCCATAAATAAATGCATTTGCTACACATGCTAAATCGTTGATAGGATTCTTAAGACATGCAAATGTAGTAAAATCAGTGTCTTCTATTGTTTCCCCTTGTTCACCATTTATTTCTCACGCGCGATTTTGACTCTGTTTTTCACGACAAAGCTACCAACACAATTAATCTGTTACAATTTATGATTGTTTTCTAAATAGTCGCGTTTACAGATTATACTTGCCCTTTGCTCTTTTTTAAATTGAAATTTACGAGAACTGGTTGGACGCTTCTACCGTACAGTAGTTAGCATTCCATAAATTAACTAAAGTCATCCTATATTTAGAGAAACAGGTATTTGCATATATTTGCTCATACGGGAACAAGACACACTGAAATTCGAATGCTAATATAAGACCTTGGTAAAATTACCCTCAGATTTCCTCAGTCGATTCGAAAACAGATGAAATCAACGACGGCTTAAAATCCACACCTTTCGTCAGAGAATCACACGCCTCGAACCTGTTAGAAACAAATACTGAAATATAAATAGGACAGTTTGGTCAAAGAACAAGAGGGGAGGGGTTTTGCAGGCGGCGTCAAACGATCAATCTAATTAACGCACTTTTTGGTTGATGACTGCATATACTTAAGAGACTACACTTGGATGATCTAGCGAAGGTTTGAAGAAGAAAAATAACCATAAATATCACTGTATTTGTGGCGTTTTGTGGGTAGGTATTTCTACATTTCAACTAGAAGCTTAGAAGATGTATATAATAGTACTGCAACACAAAAATATTATATTCATGTTCTTAAATTGTTCGTTGCTTCTTTATTCACAATGTTTTAATCTATCTGAAAACTTTGGTTGATATAACTGTCTGTATACGGTAAATACGGCATGTGGATTGAAGTCCAAGGGCGTTTGACAGTTCTAATGTGTCTTTTATGACAACTAGTCGACACGTAATCGACGAAGACATGTACAGTATAGTCATGATACATAGTTGCTCATGAATAAAGTTCCCCATCAAAATTCATTTGGCACATCAATCAAGATTTCTGATATATCGGAGATTCGATTTACACCGATCAGAAGTTATTTCTGTTGAAATTTCGATTTCACCAACAAATTACAGTGTTATAAAAACGAAAATCTTCATTCGAAATATATTTTCTAGCGATAACTTCTTTGAAATGCAATGCTTTCTTATATTCTCTAACATCACTCAAGAAACTCTGTGCCATGTGGTGCTTCAAGCGACGTTGATCGAACTATATGATGCCCTTGGTACTCTTTCCGAAGACAGGTCACTGTTCTTGGACCTTTTTATGTTTTGTTTGGCCTGCCTTTTGTTGTGCACCGCTGTGTCTATCGAAGGTCGACTCTGATAAAAGTGCTGTAGCTGGCATTCAGCACACATGTACCAGCTATTTGGATCTCTCCTGGTGAGTGCGTTCTTTTTATTGGAGATTCTTCTTATTCAGCTGAGGTATTTGGTCTGGAATGTTGTCCAATAGGTTACTATACCCATGTGGACAGGGAGTCACCCTCCGAACATTTAACAATTGGTGGGTGTATATTGCTTTAGTTAATCTCAGAACGAAGCTAATAATTGTATTATTATGCAGAAGATTCTGGAATTACCTGAGTAAAATTCAAGACTGAATCTGACAGTTTGTTCTAAGTGGTAAACACTTTTATATCAACTTGTGATCTGAACACTTGTAATGTAATATGACTATAACGTGACATAGTATATTACGTGATGACACCAGGACTTGAGAACAATATGACATGACCTTGATAGTATAAAGACACCCGAACATAAATGACATATCATTCATGTGATAAATACACAAATACAATTATCCCACAAGTGTACGTTCAGGCCTTTCCACTCCATGGCATAGGCCATGAGTATGCTAAAATTAATATGCAAATTGGAATACTCTGTGCAGGTTTTTATCTATGAAAATCCATTTATATTTTCATCTATGAAATAGTCCATTTTATTTTCATCTATGAAATAGTCCATTTTATTTTCATCTATGAAATAGTCCATGTATATTTTCATCTATGGAATAGTCCATGTATATTTTCATCTATGGAATAACCCATGTAGGCTTTTATCTCTTGAATAGTTCATGTATATTTTCATATATGGAATAGCCCAAGTATATTTTCATCTATTAAATAGCCCATGTATATTTTCCTCTATGGAATAGCCCATGTAGACTTTCATCTATTGAATAGTCCATGTATATTATCATCTATGGGAGTGTCGATGTATATTTTCATCTATGTAATAGTCCATTTATATATTCTTCTATGAAATAGTCCATTAAACTTTCATCTATGGAATAGCCCATGAGAACTTTTATCTATGGAATAGTCCATGTATAATTTCATCTATGGAATAGCCCATGTAGACTTTTATCTATGGAATAGTCCATGTATAATTTCATCTATGAAATAGTCTATGTATATATTCATCTATGGAATAGCCCATGTATGTTTTCATCTAGGAAATAGTCCATGTATGCTTTCATCTATGGAATAGTCCATGTATATATTCATCTATGGAATAGTCCATGTAGACATTTATCTATGAAATAATCGATGTATATTCTCATATATGAAATAGCCCATGCATACTTTCATCTCTGGAATAGTACATCTAGACCTTTATTTGTATAATATTATTATACAGACTTTCACCTATGGAATAGTTTATGCACACATTCATCTATGGAGTAATCATTGTAGATTCTCGTCTATTGAATATGATGAAAGACTTTCGTCTATGGAATAGTCTATGAAGACTTTTATTTATCGAATAGGCTGTGCAAACGTTTTCAAAAGGTTTCATGTTCAAATATTTTACCAGAGAAGCATTAATGTACGCATACTTTTTTTTCACGCCTTCTTGTCTGTCAATGAGCGCATGCAACACATAAATCAGATCGAGTTTTGGAGTGTCATTCCACTCATTTCATGATTTTCCATATACCAGCTTTATTTAAATGTACTTGTTTTCAAACTTAACATTACACAGTTACTAAAGTGTTAAAAGTTTTTATGTATCTTTAATATACTTTAATATATGCTAAGAACATCAAAGTGGCATGGCAATTGAGAAAATATATTAACGTTGTGTGTAGTAATCTAACTTTTACTGTGAAGATGAGATTTTGTAACTTAAAATTAAAAATATATAAAACTCCCCAAAGTATTTAATAATAACCAATTAGAAAAAGTAAACATAATGTTTTGGGCATTTTCATTTCCTTTTATGATAGAGATTAAAACAAAGTTTTAATTCATCACAGTTCTGTGGTGTAATAGCATTAGGTAGTAGCAGTTTTCAATTTTAAATGAACTACTTTCTAAGTAATTAAAAGTGAGTAGGGACAGTAGTACAATGTTTCATAATTTTGGATATGGTTTAATTTATTTTAATTGCAGATACAAGTATATCTTATTTCCATGTTTGTTCCTACGTAATGACATTGGTATTACCATTTTATGATTGCACGCAAAGTGACATAATTCTAATAAAGAAACATTAAACATTCCACATATAACTTTTTTGTTACTTTCTACTGTTTTTTTAATCATATGTGGTTCTATTAAATACCTAGTTTGGCATAAATCTTTAACAGCATGCTAGCTGAATTTCAGATTCTTTTCTACAAGTTGATATAATTAGATACTTTATTTAACTTTATTTAGTTATTCACTTTAATCAATTGTATTGTTTGTTGCTTAGGAAACCTCTAGAACAATAGCTTCTTGTCGGCTGTGACAGAGTAGTAGTATATACTATAAGCTAGTAGATAACTAGATAGTTGTGGAATTTCGGCCTCACAATCAGCATGAAGAAGACGGGTTTTGCACCACTATCCTGAACAAGGAAGTCTTGAGACTACCATCACAGTAAACTCTCTTGGCAGTGGACAAGTTCATATATCTCTGCAGCATACTATCACATGCAGTCGACATCGATGATGAAATGATGACTACAAGCTAGTTACTTAGTATAAGCTAAGTAACTCTTGATAGCGCAAGCGCAGTCAATGTATACTATGACCCAGGGGCTTGTGGGTATTTGTGTTTGGAAAGCATGTATAAGTGGTTTTAGATGCGTTATGAAAGACAGCATCAGTGTATGCAATGATTCATGGACTTATTTTAAAATGACTCGTCCAGACATGTTCTTGTATAGTGATACTATATTTAAATCTGCCAAACTGACTGTCTTCTTTAAATGATGTTAAACTGTTTGAAATGTTACGAAGGCCCTACACCATTTATATACTTCTTTTTAGCGTCATACATTATGCTCTTTAAAATTATCCGGCCTATGTGCTAAGGAAGTTGCACATGCTATGTTTTGACCTTGGAGTAGTTTCGCTGGTATTTAGCGTAAATGATTATAATTATTGTTGCTGATTTAAAGGGAACCATTTATTTGTTTTAAATATAGAGGATATCGGCATTCTCTCTATGTATTTTGATTAGTACTACGGTGAGTAATCTGAACCATTCTCCTCAGTCACCAATATAATCAGGAAAGGCCACAACCCTCTTCAGTATGTTCTGTCATATTTACTGATGCCTTCAGATACTGATACTGGGATAGAGATCGCTTTCCGTACTGATAGTAGGATCTTACATCTCAGGATACCACACTTGAAGACCAAGTTACAGGAAGTGATTGTTTATGAATTCCTATATGCTGATAACTGTTCCCCGATTCTCATATGCTATACAGTATGGGCCATTTCTTTTCGGCTTTTGACAATTTCGGCCTCACAAACAGCATGTAGAAGACATGTTTTTTTGCATCACTATCCTGAACAAGGAAGTCTTGAGTCTACCATCACAGTAAACTCTCTTGGCAGTGGACAAGTTCATCTATGTCTGCAGCATACTATCACATGCAGTCGACATCGATGATGAAATGAACGGGAAAATTGCTAACGTGCAGAGGGATAAGTCTACAAACAAACCTTAAGCCATTGTGTTTCTGACCCTAATGTATGCCTGAGAAATGTGAACAGGGTACAAACGGCTTGCCAAGAAGCTGATTCATTAGGATGGGCTTAATGAAGAACTGGATGCGGATATCATGACAGGGTACCAGATATTGCGGTTATCACACAGGCAGACATTCCCAACAACCACACTCTGTTAATTAAATCACATTTGAAATGGTAAACAGGGTGTCAGAAGAGCGACTGCCAATGACGACATCCTACAGCGGAAGAAGGGGGGGGGGGGCTATCTCAAGGTGGTCAAATATTTCTCACTTACGCTGCAGCTTTAGAATTTGAACAGAGAGAAATTGCCGTGGCAGAAAGTCCTCCATTAATCAAGCAAGCCCAAGCGTTATTGCTTGTCAGTTTTCTCACAAATAGTTCAGAGCACATACTGGCTTGATCAACCATTCACTTACTCAGAGAAACAACCAAACCAGTCATTGAAGTCATGGTCATCTTCGAACTCGAAGAACACCAACAAAAAGCTGTACCAGAAGAAAGTATAGTGACAACTGTTGTATTTCCACTCACTTCTGACAGTTTTTCCCTTACTTAAAGTTATAAAGGGACCTTTATTCAAAGCAGATATCAAATAGATAATAGGTCTTGCATATGAGGACATTATTTCTGGTTCTTATTATGCATACAAACCATTTTTTGTTAGGTTCAATACATTAGATGATGTGATAATTACGCATGCGATCAGTCTTTATTTCATCAATCAAAAGAGTTCAGTTTATAAGTATAAAAAATAAGAGAATATATTTTTTTAAAAATTATTTGCATTTATAATTATAATACGCTTTCCTTTCCAGAAAGTCAATTTACATTTATATTTAGGTAAACGTTAGAGAAAGTTAATAAAGGAAAAGAGGAGGATATCAGCAAATAACATGCAAACCTTGGCACACAACTGATCTATATAAATGTCAAGAAAATGTGTCATTACAAGTTTGGTTAAGATGTTCTGAGATGACTTTTTTTATGAAGCTTATATTCGTCATGCTAAGGTAAACACATATAATAAAGAACAAGAAACAAGAATGAATAGAGCTGAAAATGAACTTATTTTTATATAGTCTAGTTCCAAATTCAGTCCCTAAACGTTTACGTAGCTGTGACACGTTGCATGACCTGAGTTCGATATATACAAGGTCAAATCTGGTGAACTTTCTACGCTGGTTGACACGTTAGTATATACGAAGTGACTACATGCTTTTCCAGTTAGGTCATTATACTTCTGCTCACATCTTAGACAGTGTAAAACACCAAGACCTACTTTTTAATACACACAGGGATAATAAAAACATGGCTAAGATACTTATTCATCGCAGTGTAGTAAAAATGGAAGAGCGACATTAGGCCTTATCTATTCTTTGGTTCCAAACAGTCACTGAGAATATATTAGAAAGGATAAAGCGTCTTATTAACATGGACGTACGGAAATGGCAACATGAAGTCTAAATTAAACCAATATATTTCTTTATTAATATTTGTTGAAAAACTTACTGACAGTTTACGGTATTGTAGCATATGGTGATTTTGTAATGAACCGTTTTTCTTAATGACTGCTAACGGATACCGTGCATTATACACCGTAAATAGTTAAGAATATCGTATAATGTAGTAGCAGCAGAGGGGGTGAATCGGACAACCTTTTTCGGATATTTTTGATTATACCCTTAAAACGGCAAATAGAACCTTCCTGCGAAATCTCATTTTTTAACCAGAAAAAAAATAAGTCTCCATTTGACAAATAGACCCTTAGTGATTTTTGTCTGAAAACATGAGATTTCGCAGGTGATACTTTATTCGCGTTTTCGTTGATTAATCATAAATGTCGCAATGATGTTGTGACTCACCCCCTCTGCTGCTATGGTTTACGGTGAAAATCGTCCGATTTACCCTCTCTGCTGCTAATGTTTCAACCGAATATTTTATCAAGTCCTATACGATATCGTGTCCTCGGGTCTGCTAAATTTATTGTCACAAATCCGTGTGGTTTTGACTGAGCGTGACTAAAGAAATTTCTAAATTGATTATGATTCATATCACCGCTGCACCAGGTCTGATGAATATTTCGTAGCGTATGAGTATCAACGCCGTTAAATACACACAGCAGATTGCAATTATCTCTGATCACTTTTGGTATTTGTGTGTACCGTTGAGTGACATATATCACATCAGTGTTTTTATGCCTGCCTCGGGAAAATATTCTAGCAGGATTTTTTTGATTATCTAACATGATATCATCGTATACCACTAAATTGTTAATACTTCCATCAATAGCATCAATGCTCGGGGCTTCCTCTATATCAGTAATAAATTCAATAATATCATCATCGATTTGAAATTCTTTTGCTTTCTCGTTAAAATCCTTTAGCACTTCATAGCATCGCTGATCGTCTACACTCGGGGCTATTAAATACAATTTGTTCCATTTCATCCATCTCGTTATCAAATTAAGTAACAGTTGTGTCTTTCCGCTTCCAGATGGTCCGATTATAATCATTCTAATTGAATTCGGCAACATTTCATGGTGTTTAATAGGTTCCCGTCGTCGGGTAGCTGAATAATCAATTATATTCATGCCGTTATATATAAATTATGGATCTATATTGTGTGAAGTGTAAAAAACGTACTGGCACAGATGACTTGACGACGATTACAACTAAAAATAACCGATCAGCGCTTTCTGGTAAATGCGTACAATGTAGTACAAAGAAATTTAGATTTGTTTCTAAACCCAAGGAACCTTTAAAAAAAAAACGAGGAGGTGATATCGCAGCCAAGCTAACTAAACTCCCTGGAACCCCATGGGCAAAGTATCCAGGAGAAAAACACCTTCCAGGGTATAGTTAGTGTGGACCGGGAACAAGACTTGATATCAGACTCAATAATCAAAATCAGCCCCGACCCGGTGAAGAACCAATAAATGCCATTGATAAGGCCTGTCACCTTCATGATGTATCATATAAAAGCAGTAATCTGCAGCACAGGCATCTAGCAGATGTGAAATTAATTCATGCGTTAAATGCTATTCCTGATAAATCTTTCAAAGAAAAATTGGCTTCATTTTTGATAAAATCGGCTATGAAAAGTAAATTGATGTTAGGTGCTGGTAATTAATAACAACATGGAATCTATTTACTATTCTCCAAAAGGATACTGGAGGGGTAAATCAGCAGTCCATAAACTCGCTAGCGCTGCAAAAGTGAAAAAAACCACTGCGGCTCATTGGTTATCTAAACAGGCACTATGGCAAATTTATCTACCACCGCCTAAACAAATTAATTTCTCGCATTTTGATGTGACCTTTCCTAATGAAGTTCATCAGGCTGATCTATTATTTTTGCCACATGACCACGGTTACAAATACGCTCTAACCATAATTGATATTGCAAGTCGATACAAAGAAGCAGAGCCGTTAAAAACAAAATCGGCCACTGAAGCAGCTTCTGCATTTGAAAGGATTTATCAAAGGGGTCCTCTACACTGGCCAAATCTATTACAAATTGATCCTGGCAAGGAATTTCAGGGTGCAGTGTTATCTACAATGAAATATCACAATGTTACTATCAGACGAGGACATACTGCGCTACATCGCGATCAGGCAATTGTAGAACGGTTTAATAAAACCCTTGCTGAGCGGTTATTTGGATATCAATACGCAAAAGAATTCATCCAAGAAAAAAGATCCCGTGAATGGGTTAAAAGATTACCAGCTGTGATTACCGCGCTGAATAATGAGATTACTAGAACAATTAATTTGAAACCTATCAACGCGATTAAAAAGAAGTCAATACCTGAAATGGAAATTCAAAAAGATTTCAAAGAACCAATTCTTGGTAGTAATATCACTGTGAGGTATTTATACGAACCAGGAGAGCTTGAAGGGGGCAGAAAAAGGGCTACTGATCCTATTTGGAGTGTTACTGCACACAAGATATCTAGTATAACACGATCTACGGGTAGACCTCCAATCTATAAACTGGATTCAACTGCCCCTCAACGAGGATTTACTAGACAACAATTACAAGTGATACCTGAGGATACTCAATTACCACCACGGGGTCTTAACTAGCACCGTTGCGTCTATTGCACTCAAGACAAGTCAACATCACATTGTTTCTGACATGACCGAGATTATTTTTTCTGTCTACGGTAAATTGGCGAGGATCTTTATCCGAATACTGCCAACGCATTATACAATTGCAACTTGCGCAGTGATTATTCTGTTGTTGCTTCAAAGTGATTATTAATTCAGCATCAATATCAAATTCTCGTTGTTTTTTTTTTTTGTCTTGTTGTTTGTAACCGGAGAGTTTTTTATCAATAATTTTAACATCAATATCATCTATTGTGGTGTCATTATCATCGAAAACAATTCTTCGAAGTTGATTTATTTTTCGTACTCTGGATACTGCGAGATAGACTAAATTCGACCATTCGATGCGATTATCTACCATCCAAACAATTGTATCTGATATAGTCAATCCCTGTGAAGAGTGTATTGTTGCTGCGTATCCTAGCGTCCACGGGGATTTATTAGCACGCAATGCATCTTCAACGACATTGATATCAACCAGCACAATATCATTTAATACGAGAATTTGTTTTCTTGACTCTGTCAAGCCTGGAATATCAACTTCAATGTTATGTTTTCGTGTATCCGATGGCCTATAACAAAGAGGCACTGGAAGTGTTGCAAATTTTTGTTTATGCAATTCAAATAACTTCATCTGAAGTGTGTCGCTGACTATTTTTCTACTTGCAATTATCAAATCATTTGGTCTCCATGCTTCCCAAAACTCATTCACTGGAGTTTCTGAAATTATTTCACGGGCTATTTCACACTGGATTCTATCCGGTTGTAATCTAATTAGTTTCTTAAATTCTTTTAATTCATTATCAAGTGATCTATAATCCGTGTGAATTTCTTCATAATAGTCTACAAAACCCTTTAGCCATTCATGTGGGGATGCACCGACAAATGGTGGTGGTTGGCCGTGATCACCGCACATGACGATTTTTGTAGTTTTCAATAACAACCACTCAAGAAATATTTTTAATACATCTAATGACACTGTGTCTATTTCATCCCAAATGATAATTTCAGGAATAAATTTCTCTCCCATACGATCAGAAGTCCATTTATCTCCCTTCCATCGGAAAAAAATATGATAGGTACAGGCATTTACCCCTCGCTGTATCATTTCTCTTGCAAGTCTGTGAGTCGGTGTTAGCACAATCATATTTGATTTCCCACGAAATAACTCAATTGCCCGGGTTGTTTTTCCTGACCCACCACAGCCGTTTAAATAAACTGTTTTATATCTACAGATTGGATCAGAACACGGTGGTGCATTAGAAAATTCTGAACACTGATTGCTTTCTAAATAATTATTTTCAATGGTAACATCTGCTGATGGAATATAATCATGAAGCATTTCTTTCTTAATTCTCCATGACCCCCAATTCTCGTTGCCAGTAGCCTTAAAATCAGCCATTTTGCTATTTATGTAAAATGAATCAGTGGCAACTCTAACTGCGGTGTTAGGAAATTTATTGATCATCGAAAACAGATTAATAGAAGTATTACCAAGCATAGAAGCTCTCAAATGTGTGTACTGCGGATTGTATCCATCATTGTAAGTAACAATTGTACCCAATTTGGTTCCATCGGACAGAAATGCGTCCTTACGATTGACATATAGGCCTTTATTCGTTAAATCCGCGATTACAAAATCGTATTCAGCATTGTCTATAATTAACCGTGAAGAATATCTTGTATTATCGTATTTGCCACCTTGGGTAAATTTACCGATTATTCTTCTACTAAGATCTTTTGCTTCGTTGTTTCTGATTTCAAATAACTGTTTGGACCAATTCATGATTTGTTGTTCATTAAAATCAGGAAACAGTTTTCGCTCTTCGCTAATTATTTTTTCTAGATCGGGTTGTGGTAACCAGACTGATTTCTGTGCTCGATAGGATATAATTGCTTCACTGACAATTAATGATTTTAACATCTTACAATAAAGCATATACCGTAATAACACTATTGGCATCCAGTGTTTTTCAGACATGTGTTTACCAATCCAAAGATAACTACACGGATGAAGTCATGTAGCCATTTCAAATGATACTACACGAGCGAATCCTGTTAAATCGAAATGTGGCAGTGGTCCATTAATAGCAACACGGGTCATTTCGTGTGTGGGGTGTCCAAATCGTTTGAAATATTTCTCGCATTCTCCATACCCGAGAAAACTTCCTGGATAACACGCAATCATATCAACTGAAATAACGGTTTCAGCGGTGTATTTTGTATTCCATAACCCTCCATGGCTGTATTCAAGACAGGACAATCTAACATCTGATAAAAACTCACTTCGTGTTGGTTTCCACGCGTTTTTCTTCCTAGCAAAATGTGCTACAACTGATGGAAGTGTAAAACAGTTTGCTAATAATTGATCGTTGTCTTCCCCCTCCCCAGAAAACTCGCTAGCTAGTTGTTTCATTTGATTATGCAGCTCTTCAGTACGGTACAATTCTCCGTTGGGCCTTACAAACTGATCAAATCTACATTCCTCGTCTGAAGTACTATGAAATAGCCACATTGACACAGGATCGTTTTTACTCAAATGGTAAATAGCATCAAATAATTTCTGCTCTGAAAAAAACTCTTCTGTTCCAAACAGATATTTTACGGTTCTATCCCGTGGAAATATTGTTACTGCAGATGACCACGCATGTTCGTTATGATCAATAATCTGTATTGGGGCTCCTTTTGATTTATATTTCGATTCGTATAATACTTCACCGGTGATTGTCGTTACTGATATTGGAAATCTCAATGATGTTTCTAATTTAGCTATATCCTGAATTGTTGCCCCATGCTGTTTCACTGTCAGTTCCCATTCGGTTATTTTTTTTCGTCTTAGATCAGTTAGTTTATTTCCCCGGGACGCATTTGTGAAGTGTTCCATTATTCGTGTTGCTACACAATTGAGCCCTGTCGAATATTTCATGGGTGCTAGTTTTGCGATTTCAGGTTTTTCATTGAGCGGATAGATCCCGTAAACAACTGCTGTGACAGGATAAGATCTTTCGTAGTAGGGTTTATCAATTCCAGTCAAAATTCCTGGTTTTGAATCCTGAGTCACAGTGACAGTTTTTTTGTCCTTGAGAATAGGCTCGTATTTGTCCCTAATGATCCATTTTCCATCATCACGGATAAGGAATTTTATTCGAAAAAAATTTCTTTCTTCCCCAAGATTTGAGATTATCACTGCTGCTTTTTCATCATTCATGGTAGCGTCAACAACACCATCAATTCGAAATGTTGACCAACAGTGAGATGCCCCATCACGCTTGAATTCATTAATACAGTCTCTGATTTACTAATCAAGGTTCTATCAAGAATTTCATTCTTTGGTGTATCAGAAACTCTATCAAGATTGAATTGAACACTTTTCCAGGGCTTAATTTTCGATAATCTCTCGAATTCCTCCATACTATAATTAAAACAAGCATTTAAATGAAAGATTTAAGTATAATGAATCACTGCAAATGGCTTATGATTGGATCAGTAATCCCGTGTAACAAATCATGCAGAAATGAGTTCTGTGGGTATCATATGCAAAGCTTTCGTCGTGGAAGCCTTGGTCCGTTACCCTGTATTCGATGTGGGGTTGGGGTTAGGGGAAAATCACGATTATGTCTAAATTGCGGTGGTAAGCGATACAGGGAATTGAAGCGTTATTATGATAAAAGAATAAAAAATGGACAATCAATCAGAAATTTTGACCCTGACGCTGACAACGTCCTTGACAAAATCATAAGAACCCCTCAAGACTACATTGAAAGGTTCATTATTGAACCAAACAATGAATTAGACAAACAATAGTATTATGTATACGAATGAACCAAGAATTCAGACAGCATCCCTTGATTACAAATTATGAAGGATCCAATGATGGTGTTGTAAGAAACCGTAGACTGAAGAACCCAGTTGGTGCTGACAATGGTATGGGGTATTTGGTGTTTACTGTTGGTGGGGGAAAAGAAAAGAAAACTTATTATCTCAATCACAGAATAGTATTTGAATGTTTCAATGGATTGATCGATGATGGTTTTGTTATTGATCACAAGGATTCTAATCGAAAGAATAATTCTTTATCAAATCTGCAAGCTATCACACAGAGTGAGAATTCCAAACGAGGAAGGACTGGAAAATACTCGAAAAAAGCGAAACCAGTGAAATCTTTGAATAGAATAACTAATGAAGAAAAAATATTTTCATCTATGAATGAAGCCGGTAAATTTTTCGATATCTGTGGACCCTCAGTACGAAGAGTTGCAGAGGGAATAACCAAGACGTCTATTTCAAAAAAGAGCGGACAAAAAGTTCAATTTAGTTATGTCTAATGCGTCATATTTTTCAATTAGAGATATGTCATGTTATAGAATAATGAATTCTGAAAACATGAATAGCATCATAGTTGAAATAGCAAAATTAAAAAATCAGGATATCAAACTATCAGATGGATTAAATCCTGATCAAATTGTGTCTGATTTTCCGGATATAGAATACGGAGTTAACAACAATAAATATATGCTACCAAAGAAATATGCACTCATCAAAAGAATTCAGAATTCTATTAGAGACTCTCTTTCATTTTCCAGTGACATCAGTGTGTTCGTCCCGTTGTATACTATCGTAGAGGGGATACGAAAAGAATTAGGTAACGAATACGAATTGAAAAAAGAAGTCAACTCTAAAATTAGAAACCTACGAGCACTAATTCAAGAAAATTGATTGCCCGACCCTTATCATTTTTTGATTGTGACCGTAAAATCTCAATGGGATTTTCATATTTTGATTGAAATTATCAAAAACTATTTCACACTGAATAAAATTCTAACAGCTTTTCTCTACGGAAAATCCCATGCAAAATCGACTACTTGACCCTACGTGGTTTTTTGATAAAAATCGATGAAAAATGACCAAAAGTCGCTGAAAACAGGCAAAAATCATCAAAAATTGGCTCAAAATCGATGAAAATCAATCCTAACAGCTTTTCTTTACGGAAAATCACATGCAAAATCGACTACTTGACTGTAAAATCTCAACTGAAAAAACCATCAAAATGACACAAAATGGTACAAAAATAACACAAAATCAGTGAAATCAGTGATAAACAGGCAAAAAAGTAAAAATATTTCAGAGGCACTACAAATAAAATTATTTCAGTAGTAAAAATATTTCAATGGCACTACAAATAAAATTATTTCAGTAGTAAAAATATTTCAATGGCACTACAAATGAAATTATTTCAGTAGTAAAAATATTTCAATGGCACTAGATTCTGTTGCAACAATCATGTCTTTACGGAAAATCGACCACTCAACTGAAAAACCATCAAAATCAATCCTAACAGCTTTTCTTTACGGAAAATCCCATGCAAAATCGACTACTTGACCCTACGAGGTTTTTTTATCAAAAATCGATGAAAAATGACTGAAAATCATCAAAAATGACTAAAAATCATCAAAAATTGGCTCAAAATCGATGAAAATCAATCCTAATAGCTTTTCTTTACGGACAATCCCATGCAAAATCGACCATTTGACCGTAAAATCTCTTTGAGAATAACCACCAAAACTGTCAAAAAATCAGTGAAAAACCACCAAAACTGTCAAAAAATCAGTGAAATCAGTGAATAAAAAATAAAAATATTTCACAGCAATAAAAATAAAAATATTTCACAGCAATAAAATATTGGACCGTTAGGGTGGAATCATCGATGGGGAAAATTGTTTTGCAATTGAAAAATGGTTTGCGATTTCAAATAATGGTCAATGAAGCATTAACGACCCGATTGGCTTGTGAACGATTAAGAGATTTGTACCAATTCGTGACTCTGTAAGAAATAAACTGCAACAACGACAGAGTCTTCAGACTGACTTTGCTGAGGAATCTAAAGAGTTGTTTAAACCAGTAACCACAGCAACGAAGGAGGTAGTGTCAACAATATCTGAACAGAGAAAAACCTTTCTCCCTGTGTTAGAAAAAATAGCAAAAGAGACTAAACAAACAAAAACACTTCCTTAGGATATATCAAGTGGACTACCTAAATCAAAGAAATTAGCGGATCTATTTACCGATAAAGCTAAACAACTAATTCTCAATGAGAAGGAGGGCAATTTAAGTGAATTTGCTGCTAACAGCTATGATTCACAAGAGCAGTTTTTCACGGACAATTATACGGATTGTAGAATGTCACATAATGAATGGGCCGATATAGTGTATGAAATAAATACTGGGAGTATAGATAGAAGGAAGACGAAATATCGAGAATTCAAGAGAAATTTTGATTATCATTTACAACGCCAAACAAAACAAGAAGAACTTGATGATGATGAAGCAACTGGTTATAGCGGAAGTGGATTAGGGGTATGTCCTGATAGTGTTATCAATGATATATCACGATTAGATGTTCTTGTAGGAGGGTTCCGAGCTGGAAATAACTCACCAGAAATAATTAATGAAGCAGCTGATATCTGTAGACGGTTATTTCAAGGTGGTATCATGGATATCAAAACATATCGAGATTTCATTGACGAGTTAGCAAATGGGTATCACAGCGACTGAATTGAAAAATCACTGATTAGATAAATAACAATTGAAAACACTAGTGTTTTTATAATAATGATCATACACTACAATCATGATAAACCAACCCTCGTCTATGTAGTTAATTCACGATTGCCTGTTTATAGAGCATACTACGGAGATGGTTTAGGTAATACCATTGCTGGGTTATTTGCAAGAATGGCTCCAAAAGTGATGCCGTTAGCTAAACAATTATCAATGAAAGCCATTGATGTTATTCGTGATAAGGGTATTGGTGCTGTTGGAGATCTTACCGGAAAAGCGTTTTCTGAAGCAAAGGATAAAATAACATCATTAGTGAGACGAAAAAAGAAACCGGTACCATTGCCATCTACAGCAGAAATGCCTGCAAGTGTTAGTAAAATAATAAATAACGCAGTAGATGAAAAGCTAGCATGATTGGTGACTCCAAGTGACCAAAATAACATGATAGCAAACATGATAGCGGGAAGTGGCTTTAAAAAACCACGTCGATGAAATCCTACGGATTTTCACGCTAGCGTTTTTCACGATGAAAATCCTTTTATGATTTCACGATTTAGACTCTGATAAATAGAATAAAATGTTCAAAAGGTCACCTGATCCAGCGTTTGATATGGATGCCCCAGTTGGCAAGAATGATTCTGTACGCGATTTTCAATTTTATTCTTATCATGCAATACAACCCGATCTCCGATCGCGAATTGAACTTCAAGTTCATGATACCAGTAAATACTTTTTGCCGTGTGAAGCATTTATTGAAGTAGAAGGAGAACTTGTAACAAATGATGCTGCTCATAATGATCCTCCATATGACAATAACCCAACTATCAAAGTTGGCTTTGTCAATAACGGTATTATGGAGTTATTTGAAAGCGCTAAATATCTCATTGATGGAAAGGAAATTGAATCCATTGATCGTGATGTTGATGTGGCCACAACAATCATAGGGTTAGCGAGATATTCTGATGATTATACAAGATCAGCGGGTCCATCTATGATGTTTTCTAAGGATATTACTGATCACCCTGAACACAACCAGTATTCTAGAGTCAAGGCAACACATGCTTCTTCAGTTAATCCAGCACCAGCCGGATATACAAGACCAGCTGGTGATTTTGATGTCATAAATAATATTACTAATTACAACCTAGGGTTTGCAACACGCGTAGCAACGTTGCAAGGACAGCGTCGACAGTTTTCATGTGCAATTCCACTGCATCATATATTCGGATTCTGTAGAAATGTCCGAAAAGTTATTTATGGAGCGAAGCATACAGTAGCGCTTGTACGAAAGGGTACTGATAATGATGCAATATGGCATGATGCTGGTGTTGCTGATGGTAAAGTCATTTTAACAAAACTAGCATTGTGGATGCCAGTGTTAACTCCATCAATTACCGCAGAAGAAAAATTGTTATCATTTATGGACCAAGGAGGAAAATCATTGTTGAGTTGGTTATCAGTGACCACTGATATTAAACTAGATAATGTTGATGATATATTTACTTGGCATCTGGCATCAAAACAAGGTGTTTCAGCTCCACGTCATATATTTGTGGCGTTACAGAATAATGCACGAGTTGGTAATCAACAACGAAGTCATATGATATTTGATCAGTTAGGTGTTAGAGAGGTCTCACTGAGAATAAACGGACAACAGGAACCATCTGAAGATGTACAACTTGATTACGGTCAAAATCATATTGCACGTGTCTATCATAACCTGTTGTCATTTATGGCACGTGATCTAAATGTGGATACTGGTTTGCAAATATCACAATTGGATTTCAAAAGCCTCTATCCGATTTATTACTTTTCTTTGGAACATCTTGATTTGATGAGACAATCTGTTGTTGATATACACTTTAGAGCCCGTGTAACCCGTCCTGGTGGTATTGCTAATTATAGAGCGGTTGCTGTCATTCTTAGTGATAAATCAATGCTACTTGAAGGTGTTGGAGGAAGAATGAGAGTGGTAGATGCCCCAGTAGAAAATCTTTGATTGATTTTCTCGATTTTTCATTGAAATTGTAAACGATTTAGAATCAATCTATTATGTATAATGTCATATAGTAATATTAGTGTTGCGTTAACTCCTGGTCAAATCAAAAAATTGCAATCAGAATCGGCTAAAAAATGTGGAACCACAATCACGTTGAAACCTAATCAAATGACTGGTGGTGCAAATAAATTATCGCTGACAACTCGTCAAATAAAACATTTCAATGATGCACTTGTAGCCAAAAAAGGTGTTCAGATTACTCTTTCTGCGGCTGCTATCAAAAATATGATTAAAACAGGCGGTAATTTACATTGTTAGCTGCAATACCAGCATTGATTGCAGCAGCAGCCCCAGCGGTGGCTAAAGCGGCAGCGTTAGGAGCCGTTGGTACTGCAGCAGGAATGGCACTAAAGAAAGCAACGGGAAAGGGGTATAAAAAAAGGGAAAGGGTCTAAGACTACCAGGAACCCCGTATTCATGATACAGCGGAAGATCCGTTCACGGATCAGGCCTGAGAATCCCAGGAACGGTTTATTAATTGAGAAATCTATGTCCAATTTTGATTTAATGGATGCTGCTAAAAAACTAGCGATTAAAAATTTCAGAGGTGTCTTTATGAAAGATCAATTACCACATCAACCAAACAGCGTTGAAACCGGTATTATTAATTTAGATAACAGCACCGGACCCGGAACTCACTGGGTTGCATACGCTATTGATCCACGTGGGATTGTCTATTTTGATTCATATGGATTAGCCCCACCAAAAGAGTTTATGCGTTACATAAAACAATTTCCAATGAAGACTTGGTATTCTACGCTACCAACACAACAAATCAATGACCCACCAATATGCGGCAGTGAAGTATTAAATGTCCTTGACGCTATTTCAGCATCTAGAAAATCACCACACATTGTCGTAAATGAATACACTAGTAATCGCTTTTTAGAGAGAGGTGTATAAAATATCATGATCGATATTTGGGGGAGATCTTTGAAACCCAAACCCGATGACACTGCAACCGGTGATATAAAAAAAAAATTAAAGATGAAATCGCTGAGACGTTAAATTTAACAAGTGTTGACCCGAATGAAATAGTTGTATTTCAGGACAAACAGGGTAAATTGAAAACTAGTAATATTTCTCTGGATGATATTTTAGTTAAACAACGACACGCAATCGAGGATATTATCGCGTTATTTTCCGATCAGGGTAAACTCAAACCGGGTGTACTTTTTTCGACGATTACAGATCGATTTAAAACTCTCAACGATTCTGCGTTGGAACTAGCAACACTTCAATCTAAAACCGAAGAACACATAAAACAGTTTACCTCATTTCGTAGAAATATCATTGATAAATTTATTGGAACTACATTCGATAAAATTGAAATAAAACTCCCTGATATTAAAAAATCCATCGATGAGACGAAAATCTTCACCGAGGCCATCAAAAATGATTTTTCGAGGATGATAACAATTATTGAAAAAACAAAAATCCCTCATGAGAAAACCAATAACGTAGTATACACGATCCAACACGGATCATTTGCGTGGACACCTACAAACAACAAATTAGATATCACTGCAACCGTCAAGGGTATTTATCGATTAACACTAGTGACACCATTGACTCAATTTAATATTTCATCGTCCAGTTCATCTGGGGTCAATAATACGATTTCAACGATCATCGACAAGAATACAACTGAAAAGTTCACGATAACATCTACTGATAAAAATTTGGTTAGGGTCTCAACAACATGGTATGTGGAATTCGTAGCGGATTTAAGTTGAAAATTGCAAAGCAATTTCACTAACGGTTTCAATTGAAAACGCTAGCGTATTTAAAATAAAAATGATTTCATCATCGCAATATCGCTATGATCAGGTCAGAGAGTATCAAAATAGACTCAAAACCCTGTCTGAGGAGTATGCAATGAAAATTAAAAAATATCGCAGGAGAATTACCGCAATTGATGTTACTGTGTATTCAGTGAGTGGTGTAATCACCGGAGCTGGTATTATACTGTCTTCAGTGACAATGATGGCCCCGATAGCTGTTCCAATTTGCATTTCTGCGGCAACAACAATCGCTGGAATTATTTCAATAATCACAAAAAAAATATCATCATGCAGCCAACGGAAACTACAAGACTACATAATTCAATTTCATGTTGTGTCCACTGCATACTCGCAATTATCCTCATTGATATCGTCATCGCTCGATGATACAATTATATCAGAGAGTGAGTTTTCAGCGATGGTAGATATATATGATTCTGCGATGTCAAAATTAGAAATACAAAAACATGAGTATAATAACAATGACAACACCGATGGAATTACTTCAACAAATAGTGGAGAACACAAACCCAGTACAAACAAGCATGATCTCAATAACATCAACGAATCCAGAATTCAGTGTGAATTTCCCCTCTCCGGTCCCAGTGAAGGAGATAGCGTTAGCAAAATTACGAGTATACCACAGTTGGCCAAATATTAGGTCAAAATCATTTGGTGGTCAACAACCGAATAATTCACTGGTATTTGCAAATAAGAATAAAGACGACGGTACTCCAGACTGGAACGTTGTTTCCATACCAACAGGGTCATACCAAATCGAACAAATCAATAATGAATTCGCGCGTAGAATAAAATCGATTACTGGAAAAGAATCAAAAATAGCTATAACAGTTCATGAGCCAACACTATCATCTGCCATTGAAATAAGCACAGAAGGATATGTCGTAGATATATATCAGAGTTCTATTAGAACCGTACCAGGATGGCCTGAAATCCCACCCGGGGGAAAAACCGTTGATTTACCAGAACCACAAAAAACCGATTATATCACCGACAGGATAAAATCTGATAATCCAGTAAAAAGCTATAGCGATTATGACAAATTGTATTTTTTTATTGAATTGGTAGATCCTCCCACTAAGAAGATCTACCACTATCTTCGACCGGATGACATCACTGTAAATTTCGGAGCGATGATTAGCGATATTTCGTTGTTGTTTATATCCCTTAGATCCGGCACTCTCACCCGAGATGAATTTATCAGCGTTGTAGAAACATGTAACAAAATCATCAATGACATGGAAACATTTAATGCGCAAATCATTCAAGAGGTATTAGGTGACAGTAATCCTAAAACAAGAGATTTATTTGCAACAGACTATAAGATCCGCATAGAAGATATTCCAACATTCAAACTACCAGGATATAACGTACCACAACTAACAAAACATCTCAGTGATGCCATCGATGTTGGTTTTAAAATAATTCATGATACGTGGAAAAAAACACCATCACAGGAAATAAAAATCCTCAAACATAATAATGACCCAGATGGTGGTGGCAGGCATATTGCTCCGTTCAATGTGAATATTTCATCGGTGATAGCAATCAATTTAGTATGTGATGTTATCGAAGGAAGCTATCAAATAAATTTAGAACGATCAAATCAAGCTCAGCAAGGATATATTTTGTATTCATTTGCACCAACAGCTCCTCCAGGGTTTCTAATTATTGAGTCTCCGGTGAATCCAGTCTATATGCGATGTCATAATAATTCATTAACCAGAATTAATTTCAAACTCACTGACCAGTCTAATAATCTGATTGATTTACAAGAGGAGGTTCTACAAATTAATCTGTTTGTGAAATCGTAAAGACTTTCATCCTGAAAAGATTTTCGTCCTAAGGATTTTCATCGTAAATTGCTTTGCAATTTCAAAGGATTTTCCCCAGACAAGGTCTGGGACACGATATCGTATCGGACTTGATAAAATATTCGGTTGAAATCATTAGCAGCAGAGAGGGTAAATCGGACGATTTTCACCGTAAACCATTAGCAGCAGAGGGGGTGAGTCACAACATCATTGCGACATTTATGATTAATCAACGAAAACGCGAATAAAGTATCACCTGCGAAATCTCATGTTTTCAGACAAAAATCACTAAGGGTCTATTTGTCAAATGGAGACTTATTTTTTTTCTGGTTAAAAAATGAGATTTCGCAGGAAGGTTCTATTTGCCGTTTTAAGGGTATAATCAAAAATATCCGAAAAAGGTTGTCCGATTCACCCCCTCTGCTGCTGTAGTTTTGCAAGATTGACCTTAATAAATAAATTATTATGTATACCACCCTAAATATTCCATCCACGTTTAGAGCGTTTCGGCACCAAAGTGTTACATTTATGTGAACTTGATCCGATTCCAGCATCACTGCTGCTTGAGTGCTTTGATCCAATATTGCCTTCACTAACTGATATTATAAAGACCTCTCTCTAATCATGAGAATTCACATCAGTTTTTCAAAACTGCCATTGCACAGCCGCTGCTGCAGAAACCAACACTCGATCAAAACGATTTAAAGAACCGCCGCCCAATTTCTAATTTCCGTTAATATTAAAAATCTTAGAAAATTTTGTTCTAACCCAACTTGTATTTCATCTGAATTCAAAGTCTTTTTAGCAATGTACAGTCTCCTTGTCGCCCTTGCCACAGTACTAAAACTACTCTTCTGAAAGCAGTTAATTACATTCTCTCTGCTTTGAATAGCGGAGATGTTACAGCCCTCTTTGATGTGTCTGCAGCATTCAACACAATAGACAATGATATGTTACTTCACCATCTCCAGCATGTATTTGACATTCGAAATAACCCTTACAGTGGTTCAAGTCCTACTTAGTCAACAGGACACAAATTATATCTGCAAATGGAATACACCCCAGTCCAGGCTATATATGTTGTGGTGTTGCACAGGGTTTTGTGCTTGGTTCTGTTGTCTTCATTGTATACACCCCGCCGCTCTCAAGTGTCATTGATCATCATCCAGTGTCCAATTCTGTGCGGATGATATCCAAATATACAAGTCTAGCCACCCAAATGAAGTTGATGCCATAATCCAAGGAGTAGAGAGGTGCACTTTTAATGAGAAATCATGGATGACAT
Source organism: Unio pictorum (assembly GCA_030141615.1). NCBI lineage: Eukaryota > Metazoa > Mollusca > Bivalvia > Unionida > Unionidae > Unio > Unio pictorum. The sequence goes on from JARLTB010000365.1 coordinate 3,539,020, forward strand.
GTAACAAGCTGCAGATGAATGATGATAAAACTGAGGCCATTCTGATCACAACCCAACGATTTTCTCATTCACATTCTTTATTTCAAACAATAAATATCAGCAACACCAACAATAGATTCACACAGTCAGTTCAAAACCTAGGTGTTATTTTTTAAAGTACTCTCACATTGCAACAACATGCCATGAACATATGCAAGGCTGCATATCTTGAGCTGAGACGCAACGGCTCCATTCGCAAATATATTTCAGTTGGTGCCACTAGAACACTTATGTGTTTATTAGTAATTTCAAGACTGGACTATTGTAACTCAAATATGTCTGGTTCGTAACAATATATACTCCAGTTTTTTTTAAAAAAGAAAAAAGAAATTCAAAACACAGCTGCTCAGATCATCCTTAGAGTACCATGATCAGAGCATACCTCCCCGCTGCTCTGTACCCTACACCGGCTATCCATTCAATCCAGAATGAAACAATTGCTTTTTCTCTGTGCTAGTTTCACTGACGGACCCCAGTCGAACATACCTATTTGGCGTCACCAATGTGTACAGACCAGCAAGATAATTACTCTCCTCTTCTAACAATCGTATACACATGTTCTTCACTATGAAAACGAAGTCATATGGACAGCGTTCTTTTGCATACCAGGGCCCAGCAACGTGGGACGAATTACCCATAGAAATTAGACACAGATACGCAGTGATCCCTTTCAAGAGTACTCTCAAAACTCACCTTTTTCTACTGGAAGGACAAACTTAAAGACATAATAATTCTTCCTACCTTAAATATTTTCATCATTTTTTACGTTTTCTAATGTGACTGTGTTTGTTTTATTTTTTGTAGTCATATCATTATAGATGTTGTAAAGAGCTTAGAGCTTCTAAAGCTTATGTATTATACATAGTCCTTGTTATTATTTAGTTGCGGATGTATTGACCAATATTATCGCTAGCTAGTTTGTCAGACGGAATAGAGTATGTGCAGTTAAAAAAAAATAATTTCCTACTTATGGTAATATGTACTATATCCCCTTTTCCCCATTGCCTTAATATTTAGTACAGCAGACATTTCGCATTTGCTATTTCACCTGTAAATGGCTGAATTTACTTTGCGAAACATAATTCTTGGAACCTCATATATTTTGGTTATGAATAAGTTTTTATAAATGTTGACTTGATTTACTTTTCTTAATTGTCACTATCTATGATATGTATCCTGTGCCTACACATTAATGTCGCTTTCGAATTTCCTTATCAAGTTTTCAGTTCATTTACAACAGCTTAGTGATATATGATAACAATGAAATTGTCATTGTGTCTGCACACTTATGCGTATTTAGTTAGGTAATGTGCATTTTACCTGAGAAATCAACGTGAGCTATCGTACCTAATATACTCCTTAATCAAAAGGTTAAGTTGGCTGTCTAAAATTCGCACTTTCATGTTTTCGATTTAGATGAAGCTTTAATTTGAACATTTGAAACTATATTTTAATTGAATCGTTTATTTAAACGTATATGAAAATTAAATGTATTTATCGCTTTTTAATTTTAAGAAGATCTACGGATACACATTATCTTGCATTATAAATACGTTTTGGGATTTCGTCATAAGTTTCATGTAATAATGGATATGAAATGGCAAACTTTGTTTTGGAATCATAGACGATACGTTGTAAAAAGTTCACCTTGATAAGCATCAACAGCAGGAAAGTGTTGACATTGCCAGACGATTTATTTAGCATAAGTAAATAATCTGATTTGGTTAGTATTGTTTAAATTTAAATAACATGCAATGGAATATTTGTGGTTATTATTTGCTATACATTGATTAAATTACCGTTTAGCTACAAATGAGATTGGTTTTTAGTTATTGTTGTCTTGGTAACGAAAGAATATACATCTAGGGAAGGTTTGACGTGCGCAAGAGTAAGTGAGTTCTTAAAATGTTTCGTTTGTTAAGATAAATATTGTGTATCCTGTTTGGTACCCTGAAAGGATGCACATAATTGTTCTTTACTAATTTGCAGAGAAACATAAAGATAAATATATTTGTAGAATATTTGACATTATATGTTCAAAAAATATTCTAGTGTTACTTTCATAAACATATTTTTATTCGGAGGGCCACTTACATTTTATTGGCCATTGGTCAATCGTCAAGTAATGTCACGTAATTGAAAAGTGAAAATAAATTTCGCAAATCATACGAGTTTCTTTATATGTCATGAATTTTCTTTCATGCACACGATAAGTAATTGGATGCTGTATAATCACGTGACATATTCAAGATTTTCAGTGATAGAAATTATTAAAACTAGCTATATCATATTCTATGATCTATCGAAAGTATTCGACAGTGTTTTGTCGAAAACCTATTTTCAAACGTACATGGCAAAGAGTAAGTAACGGTCTAGTAGACTGATATACAATTTGTCTTTCGTATTGTAAGCAAAAAATTATAACTAACATTGATCCTCATCCAGTGATGGAAAAGTAATGCCGGAGTACGCCAAGGTTCAGTATTAGCCCCTGTATTACTGTCCGATTAACATTAATAATATCGCCGATTCAGTGAATTATCTCCCTCGCTTATCTGTAAATTACTTCACATTATGTTTTTCTCTACAATCGTTACTGTACTTGTAAAGCTATTAAGCATGATTAGAATAATTAAAGCATTGGTTTATAACATTTAATGCTATGAAAAAGGCCAGATATAAAAGCACACAAACTGTTTTCAGGTGGAGACGCATGTACTTTGTTAATTATAATATACATATCAGTCTGACGAATCGGAATGATTTTAATTAGTATGAACGAAATGAACATATTGCCAGAATAACATGTCAAAGTTTGCTTTACTGAAAGCATGGATACACTCCTTAAAATAACTCTTTCAAAACTGCACCAGATCCATCCTTGAATATGATAGCATAGCATGGATGGTTGATGTTAGGAAATGTTGATCAAACTAGAAACAGCTAAGTTTTAACCTCCTAAATTGTCATTGGATTATTGTGTTTAGCCGGTAAAGAGTGTTTTTTTTTTAGAAACGGGTTTTATTTTATTAAGTCAACTCAAAACTAATAAAAAAAATAAACATTTTCTCTAGATGAATTGGCGGTGATTCTACACTCTCCTTACAAGAATTTATTCTAGCTTATGTGATAAAAACAGGTATCATTTACATAATAGGTCTCACATTCTTCCGATGAAAGCAGGTATCAATTATATAATAGGTACGGCATTCTTCCAAAGAAAACGGGTATCATTGTCGGGCATTCTTCCAATGAAAACGGGTATCATTGTCGGGCATTCTTCCAATGAAAATGGGTATCATTATCGGGCATTCTTCCAATAAAAACGGGTATAAATTACGTAATTGATCTGTTATTCTTTCAATTAAAATGGATATCATTTATATAATAGGTCTTGCATTCTTCCAATGAACATCGGTATCAACAATTTATTTTCCAAAACATATTATTTCCAAAACCTTTTGGCTTGGTAGTATCCTGTAAAAAATGTCAGCAATGATGAAACAAACAATAAATATAACGATTAGATCCATAATTGTAGTCCCCTGCCAAGTAGGTAGACTTCAATGAACATTATTTCATATCCACCAGAGACACATGCTAAATCTGTTACTAAAGCAACGGAGCATTAGCGTGTATGGATTATATTAAAGATGTCCAAAAATTAGGAAGAAAGCGAAATTATTGTATAGGAACCCACAAACACTACAAAACGCTTAAATCTCATCAAAAATTGAAACCGTTTCCTATAACTAGGACTTAAAATTGGTACAATCTATACCTCTTTCATTTTCCAAGAAAACCATCGTTTTCTTTCGATATTTTCAATATAATTTTTATTCTAATTTTGCTTTTTTAAAAGTCTTATGTACTTGCGAGATGAATTTATTAAAGAAATGATTAATATAATTCGGAGTAAAAAATATATTGTAACCAAATCAATATTAATTAATCATATTTTCCTTCAGAATGCTTTATACGTATACTTATTAGCATACCATCTCGTGATGAGCCAGACGTAATGATATATATATATATATATATATATATATATATATATATATATATATATATATATATATATATATATATATATATATATATATATATATATATGTGTGTGTGTGTGTGTGTGTGTATATAACAGCTATGACAGGAAAGAGAATTGTTAATTCTTACTTATGATGTATTGTATTTGGCATGTAACCAGGATACAATGAAGAATTTAAATGAACTATAATTTTGCATTTTCACCAATGACGAACATTCTTGCTTATATTATCAATCATCGTTTCGTTCAGGATGATTATTCATTCATGCTTCAATGTATAAATCCAGTGTTTTGAATAAATTTGATCAAAGATGTTTAACATCTGTTTTGGGCATGGCTGATGCCTAAACGTTTCTGAAGCTTTCTCCATAAATGAGATAATTACATAATTCTTGGCTGAAATTTGTAAAATTGAGATCTCCGGATCTTTTGTCTGTTCAATGACACGTGATTATCATTTGCCACCCTGATTAGTTTTGAGATAATAAACAGTAACGAGTTGATCACAATGATCAATACCAGGTGCAAAAGTTACCTCATTAAACATAGGACTAATAAATGTGTAAGCTAAAGGAATAAGTTCCGGATCAGCCTAATTCAAAGAAGCTCATTCTAAATATTCCAAACGAATTACAGATCCTCTGCCAACAATCCTGATGCACTGCAATGGCATTGTTCCGAACTCCTTTGAACAATTCACAATCGTCCCAGAATAATATTTTAGACCAATGGGCTCTGTGTAATCCCAATGAATCGTCCTAACAAATATTTCATCTCAAATGATATGTAAACACAACATTAAATACATCTGCATACAGATAGTACAACAAGAACATAGAATGACCAGGCATTTATAGATCATATGCAATGTACACTTTTAATATCTTAAAAAATATTTTATACCCGTTTAAAATTTAAACTATCTGATATCTTGATTACAGATGATCATTAGAATTTACAGGCATGAACACAAAATGGACATAATATCGACACAATCTTGTACTAGGAGTTAGAAAAAGTATAGACATACATACCATACGGAAGAAGACATATTTAGATAGTGTCAGTCAGCAAGACGTAGTCATTTGCCGATTTAAGTCACATATAACTGATTTCATACATGACGTCTCAGTGACGAACAGTTAAAATAATTGCAATTTAGACTGATTCTATAGGTTCATTCGTTATATGAATGTAATCTAATGCACTAAATATTCAAAACGTCGTATCGGGTAAGAATTTTAATATCTTCGTCAATTTAATTTTTTTTTCTCTAACAAAACAGATTCTTTTTCCAGCATCGATTTCATCCTGTCAACACTGGTTGAGAGGTTTATTGTATTGAAAACTCAAGAAACTATAAAACAAAATATGGATCCGAATGTTTTAAAGGTGTAAAATATTATTTTCCATCAGTTAAAAATAAATCCTCTCATTCAAACCTTTCATGTTCATGCAAATGGTGATATGTGTTATTAAATGTTTTTTAAATAATTACAATAGGTTTATTGGAATTAATGCTTATATTGCCTGATAATTATCAGTGTTCTTGTTATTTAATACAGACAGGATGTGAAATTATTGAAACTTACACTTTGTTTTCTCATGTTTCTCTTACAGCCATAAATGTCTATATTCATGTATGACACTATTGGAGTATTGATATTTATTTTTAATATTTGTATGTAGCAAAATAAAACAGGTTTTAATGCCTTGTGTGATGTTCAATACCAGAGCGTTTAAGTGTATTTGTCACTGAATTAATTACAGCATTGCTTTGACTGCATAATCTGCGAGCATAAACAGTTCGTATTTTGAATACTTTCAAGAAATCATGCCAATGTTCATGCAGTAATTGAAGAAATTTCTAATACAAATCCGTTTAAGTGTCATCATTGATGAAATAATGTTTCGAATTTCATTTATGTCATATCTTTTTAATTACTAAGCTTGTTTGTAAGTCCACTACTTTTATACGTCTCTAAAATTCAGAATATGTTTGATTTTGAACTTCTGCCTTAACTGTTATGTTTTTAGAGACCATTTGGTACGTTAATAACGTTATTAACGTTATTACGTTATTTCATTATACAACATGGATATTACAGAGTCTCTAAAACGGTAACAGAAATGGACGTCGTCTTAGGGAAGATAAGCATACAATACAATGAGCTTTATGTTTCGTTACACAATAGTATATGACGTTCACATATTTCTTGTTCATTTTTAGAGAATGACAAATGAAGACAATACCAATATATCCTACTGGAATTATTGATGGTTTTTGTCCTCATTTATTGCGTTTGTTTGCTGTGAAGTTACAGATTTTAGACTTGTCTGGATTCATCATTCCAACCGCAAAACCATTTGTCATAATTACGATATGTTTTGAAGGACGTCTTTACCTAAACAGTTATAACCCTTTTAAAACAATGATAAATCTGTTCATACTTAAATGTGTTTATGTCGATCAATTATTACTCCTCTGGATTAATTTATTTGACAGACTGGTTACATCACTTGCTGTTAACAAATATACATTATTTAAATCATAATGGATTCCATCACTAGACGCATCCACATGATTATGATATTAGCAAAACTGTTTTGTTAAAGTCAATGACCTACAATATACAATCAATAATATGTCACAAATATAGACGTCAACTCTATATAAACAATCAGATCTGACATATAAAGCTGTAGATTTAATGTAACCAATCAAATGGTACATATCGAGTTGTCATCTGTATGTGACATGTAGAATAAACTGCATAATAGGGCTGAATGGCACGATTTAGTACCTAGAATAAAAAATGTCATTTTTCATGAAAGAGAGTATACGGAATACCAAGTTCAATTGAGTGTATAAAGTGTCTACAATGTCCCTATATCCAGAAAACAGGAGAGACGAAGACGGCTTTAAAATGATAATTTTCTATAGAGGAGGTCCAAATATGCCTCTCTTAGGAAAAAGGGAATGTTCGGACCCCTCAATCTGATACATGTGCGCGCTTGTATAACTAGTTATTCGCTGTAGTTCCGTATATTTATAAACAAAAGACGAACATTCCAATTTATGAAATTTAACCTATGTTTTGAAATATGGAACGTTATTAGCCTCCACATTTTCTCAAAAAAAGAGGGACGAAAGAAATAGTATTCCATATTTAGATCGTCTGTCTGTCCATAACACTTTTTTGTGCTTTATAACATTAAAATGTATGTTTTTGAATAGATGAAACTTGGTGAATCTAACCATCGTTATAAAAGGTGTGCAACGTAGCTGGTCCAATTTCTGGATAAAAGTCAAACTCAGCATTGTTAAGTTCCTATAAATTTTCCTTCCGTTATAACATTGGAATAGTTATCGGATGTGCTGAGAACCAAGTTGTGGGTCCTATTTTTAAGTGTAATGTCGAACTAAATGACAAATGTCCTAGTAATGAAATGTTTTAATAGATTCAAGTTCGAATCCTTTTGGAAAATCTAAGATGGAATACGGTGACGTATGCTGAAGTCTGTTTTGTGATAATCTACAGTTCCTTGTAGAAACTCCATATGTAACATTTCGGTGTTAGAATTTTGATAAACTCTCTTCGTCCATGAATTCTGTAAGAGGACATAAAATATTTCCAGATATTGGAATACTCCTGTAAAACCCAACTGAATTGAAAGAAAGTTAACATATATTAAAAAACGCTACAGTAAAGGGAAATGACTTAATGTCATTTGTAAAAGCCCCAAACTAACTATATTTCACTAAAACAAAGATTATATCATATTGTAATATGCAGTTTTGAAAATATACCCATATATAAATATATAATTTTTTTGCATCCATAACGTATCTTAGATAAACCTTCAACCAACATATTCTGCTTCAGTCTAAGCGAAATGCTTCCACATTTAGTCTTCAGAGTTCTGGTATATAATGCATTCATTCCGCGTGTGTATGCTAGATGTGATTTAGACTTTTATTTTTGTAACGTTTTTGTGGTGATAATTGCTGTTAATGCACATTTTGCCATTTTACTGTGCGTTTGCGTTGCACACTATTCACACGCACCGCTGATGTAGGCTTTAATGCTGTACATTACTTTTTGTTCTGCTTGCAATTTTGGTTAGAAATTTAGAAATCCTTGTTCCTATGATGTTCCTTGGACGATCCTCTGGCAAACAATGAAGAAAGAAAATATCATTACATTTAATGTAGAGAGCACTGACTGCCAAAATTTCATTTCTTTCATTGTACGTCCTTATTAACCTTTACTGTCCAGGAAAAGCGAGAGATAAGGGCTTCTGAAACTTGAGTTCTAAAAGTTATGCCAGTTTGGAGTTTGGATGTACTCGTATTAGTCTGAAATAGAGCTTTACCAAAAAGACTGTTGGGTGGAATACTTACTGTCTAAAAGAGCCTTATGAGCTTAGGAATACAGGATTGTCTAAAGATTCGATCGTTATGATAGTCAAGGTAAGTCTTAACGTTATAATGGATATAGTTATTGAATGCTTCAACTAATATGAGTTGTTTGAGATTTTCAAAATCGTGTCCTACTTTATTGCCTGAGCACCAGATATATCAAATAAATGCCATTTTAGGATTGCAAATTCGACATGAGTTTATTCAGGTTTTTTTTACATAGCTCTTAACCTTTTTTCGATTAGCTTTAGACACCAATTCAATTCTTCAAGATGCATTCCTTAATGAGATCATAATCAGCACTTTATTGTACCGACAGAGAAGCACTGATGTCACGATCTTTGCCAAAACGTGCACTTTGTAATTATTGAGTTCAATGGTTTCGTGACCATTTCAAATTTTCAACATTTGTGTTTTCAAAATGAGGATTTTTAGAATCTACTTCTGTTTCTTTATAATTTGTACAAACCTAATACACTTACTACAACATGAAGCTGTGTGTAAAGTTGTTTTTAACTTACCTGCTCTAATTATTTTAATCTAAATTGAAATTCCCATTCTTCACTTTTGTTTTCTATCTGTAAGTGCAATTGCATTGGCTTTTCTCTTCCTCTTTCTCCAATTGAATTTACTTTGTTTCTTTCTTTCTACAACTGCATTTTTCTTACTTTTTCCTATTTCATTTATTGCATTTGTTTCTCTCCTCTTTCTATTTCTGTACCTGCATTTCCCTTTTTTAAAACTCAAGCTTTCTTAACTAAATTGCATCCTTGTGTTTTAAATTCAATTACATTATTTGTAAGTTAGTCAGATGGAGATTTATTTTTTTAAAATGCAAAGCAGTTTTACCCAAAAAATTCTTTAAATCTAATATTCGACTAAATTACCTTTTATTTCTTGCTTCGTTAAACAACGCATTGTTTCAGAAAAAATATATATATTTTCTGAACATCTGAAGTAATTAATCCACTTTCAAGGAGTCTAACTGTTTATTTGTAGGATTTGAAATAAAGATCTCCATTTGAGATAACATTGTAATAGCATGTTTTTTTCACTACAGATTTCTTAAATTTGAAATGATACCTATGAGTTTCAAAATTCATTTTAAAAAACGACTTTAAATGTTAAAAAGAAGATATTCTGAAATATTATAGAGAAATTGGTATCCCAAGGACGAGCCCGAATTTCATTTCTTAGAACAAATAATAGAAGAGTCAGGGGTGTGTGGGGTGTCTTGGAGGTGGTAACTCCTCTTTTCTGGGTAAGCAGTCGTACCCCTTCCTTGGTAGCTCACACACCTTTACTCCACACTTGGCACTCATCTCTCACTGTTGCACCAAGCGGCTGTGGCTTGCGCAGCGGCCGCATCCCGGATAAGAATTATCGACTTGCCAGGTTAAGGGTAGCCGACAGATCATATACCCTCGGTGAGTTTGCTTTGTCTATCTATGATGTGAGGACTAGATTCGGCAGACTGTGTGGAGGAACCAGCAGCTGGTTAACTGGAAAAAAGGCGATTCTCGATTGACGAGACACTAGAAAGGGGCTATAAAAGCTGCCTTAAACATTGCCTGCTGTAAACTTTCCTAGCCAGCATACCGCGGCAAACGGGGACTCTACTGCAGCGGTTAAAATACAAAAAATAAAATGAGGATTGTTCCTCTCACGCTTGGTATATGGAATGTACTCACCTTAATGGACAGAGACGATGAGGAAAGACCCCAGAGGAGAACCGCCCTGATAGGAAATTAACTCGCCAGATACAACGTGGACCTTACTGCCTTGAGGGTTGCAAGAGAAGGCAAACTCGGTTAAAGGGAAACTGGATATAATTTTTTTGAACGCAGCCGAGGATGTGAAAAGCATAGTTAGGCTGGTGTCGACTTTGCAGTGAAGACAGCACTGATTGTCTAATTGGCTGGACCTCCCAAGAGTGTAAATGACAGACTCATTGCCATGAAACTCCCCTTCTTGTCTGGCAGAAAGCATCTTACCATCATCAATTGCTATTATCCAACCATGACCAATCCAGATGAAATGAAGGTCGATTTTTATGAGGATCTTCTCTCCGTCATTGCAATGGTCTCATTTTGCTTTATAAACTGCTGATTACCAATACAGTCTTCCACCTCCCTACCCATAACAGGATGTCATGGATGCTCTAAGCACTGGCACTTCAGCGACTACGTCATTGTCAGGAAGAGGAAAAAAGCAGGATGCGCGTGTGACCAAGTCCTTGTGCTGCGCTGAGAGACCACCGCCTCATCATCACCAAGCTCAATGTCCACATGCAGCCCAAAAGATGCCCATAGGGAAAGAAGGATACTAAACGACTACACATAACCAAGCTGAAATGCACCAGTACCAATACAGTTTCTCGTGGATGCCGTGGAATAACATTTTGAATTCCACCCCTCTCTACAATCAGAATATGGAGACCAACTGGGCGGCATTCAGATAGCTGGTCTACAGCACAGCTTCGAAAATTAGGACCCTCAAATAGAAACCATCAAGACTGGCTTGATGAGAACTGCGACGAGATCAAATTGCTGCTGGATGATATTCACCGCCTCCTTCAAACCTACCTCAAAACCATATTTCACCTCTAGGAAAGATGCTTACAACAACATACGCAGAACTATATAGGATAATCTGTGAGACACATGACTAAGCAGCAAAGCTGATGAGATCCAGTGCTAATTAGACCAATATGACATGAAGAACTTCTACAATGCCTTGAAAGAAGTGTATGGTCCAACATCCTCTGGAACATCTGCCCCCCCACCCCTATTTCTCAGGCAGACTGGAACACACTAATTACTGGCAAAGAGAGGATTTTTCAACGATAGGTAGAACACATTGCCAGCGTCCTGAATCGTCCTTCATCCATCCATGATGAAGTCATCATTCGTCTCCCCCAATTGCCCATCAATGGAGCACTGGATGTCCCCACAACCTTGCTGGAGACACATATAGCCATACGTCTGCCACTCAGAGACAAAGGACATGAGTCAGGATCCATCCCAGCTGAAGTCTAAAAGGAAGGGGGTTTAGCCCTGATAGAAAAGCTCTATCAACTATGTTTTACTGATGTAGTAGAAAGAGACGATCGTCCAGGAATTCAAAGACGCTTCCATAAACTACCTGCATAAGTGCAAAGGGTATATCCTTACTCTCATTTGCAGGAAATTACTCGCCATAATCTTATTGACCGCCTCACTGCACACCTTGACCAGAGACTACTGTCAAAAAGCCAGCGTGGATTCCAAAATAAAAGTGGGACGATCGACATGGTATTTGCTGAGAGGCATGTACAAGAGAAATGTCAAGAGCCAAACTCCGACCTTTTTTCCATCTACGTCGTTTTGACAAAGGCCATTGATACTGTCAGCAGAGAAGGCTTGTGGACATTAATGGATAAGTAAGAATGCCCAAGAAAATTTATATACATGGTGCAGCATTTACATGGTGGCATGAAATCACGAGTCCAGGTCAATGGAGAGACATCGGAGATATTCCCAGTAACCAATGGCTTCAAGCAGGGTTGTGTTCTGACAACCGACACTGTTTAATCTATTGCTCTCCGCCATGCTGACAAATGCTTTCAGAGACGGAGAGGATGGAGTCGGCATCAGGTAACCATGCGAAAACCAAGGTTATGACAGATACCATCAGAAATTTCTCATTTGCTGCTGACTGTGCCCTCAGTGCTAGATCAGAAGCCGACCTGCAATGCTGCTTTGACATGTTCTCCAGCTCCTGCACAAGTTTTGTCTCACCATCAGTACCAAGAAGACTGAACTCCTGCAGCTGGCCCCTGGAAAGCCCTATGGTGAGCCCAACATCAAAGTCAACAGCCAAAATCTCAATGTAGCTAACAGCTTCACCTTACTTGTCAGCACACTGTCGTCACAGAGCAACACTATTCACGACGAAGTGAACCTTCGAATTGCCAGAGCCAGCGCAACTTTCGGCAGATTGCATGCCAACGTCTAGAATAGAAGACGCATCAGCAACCAGACCAAACTAAAGTTTTACAAGGCAGTTGTGCTCTCCACCCTACTTAACGCATGCGAACCGTGGACGGTATACCAACGCCATGCCAGGAAACTGAGCCAATTTTACACCGCAAGTCTCAGGAAATTTTTCAACATCAAGTATGCAGGACAAGGTTCTAGACACTGAGGTACTCGTCTAAGGAGTTCTCCCCAACATCTACACCATCCTGATGCAGTGCCAGCTAATCTGGGCGGGACATGTTGTTCGTAAGCAAGACCAGCGGCTGCCTAAGTGACTCTTCTATGGCGAGCTATAGCAAGCAAAGCGATCCCACGGAGGTCAGAAGAGACGCTTCAAAGGCAATCTGAAAGCTGCATTATAAGCATTCAACATAAACCCTGATTCCTGGAAGCAAACAGCAAGCGATCGAGTCACTTGGCGTTCCTCTGTACACAAAGGCTCCAAGTTGTGCGAATCTAGCAGGAACAGCAGCTGAAAAGGCAAGCCAGAAAATCAGGTGCCATCAACCCTAATGGTGATGTCCCACTTATCCCCTGTCATATATGCAAACGAAGATTCTGTGCATGTGTTGGCCTCATCAGCCACCTGCGCACGCACAGAACAGAACTAGCCCCTCCAACCCTCGGATGACTAGAGACGTCCGCGTTGAAACGATAAGAAATGAAATTATGGTATTAAAAATTGAATTACAAAATAATAGTAGAATTGCAGACTTAATAATTTAAAGTCCTGAATAAACTTTGGTATAAATCCAATTTAAGTCCAAAGCTAAAGAGGTTGACATGCCTGTAGAGGTTTGTATTGTATTGTTGTTCCAAGTCTTTGTTGAAACTCAGTAATATAATTCCAGGTTTAAATTCACTATAAATCCGTACCTTAAACTCGAGTGAATAATGTTTCCATTGAGAAGATTATATAGTCTTTTAGTTAATCTCTGGGCACAATTAAGACTTCCTAAAACGTTACATTACCTAATGGAAAAACAATTAAGACTTCCTAAAACGTTACATTACCAAATGGAAAAACAACTTTCTAGATAGTTCTTAATGTTTGCCAAATAAGATGAGTGTTATTCTTAGAACAGTTAGGATTGAATTTTTAGTAAAATTAATAAGATTGATATTTTCTTTAAATTGTATTATTAAAGCAATGTTTTATTCATTTATAGCAAAACGTTGGCAACTTAAATCATTAGCTATACGAATGTACATTATTGTGTGGAAATAGGTTATAAAGCAAAAGTCAGTCAGCTTCTAAGTCTTATCAGTGAAACATATATTTTGTAAAACCAGGCATTGGCAAAAATCTTACTGAAGTCAGTCAGCCCCTAAAGTCTTATCGGTAAAACACAGAACAAACTTCCGTACTGACGTAAATACAGAATGGTTCTTGTCTAATGTTGGACAGTATCTAATGTTTGACGGACATTGCTGCTGGCTTAATATATTAAACATGTTGCTGATTTAGAATATTTAGGGATTATCATGTTCGGACGTAACTAATGCCAAACGAACTACAAATCTGAGTTGTACCTTATGTCAGATGACGTCAAATTAAGCCGGTTTGGACCAGGAAAAACTGATTTTTACTTGATGAGAATAAACATCTATTTCCAAGGGTACGTTAACCTGACACAGGATGCATATAAAAGACCACACATTTAAGGGTCAGGTCAGTTCCGTACCGACAAAGAAAATAGATGTTTTGTCTTCTCATTACAGATATAGCTGATGTAGTGCAACTGGTTTATCATCGCGGCGACGGCTATCATTTCAGATATAGCTGGTAGCTGGCGCCTTATCATTTCAGTGTAGCTGTCTTATCATCGTGGCAGCACGCGTTTAAGAGAGCATTCTCTCTCTCTCTCTCTCTCTCTCTCTCTCTCTCTCTCTCTCTCTCTCTCTCTCTCTCTCTCTCTCTCTCTCTCTCTCTCTCTCTCTCTCAAAGATGTAGCCGTACCACAACTACCTTTCATTACATAACAAGTGGATGGAGAATGTTACAGATCTCTGGACCCTCTCGCAGAGCCAATGTCCCCAAGATGTAGCCTATCTACACCGTTTCGAGTGATTATTTCTTTTGAAAAGTTATGGAGAAGATTCTTGAAAAAAATGACATTAGTGGACTAACATCTTCATAAAGTTTTCTGTACCAGCAAGAGTCTCATTACAGCTTCGATTCCGTACCTGTCCCCAAGACATTTCCATCATCGGGTGACATTCTTTATCTGGGAACTCATCTTTCTCTTCTTGCTATCTTCCTGAGTTCCCAGCATGTGTTTATGAGATCGATCTATTTATTGAACATTCCAACCATCATCTCATAAAAGTTGGTGGAGAATCATGGTTATTAAGGCTAGAACAACATTAAATTGTCAGTTTCCTAACTCTTGATTAATACTAAAATTGTCCGCCATTGTCTTTGCATCCATTCTTACTTCAAATATACTGGTAATTCTTGTGGAACTAGGAAGATCATCTCAATATCGGCTTACTAGCATTATTCATAAGAACAAGAATTCTTTCATTACACTTGGCTGAACCAATCTAATACCGTAGTCACCCATACATATGTTCTGCTGATGTTATGCAAATAAATTTAAAAGAGAAGAAGAGACAAAAGAAGACATAAAAAGAAAAAAGTATTAAAAAAAGAGTAAACTAAAATAGAAAAAGAAAAATAAAGATACCACGAACTGCATGCTACTATTTTGTGTTACAATCGTCTGACAAGACTAGTTTATATGTAGGTTTTGTAGAATTTTATATTGTAAAGCTGTTTAAGTTACGTAAACTTTTAATTTTTATCTAATGTCGTACCACGTTACGTTACTGTATTTTATGAAGGAATCCAATGTTGCTAAGTTTTCTTCCATTGTTTTTGGGAATTTTATCAAATATTTTGCATTATACTGTACCTTTTTGAATCTGAATGAGTATTGTGTAATACACTTTTTAATTATATTTATGTACTTTTTATTGTAAGGTTGAGATTGCTACCAACTTCATGTTTAGATTTAATATTGAAATAAAGTATTCTTTAAGTAAGAAAGAATATTATCTAGCAATATATTCTAAATCAATATTCTCTAGCAATATATTCTAAATCAATATTCTATTTTAAAATAAGTAAAATGCATTTCTTTAAATTAATTGTTACACTAATTATGTTCATTACATTTTTATATCTTGGCTATCTTGAAAATGATTGAAATTAACTATTTGTATAATATTCTAAAAAGTAGAAGTTATACGAATAAATGAAGTTGGAAAGCTGGAAAAAGGAAAATATAATATGTATTGCATGAACTTTTATTATAAAGTTTTTAGATGTGTTTCTAGAATGTAGTCAATATATTTGTGTTGTTTAATTAAATAAAAGTCAGTTCCGTACCGACAAAGAAAATAGATGTTTTGTCTTCTCATTACAGATATAGCTGATGTAGTGCAACTGGTTTATCATCGCGGCGACGGCTATCATTTCAGATATAGCTGGTAGCTGGCGAATATCATTCAGTGTAACTGTCTTATCATCGTGGCAGCACGCTTTTAAGAGAGCCTGAATTCTCTCTCTCTCTCTCTCTCTCTCTCTCTCTCTCTCTCTCTCTCTCTCTCTCTCTCTCTCTCTCTCTCTCTCTCTCTCTCTACCACCATGGATATTGACGCTCCTTAACATACGAGTAATTCCTTCTCATAGCAAGAAATGAGAAGAAGGTTATGAAAAGCTAATCACAACATACTACATAACAGAAACTTTTTCATAACAAGTGACCGGGATTTCCATTGACCTAACAGCAACATCTCCGCCAGACTCAGAGTCAACGACAGCCGCAGTGACAGTGACTTGAACTTGTACAATTTGAACTCTTTCATTATTACAGACAATACGTGCATTGTTTACTATTCCTTAATATATCATTCATTCATAGGAAGAATATTTCTGGACTGTTGTAATTCACACAGGTATGTTTTTTTGCTTAATCTTATTTTGTTTCTTATAATACAAATATTATAAGGTTAATGCATTAATTGATATTCCTAAAGAACTGATCTAATTTTTGCTGTATTTCTTATGTAGTAACATAATTATTGCTTATATCTTCTACAGTAACATTCATCACAGTTGTAATGTTTTGCTTACAGAGCTTGAATGAAACACCTGACGTTTCTTGTATCCTTTGCCTACGCTATCAAAAACCCTGTTCGTACTGAAATCTGAAACTATCGTATACATGATACGCTAACAGCACATTCAACATAGTATTACCGTATTTACCTATCTGAGGGAGAATTGTAAATTCTGCCTAGCCGTCTCGAACTTATTGACTTCAGATGTTTTTTGTTTGTCAGCTAAATGGTTCGACAATGTTTTAGAGGTTTTTCTCTCATAATTATCATAGCATTATATGAATGTCTATACCTTATGGTACGTACTATAGGAACGGTTTTAATGCATACCTATCAGCCAGTAGAAGAGGTGCTTTTCCTTCTATGGTTTTGCAACATAGATTGATGTTGACTTAAATGTATGTAAAATGATATAAAATAGTCAAAGTGTCCTAGCGATTACTCGAATCCGAGTTAACGTAATGCATAGCTCTCACGATATGAGCAGCTATTGGTCTATATACGGCCAGCTTCTGAGTCAAATTAGTTCAAAACGATAATGGCAATACATTCTCTTTTACACGTCACAGATAATACACGTACATTTCAAAGATGTACTAGACCAACGCTTAAATGATATGTTCATTGTTCTTAGGTTAATTCAAAGGCGTTACATATTCATACACGCACAGGTCAAAGTTTGATTGTAAGTGAACATACGTCATGGTTATTAAGGCTAGAACAACATTAAAATTGTCAGTTTCCTAACTCTTGATTAATCCTGAATTTTTACGCCATCTTCATTGCATCCATTCTTACTTCAAAGCTACTGTTAATTCTTTGTTGAACTAGGAAGATCATCTCAATATCGGCTTACTAGCATTATTCATACGAACAAGAATTTTTTTCAGTACACATGGCTGAACCAATCTAATACCGTAGTCACCCATACATATTTTCTGCTGATGTTATGCAAATAAATTTAAAAGAGAAGAAGAGACAAAAGAAGACATAAAAAGAAAAAAAAGTATTAAAAAAAAGAGTAAACTAAAATAGAAAAAGAAAAATAAAGATACCAAGAACTGCATGCTACTATTTTGTGTTACAATCGTCTGACAAGACTAGTTTATATGTAGGATTTGTAGAATTTTATATTGTAAAGCTGTTTAAGTTACGTAAACTTTTAATTTTTATCTAATGTCGTACCACGTTACGTTACTGTATTTTACGAAGGTATTCAATGTTGCTCCCATTGTATTTTTGGAATTTTATCACGAATTTTTCATTGTACTCTTTATTGTATTTTTGGGGAACTTTATCACGATTTTTGCATTGTACTTTTTATTGTATTTGACTGAGTATTGTGCAATACACTTCCATTGTGTTTTTTTGCGAATTTTATCACATATTTTACATTGTACTGTACTTTTTTTAATTTGACTGAGTATTTTGCAATGTACATTCTCATTGTATTTTTTGTACTTTACCTGGTATTTTGCAATATATTTTGCAGTGTTTAATTGTATCTTTGAACTTTGCGAAAGTGTCTCGCAATGTTCCTTTATCATTGTATTTTTGATCTTTTACCTTTTATCTTGTTTTGATGAATAAAATTGATTTTTCTTTTCGAGCCTCGAGGACTCGGCTCAAATAAATGAGAGGGTATTGTTAGGATTGAATTTTTAGTAAAATTAATAAGATTGATATTTTCTTTAAATTGTATTATTAAAGCAATGTTTTATTCATTTATAGCAAAACGTTGGCAACTTAAATCATTAGCTATACGAATGTACATTATTGTGTGGAAATAGGTTATAAAGCAAAAGTCAGTCAGCTTCTAAGTCTTATCAGTGAAACATATATTTTGTAAAACCAGGCATTGGCAAAAATCTTACTGAAGTCAGTCAGCCCCTAAAGTCTTATCGGTAAAACACAGAACAAACTTCCGTACTGACGTAAATACAGAATGGTTCTTGTCTAATGTTGGACAGTATCTAATGTTTGACGGACATTGCTGCTGGCTTAATATATTAAACATGTTGCTGATTTAGAATATTTAGGGATTATCATGTTCGGACGTAACTAATGCCAAACGAACTACAAATCTGAGTTGTACCTTATGTCAGATGACGTCAAATTAAGCCGGTTTGGACCAGGAAAAACTGATTTTTACTTGATGAGAATAAACATCTATTTCCAAGGGTACGTTAACCTGACACAGGATGCATATAAAAGACCACACATTTAAGGGTCAGGTCAGTTCCGTACCGACAAAGAAAATAGATGTTTTGTCTTCTCATTACAGATATAGCTGATGTAGTGCAGCTGGTTTATCATCGCGGCGACGGCTATCATTTCAGATATAGCTGGTAGCTGGCGCCTTATCATTTCAGTGTAGCTGTCTTATCATCGTGGCAGCACGCGTTTAAGAGAGCATTCTCTCTCTCTCTCTCTCTCTCTCTCTCTCTCTCTCTCTCTCTCTCTCTCTCTCTCTCTCTCTCTCTCTCTCTCTCAAAGATGTAGCCGTACCACAACTACCTTTCATTACATAACAAGTGGATGGAGAATGTTACAGATCTCTGGACCCTCTCGCAGAGCCAATGTCCCCAAGATGTAGCCTATCTACACCGTTTCGAGTGATTATTTCTTTTGAAAAGTTATGGAGAAGATTCTTGAAAAAAATGACATTAGTGGACTAACATCTTCATAAAGTTTTCTGTACCAGCAAGAGTCTCATTACAGCTTCGATTCCGTACCTGTCCCCAAGACATTTCCATCATCGGGTGACATTCTTTATCTGGGAACTCATCTTTCTCTTCTTGCTATCTTCCTGAGTTCCCAGCATGTGTTTATGAGATCGATCTATTTATTGAACATTCCAACCATCATCTCATAAAAGTTGGTGGAGAATCATGGTTATTAAGGCTAGAACAACATTAAATTGTCAGTTTCCTAACTCTTGATTAATACTAAAATTGTCCGCCATTGTCTTTGCATCCATTCTTACTTCAAATATACTGGTAATTCTTGTGGAACTAGGAAGATCATCTCAATATCGGCTTACTAGCATTATTCATAAGAACAAGAATTCTTTCATTACACTTGGCTGAACCAATCTAATACCGTAGTCACCCATACATATGTTCTGCTGATGTTATGCAAATAAATTTAAAAGAGAAGAAGAGACAAAAGAAGACATAAAAAGAAAAAAAAGTATTAAAAAAAAGAGTAAACTAAAATAGAAAAAGAAAAATAAAGATACCACGAACTGCATGCTACTATTTTGTGTTACAATCGTCTGACAAGACTAGTTTATATGTAGGTTTTGTAGAATTTTATATTGTAAAGCTGTTTAAGTTACGTAAACTTTTAATTTTTATCTAATGTCGTACCACGTTACGTTACTGTATTTTATGAAGGTATCCAATGTTGCTAAGTTTTCTTCCATTGTTTTTGGGAATTTTATCAAATATTTTGCATTATACTGTACCTTTTTGAATCTGAATGAGTATTGTGTAATACACTTTTTAATTATATTTATGTACTTTTTATTGTAAGGTTGAGATTGCTACCAACTTCATGTTTAGATTTAATATTGAAATAAAGTATTCTTTAAGTAAGAAAGAATATTATCTAGCAATATATTCTAAATCAATATTCTATTTTAAAATAAGTAAAATGCATTTCTTTAAATTAATTGTTACACTAATTATGTTCATTACATTTTTATATCTTGGCTATCTTGAAAATGATTGAAATTAACTATTTGTATAATATTCTAAAAAGTAGAAGTTATACGAATAAATGAAGTTGGAAAGCTGGAAAAAGGAAAATATAATATGTATTGCATGAACTTTTATTATAAAGTTTTTAGATGTGTTTCTAGAATGTAGTCAATATATTTGTGTTGTTTAATTAAATAAAAGTCAGTTCCGTACCGACAAAGAAAATAGATGTTTTGTCTTCTCATTACAGATATAGCTGATGTAGTGCAACTGGTTTATCATCGCGGCGACGGCTATCATTTCAGATATAGCTGGTAGCTGGCGAATATCATTCAGTGTAACTGTCTTATCATCGTGGCAGCACGCTTTTAAGAGAGCCTGAATTCTCTCTCTCTCTCTCTCTCTCTCTCTCTCTCTCTCTCTCTCTCTCTCTCTCTCTCTCTCTCTCTCTCTCTCTCTCTCTCTCTCTCTCTCTCTCTACCACCATGGATATTGACGCTCCTTAACATACGAGTAATTCCTTCTCATAGCAAGAAATGAGAAGAAGGTTATGAAAAGCTAATCACAACATACTACATAACAGAAACTTTTTCATAACAAGTGACCGGGATTTCCATTGACCTAACAGCAACATCTCCGCCAGACTCAGAGTCAACGACAGCCGCAGTGACAGTGACTTGAACTTGTACAATTTGAACTCTTTCATTATTACAGACAATACGTGCATTGTTTACTATTCCTTAATATATCATTCATTCATAGGAAGAATATTTCTGGACTGTTGTAATTCACACAGGTATGTTTTTTTGCTTAATCTTATTTTGTTTCTTATAATACAAATATTATAAGGTTAATGCATTAATTGATATTCCTAAAGAACTGATCTAATTTTTGCTGTATTTCTTATGTAGTAACATAATTATTGCTTATATCTTCTACAGTAACATTCATCACAGTTGTAATGTTTTGCTTACAGAGCTTGAATGAAACACCTGACGTTTCTTGTATCCTTTGCCTACGCTATCAAAAACCCTGTTCGTACTGAAATCTGAAACTATCGTATACATGATACGCTAACAGCACATTCAACATAGTATTACCGTATTTACCTATCTGAGGGAGAATTGTAAATTCTGCCTAGCCGTCTCGAACTTATTGACTTCAGATGTTTTTTGTTTGTCAGCTAAATGGTTCGACAATGTTTTAGAGGTTTTTCTCTCATAATTATCATAGCATTGTATGAATGTCTGTACATTATGGTACATACTATAGGAACGGTTTTAATGCATACCTATCAGCCAGTAGAAGAGGTGCTTTTCCTTCTATGGTTTTGCAACATAGATTGATGTTGACTTAAATGTATGTAAAATGATATAAAATAGTCAAAGTGTCCTAGCGATTACTCGAATCCGAGTTAACGTAATGCATAGCTCTCACGATATGAGCAGCTATTGGTCTATATACGGCCAGCTTCTGAGTCAAATTACTTCAAAACGATAATGGCAATACATTCTCTTTTACACGTCACAGATAATACACGTACATTTCAAAGATGTACTAGACCAACGCTTAAATGATATGTTCATTGTTCTTAGGTTAATTCAAAGGCGTTACATATTCATACACGCACAGGTCAAAGTTTGATTGTAAGTGAACATACGTCATGGTTATTAAGGCTAGAACAACATTAAAATTGTCAGTTTCCTAACTCTTGATTAATCCTGAATTTTTACGCCATCTTCATTGCATCCATTCTTACTTCAAAGCTACTGTTAATTCTTTGTTGAACTAGGAAGATCATCTCAATATCGGCTAACTAGCATTATTCATACGAACAAGAATTTTTTTCAGTACACATGGCTGAACCAATCTAATACCGTAGTCACCCATACATATTTTCTGCTGATGTTATGCAAATAAATTTAAAAGAGAAGAAGAGACAAAAGAAGACATAAAAAGAAAAAAAAGTATTAAAAAAAAGAGTAAACTAAAATAGAAAAAGAAAAATAAAGATACCAAGAACTGCATGCTACTATTTTGTGTTACAATCGTCTGACAAGACTAGTTTATATGTAGGATTTGTAGAATTTTATATTGTAAAGCTGTTTAAGTTACGTAAACTTTTAATTTTTATCTAATGTCGTACCACGTTACGTTACTGTATTTTACGAAGGTATTCAATGTTGCTCCCATTGTATTTTTGGAATTTTATCACGAATTTTTCATTGTACTCTTTATTGTATTTTTGGGGAACTTTATCACGATTTTTGCATTGTACTTTTTATTGTATTTGACTGAGTATTGTGCAATACACTTCCATTGTGTTTTTTTGCGAATTTTATCACATATTTTACATTGTACTGTACTTTTTTTAATTTGACTGAGTATTTTGCAATGTACATTCTCATTGTATTTTTTGTACTTTACCTGGTATTTTGCAATATATTTTGCAGTGTTTAATTGTATCTTTGAACTTTGCGAATTTGTCTCGCAATGTTCCTTTATCATTGTATTTTTGATCTTTCACCTTTTATCTTGTTTTGATGAATAAAATTGATTTTTCTTTTCGAGCCTCGAGGACTCGGCTCAAATAAATGAGAGGGTATTGTTAGGATTGAATTTTTAGTAAAATTAATAAGATTGATATTTTCTTTAAATTGTATTATTAAAGCAATGTTTTATTCATTTATAGCAAAACGTTGGCAACTTAAATCATTAGCTATACGAATGTACATTATTGTGTGGAAATAGGTTATAAAGCAAAAGTCAGTCAGCTTCTAAGTCTTATCAGTGAAACATATATTTTGTAAAACCAGGCATTGGCAAAAATCTTACTGAAGTCAGTCAGCCCCTAAAGTCTTATCGGTAAAACACAGAACAAACTTCCGTACTGACGTAAATACAGAATGGTTCTTGTCTAATGTTGGACAGTATCTAATGTTTGACGGACATTGCTGCTGGCTTAATATATTAAACATGTTGCTGATTTAGAATATTTAGGGATTATCATGTTCGGACGTAACTAATGCCAAACGAACTACAAATCTGAGTTGTACCTTATGTCAGATGACGTCAAATTAAGCCGGTTTGGACCAGGAAAAACTGATTTTTACTTGATGAGAATAAACATCTATTTCCAAGGGAACGTTAACCTGACACAGGATGCATATAAAAGACCACGCATTTAAGGGTCAGGTCAGTTCCGTACCGACAAAGAAAATAGATGTTTTGTCTTCTCATTACAGATATAGCTGATGTAGTGCAACTGGTTTATCATCGCGGCGACGGCTATCATTTCAGATATAGCTGGTAGCTGGCGAATATCATTCAGTGTAACTGTCTTATCATCGTGGCAGCACGCTTTTCAGAGAGCCTGAATTCTCTCTCTCTCTCTCTCTCTCTCTCTCTCTCTCTCTCTCTCTCTCTCTCTCTCTCTCTCTCTCTCTCTCTCTACCACCATGGATATTGACGCTCCTTAACATACGAGTAATTCCTTCTCATAGCAAGAAATGAGAAGAAGGTTATGAAAAGCTAATCACAACATACTACATAACAGAAACTTTTACATAACAATACAATACAGAAAAATGCATTAAGATTAATGGAGCAAATGTTTTCGAAATAAATTAACAGGTTTATTTATCAAGCAATTTTTCAGTCTTCCCATTCCTTTTCTTTTCTTGGTCATTTTACATCAATACGTTTAAAAGTTATCAATCTGGCACTCAAAATAGATATATACAAACCAAGAAATATCCAATATTGATTTGATATTCTTTATATGCTTTTTAGATAGTACTTATTACTTGATTTCTGTAGTTATTATTGCTTCCTGCGATGGAACTCTCTGATATCACCAGGTCCCTAAAACGTGATAATGTCACTACCAAAGGCGCAACATAATTTAACCAAATTCACTGCCAAGATTTTAAACACTGATCATATATTTTGGGATCCAAGAATCAAAACTGGCGTAATGACGCTTCAATTTGGTATGTTTTCTTTTTGGATGTTGAATTTTATCCCATCAACCAATTTGAATCATTTAGTATGGATTCACGTCCTGAATTTAAAAGAGGATGTTAGTTTACCATTAAATGTACCTACAATACTTTGTACAAATATAATAAATTCAATTCTTTTAGTTTAACTTTTCCAAAATTCCAAAATATCAAACCTGAATGACAAGCTGTTTGAAAGTCAGGAAAACAATTTTAAAAGAATGTTTTCCTTACTTTCAGAATGTTATTGAAGCAATTCAAACAAAATTATGACAAATTGTTTGAGTACCCGTTATAAACTACAGCTAGGATGTCTTCTAATCTATCATAATTAATGAAAGCAACTGCTAATCATCTGTTCAAGATTGACTGGAACAATTGTTCCTAAAGAATTTGCTGTTGTTTGTAAACGATAATTAGCGCGATTCACATGGTATACAGTGCCCTTGTACAATTTTCTAAAATTCTCCCATGCCCGGCTAAGCATTTTGTGTATTATATGTTACGATTGAATGATCTAACAGACAATAATGGAAACCAACAAGTTTTGTAAAATTAAACAGATAATGTATTTCTCTAGATAAAAAGAGACTAACAAAAACTGACAATAAATCTTAAAACGTTCTAAACTTTCTATCACAAATCCAAATGTATGAAGTTCCATATAGATTGATATATTTAAGGTGTTGATGTGCCTGTAGTCTCAAATGTGCCAGTGTTCCATTGGCCTGGATTCTTGCGATTTGCATGTAGTCTCAAATGTGTCAGTGTTCCATTGGCCTGGATTCTTGCGATTTGCATGTAGTCTCAAATGTGTCAGTGTTCCATTCGTCTGTTGTATCACAATAGAATAATTAAAAATGTCCTTGTCTGAGTTCATGATCCAACAAGATTAAAAACTGAATGCAACAATTAAAATGACTCATCTTCAGTTGTTAAGACAAGCATGTAAACGAGATCGATATAAAAAGCTAAGAAATTAAAATAAAGCCTAGATGTAGATCAGTCTACACTCGATAAACAAACCCAAAGATTATCTACAAGTTTATAAATTTCAAAGTGAAAGACTAATATCCTATATTCAGAATGAAGTAAATATGTTTTCTTCCATTAATACTTATCTGAATACGTAATCTATAATCATAGAAGAAATATTAGCTATATATTACGCTGTTTACAAAGCGATGTCTTTGGTCAGTTGTACTTGATCATTAAGAAACGCCAGAATAAAAAAGTCCATAATTATATAAACATAACAATTTCCAGAATAAAATATTAATTTGAAAGGATTTTCATGCAGAAGACGTATTTGGTTTAAGGTTGCTTTCATTTGCGTTTTTTTTAAAATTCCGTCACTGGTTACCACTTTACAATTCTTACGCATCTAAGTATCAATCAGAACACCCCAGTCCGTTCACCGTATCTGGTCAAGAGGATACAGATCATATTTGCAAAGTAAAATAAACAAGCTTTCCAATTTGAAATTATGTATGGCAGCTTTGCAATGCTGCAGACATTTTTAATGCCAGCATAAATCATCGTCTTTGTCTTAGATGAAAAACATATATGATTTATTTAATATTTTTTGTTTGTATAATATTATAATACAGGTTTTGTAAGTTATCCACCTTCCTAGTATTTAACAATCTAAATTATGAAAATAGAGATAAACAAACAGCCTGTTCTCTTCCAAAGGATAGATGGAAGATAAATCAATAGATAGAGGATTAAAGACTGAGTCGCGTGAAACCCATGTAACGGCCTGGCGTTAAAAGCCTGATATTAGAAAGCCTTCTTCTACTCTAAATATCTACTTGTACCAGGATTCTCGTCCACTAACTTTATTTGCAAACTTAGGATTTAATAAATCTCGTATATTATCATAGATGTGGACGGCGAATACTGGTATATGTCTTTCTTCTTCAATTTTCTTTTTATCTCATCGTAGTAATGTTCAAAATTTACCTTTGTTATTTCCTCCGATACATCCGGTGTTTACTCGGGTACAACATGTGCTTAATATTGTTCATCCTCAAATATTTCTTCTTCTTCAGCTTGCTTTATTGAGGTAACTAATTCACTAGGAAGTTCTCTTAAAATCTCCCCCCACCCCGCTTAGTTCTCTCGGCTTTTTTTCAAGTTGCTTCCCCGGTTTACTCTAGCACTGGGAGCAGCCTTTTGGTAACCTCTGAAACCATCTCGAAAGCTCTTGTTATTGGTCTGACACAGAGGAAATATTTTCTGTTGACTAACGTAAAGATACCTATTATCATTATCAATAAAACGGATATCGACTTTCAGTGTCCCAAGAAAATACAAAAGAAAGAAAAACGAATAAGAAGTAGCATTGAAAAGAACTAGGATAAGCTATAGATAAATCTATTCAGGTGAAAAAATTCAGAAAACATGGCGTATAGATGAGGAGCAGACGATAACGAAGAGACAAACACCAGTTTAAGTGGCGAAATACAAAGAATGACACTCATTTCCGACAGCATTTCCGCGAAGAAATTCAAAGAGGTAAGACAGTGAAAAGAAGTCAAAATATGATTTTTTTATGTATTTTTTAATTTCAATATAATTCTTACAAGAGTATACCATACACATAAGTGCGTGTATCTCTTCTTTTTATAGTATTCAAACATATACACACATTTTACTGATGTAATTTACTTTGTTTGCTTTGGCAATGGTGAGAAGTATACGTTTCCTATGAGGTTTGGTTGACCCAGAAAAGGACATCTGGGTTTTGAGACAGTTATGGACTTTTCATCTCTATGTATGACTATATAAATATTATTTATTGTTTAGTGTTTTAATGCTCCGACCATTTACTCCGATTACGCTCTTTATTTGATGGTATTTATGTGCGTATCTGTGCATATTCCTACACTTTATTCTACATTAACTTGACTCCATCGATAGTAGGAGTCATAAATGTGGTAGCTTTGGTTGTCTGCCTTGAAGAAAATGGTAAGAACGTGTTAGGGAAATGGTAAGAACTTTATAGGGAAATGGTAAGAACTTTATTTGGGAGATAGTAAGACCGTTAGAGGGAAATGGTAATAACATCGAAGGGGGTAATAAGGACATTTTAGGAGAGATGGCTATGATTGTAATGGGAAGATAGTAAGCACTGTATAGGGGAGATGATAAGGACGTTATATGGAGATCGCACAGACGTGATCGGAGATAGTAAGGACGTTATAGGGGAGATGGTAAGGACATTGGCGGAGATGGTAAGGACGTTATAGGGGAGATGGTAAAGACGTTATCGGAGATGGTAAGGACGTTATAGGGGAGATGGTATGGACATTGGCGGAGATGGTAAGGACGTTATAGGGGAGATGGTAAAGACGTTATCGGAGATGGTAAGGACGTTATAGGGGAGATGGTAAGGACGTTATAGGGAAGATAGTAAGAACATTAAAGGGGAGCTGGCAATGACGTTAACGGGAGTTGCTACGGTTTTCATAGGGCATGGTAAGAACGTTATGGGGAGCTGGATATGACGTCATACGGGATGTTAGGACGTTATAAGGAGATATAGGCATTTGAAGATTTAATTTTCTTTATACCGGTTTCAACTCTATTCATTCATATTCTTTAACATTCTATCCTTTGTGAGAGTAAATAATGGCACTGATCAGTGAATGAGTGGGTGATGCTTAGTTCAAACAACCCATTGGTAAATAGGTTTGGGTCCCACTCATGCAGACCGCGCGTTGGAGTATAAATGTGTATGTAAATATTTTACAAAACTTTTGTATGTATGTATGTATGTATGTATGTGTGTGTGTGTGTGTGTGTGTGTGTGTGTGTGTGTGTGTGTGTGTGTGTGTGTTTCAAGGATCTGTCCTTTATAGAGGTCATGGTATGTGTATGCATATGTTGGCACTCCTATCCGTTTCATGATGTTTGCGTGTATGTGAGTATTCATATCCATTTCAGGGTCGATATTATGTGTGAGTATGTGTTAGTAGATATGTCCTTCTTGTTGATGTTTGTGTGCATGTTTGAGCACTCCTACACATTTCAGAAGTAATAGTATGTTTGTGTGCATGTTTGAGCACTCCTACACATTTCAGAAGTAATAGTATGTTTGTGTGCATGTTTGAGCACTCCTACACATTTCAGAAGTAATAGTATGTTTGTGTGCATGTTTGAGCACTCCTACACATTTCAGAAGTAATAGTATGTTTGTGCATGTCACTATTCCTCCCTTTCAATATATTTTGTGTTTACACTCCTAGCTATATCTTTCTTTGTTCTGTACTGCAAGGATTATAGGGATTATGACTGTGGTAGTTTTGTTAATGGGGTTGTGGTGGTAGGGAAGTTAAACGAGTTTAAGGGTAGTAGAGGAATTAGTTTTGTTAATGGGGTTGTGGTAGTAGAGAAGTTAAACGAGTTTAAGGGTAGTAGAGGAATTAGTTTTGTTTAACTCCTATTTCAGACTTTTTCTTTTAAACATGCCATACGTTGGTTAGTAGATGAGCCGGTGATGGTCCGTTCAAAGTTTTGGTTAGTAAGTATGTGTTGGTCAGTAGAACAGAAGGTGTCGATTTGTAGCTGACAAGGAATTGGTCAGCAGATGTCTATGCACTTGTAATTATATGATTTTACTTTCTTCAGTGGTCGAGTGGGCGCTGGTCAGTGAATGTAGTTTTAAAATGTTCACGTTAGAAGCGATATTATTCTATATCCATCTGTATTTTTGATAATTTACAACTAAAACTTACGACACACTCCTCCTCGTAGGTGCTACTTAATAAATGTGTTTGTGCGCATAGAGTGTAAATTCCTACTATTTTACCGCCTAACACATCACTGCTATGGATATTCGGGTTATCAAAATAGTAAAAGGCTTTTAGTTATGTTTAAAACGGGTTTAAATTCTATTTTATTCTCTTTTTTTTACATCCTGCTCAGTGTTGGTTAGTATGTGTGTGTGTTGGTCAGTAGATTTGTGATTGTATGTTATTTGGCAACCTACTTTCGTATTATTAGAGGCCATTAGAGGCTAATCAGTTCCATCATGTTAAACCTGCAGAAAATTTCCTTACTCTTTCGGACCGCTCCGGTGGGCTAGTGGTTAGATCGTACGCCTCGGATGCGTACGCCACAGGTTCGAAGCCCGACTGAGTCATACCAAAGACTTATATAAATGGTACTAACAGTTGCCTATATAGGGGTTGAGCATTAGGAAGTTAGTGTTAGGACTGGACGACCTGATGTCATGATAATGTGACTGGAGGTACATCGAGCTACATATCTGAGACATGATGCCCCAGCGCTATACATCTTTGTAAGCTGTTACAATGTAGACATTGTAGCGATATGACTGAATTTAAGTAACATTAACTCTCTCTGTCTGTCTGTATGGCTGACTCTCTCTCTCTCTCTCTCTCTCTCTCTCTCTCCCTCTCTCTCTCTCACACACACACACACACACACACACATACACTAGCGCGCTTTATCCGTTCGAGAATATACAGTCTCATAATGTTTTAATAATAATCTATGACTAATGTTAAATTAATGTCCATTGACGTCAGCTGGTTCCGTTTGATAATATGTTATAACAATAGATTACTAAAAGGCATGAAAAAATTAGGTTAAATATATTTTTTCATATGATGTTCTCAAAGTGCATTTTGATTAGACTATCGCGCAGATCGCATCAAATTTCATGCTTGGTTCAAGAGACTTGAAAACTATTTTCATAAAAGCTTTAAATATCTTTCCTAAGAGTTTTAACCCTTACAAAAGAATTCAAAAGAGTTTAAACCCATTCAGAAGAGTTCAAAGTCATACAAGTTATAAACTTGGTCTTACGAGTTAGAAAGTATTTTCACACGAGTGATATATAGTTCATAAAAATTTAAAAAGTTGTACCAATAATGTGGGGATGTGTAACATTTCGTGACATTGTCCTAATTTCGGAGATGGCGACACGAGTAATAGTGCCTTAAAATATGTATAACCGCTTCACAGCTGAGTCTGGCCTATAATTGTACGAGTCCCCGCAAAGAGGTATATATTTTACGTACATCTATCTGTTCATAGAGGCTACGAAATTCAGCCAGAACAAAAGCTAAAATCATGTTACATTATGTGTTGACAGGTTCAGGTACCGTCTCCAAACACATTCCGAAATATCTGGCAACGACCGAAACATTCATCGTAACATTATGTTGAACAAAACCTTGGTCAAAACAATATATGGAACATTCCATTAAAACCGCGTGACATCCTGTATAGCTCTAAACTGTAGATTTACGATCAAATATATCAATTATATATATATATATATATATATATATATATATATATATATATATATATATATATATATATATATATATATAATGGGACGACAGTCGAAAGTATCAGTATTTATTAATCAATATCATCCAAAAGCATAAAGAACTACTTTCCTGATCCTTGATTACAATGATCCCATGGCCAGCTGTCTTTATAGTTACAGACCATTACCAGAGGCACACTTCCTCCAGAATGCTGTGGATCACCATTGGTCATCTTCCAGACACTCATTATGGCATCACCAAAGGTATTTCCGTACATCTTCGGGGTGGCGGACGTGAAACGCACTGCACCGGAACATGGATTGTAAATAGGTGGCATTGATCCTTTAACTAAACAACGCGGTTGACACATTCGTCCACATCGATCATGCGCAGAGAAAATGGCATCAGACATACCTCTGGTGGGTTGCTTAATTCCCATGTATACAATACCAGATCCAACAGGAAGTCGTGCGTCAATAATTGCATAATCAGCGTATCGTCCATTGTAGTTCATGCCGTCTGACTGAACGTATATCTGAGCGGCTCCCGACGGGTCATATTTGCAATGTTCATAACCGTTAGGGTGACCTGGGTTGATGAAAACTTTAAGCTGAGGGTCTCGCCTCGGAGAAAAGACGTCTTGTTGAAAGTTTACAATTCCGCCATTAATTGGGAAGGATGAGTAGACTTCACCATCCGGTCTTGAATGAATAACTTGAATAGGAACATATGACCACTTGTTGGTGTCAGCCACGCCATTAAGGAGAAAGGTATTTTGAATTGGTCTAATAAGATTCCTTCCCGGTAGAATAGAGGGCTGCGAAATGATAGTGTCAGCAACTGCTTCGTGAAACGTATTAGAATATATTCCACTGAACGCAGAAAATCCTGCATCTGCTGTTCTCCCATCAGATGCTGGTGCATTGAACCTTGGTCCCATACTAGCACCTAAAAGCTCAGCCTGGACAGTAGAAGCACCACCTAGAATTCCTCCCTGGACATCTGCAGATCTACCATCCGATGGTGGTGCACTGAACCTAGGTCCTACGTCTATCATGGCCTCCTGCATTCTACTTCTAGCGGAAGATTCTGCTGCCGAAAATCCTCTTGGTACATCTTCTCCAATCGCTTCTCTTGTTCTGGATACACACACGTATCTCGCTTGGTCGCATAGCAAGTACGGAGATCCACAGCTTGGGTTTGATCTGGAACATGATGGAGCCGATTCATACCTGTACCATAATTGTGTCCAATAATTAGCATACCCATCGATATTTCTGTACCCACGCAGTCCGTCCATGGCACGGTTGGATGCATGAAGATTTGTAGCCGCAGGATAGTCGACTGAAGGATTCACATTGCAGAATTGCCTCTGTCGGATGCGAAACAATTCCCAGATGTAGTCTACAAATGCGTGGAGAAGGAAGAATGTTGGTTCGAACGCTGCAGTGTTCAATCCCGACATCTGTCCACCTACCCAGTTGTGTGGTCCTCCATGAATGAACTCCACGCTGTATTGTGGTAGTGCAGTTCTTTCAGAGATCTCACTTGTTCTACATCTGCTGAGGATGTTATTGATATCCTGCTTGGAGAATAGCCTACTTGTGCCACCGATATTACGTGTTAGTGGCGCGCCACCAGCATCCCAGTTGGCAAAAGGACCACTCGTTACCACGCCGTCTCCATTCCCAAGAAATCGGGAACTCCAAAGGATTGATTCTGAGGGGTTAGTCATGTCAAAGTCCATCGTTGAATCCCAATATGGAAGACTTATGTTTCGGTTTATTTGCCTCAATGCTTCTTCAAATCTGCAAATGGAAGAAGAATATATATATATATATATATATATATATATATATATATATATATATATATATATATATATATATATATATAGCATCTAAAAGCATAGGTATTTATATGTACTAAAATTCAAACCAATCACCAAGGAAATCCTGAATGCTTATGACAAGAAACGGTTCCTAACGATTCATGATTCTCAATGCTATGGTATTTTTCTTTGCGCGTAGAATACATTATTGTTTTATAGCAAATGAAACTTCGCAGTATGTTTTAATGAACTGTTATACCCATAAATATTTGATTATATGTTTCTTAATCGGATCATTTCCATAAGATTTCTTTTTCATGAAAACTTTTTTTTTGCGGTTGGTAATCAATGAGCAAATTGGCGGTCATCAATCGACTACACCATCATTAAGTCCTGTACCAGGTTTCGCAAGTTTATTAAACAGAACCATTTGGTATTTATCAATGAATTGTAACATCAATATACATTCTGTTTGATTTAAAGAAGAATATTAAGCGAAACGTACATGCAGTAATCATAGCATATCTTCAGTTAATTATGCATTAAATTAATTTGCGAAATAGCTATGGTTTGAAGGTTAGAATAATTTAAAGATCTATATCATAAAATAGTGCATCGACTGAAGTAGTACTTTTATATGTAGATGGCATCAATTATGTATGATTAATTGATTGATTGATTGAGAGAGAGAGAGAGAGAGAGAGAGAGAGAGAGAGAGAGAGAGAGAGAGATTACAATGAGAGGTAAACTCTGTGCCATCCGAAAAAGTTGGGACCTCCATGCGCTGAATTCACCACTATGCCAGAATGGAGTCGAGCAAATGTGTCATACTGGCCACTCTACAAAATTAGCAACAACTCAGCTGCTGTGACAAGTACAAGTATAGTTTAGATTCTGAACATTTACTTAGTCACGACGTTTTGTTTTTCTTTATTAAAATTAAACTTAAATGATTTGATTAGAAAAAGCGGCTGCAAAGCATACGATAAGTCACAGACTTTTCAGAGTACTTGCTTATCTTGCAAGTTTACGATCTCATGTGTTAGAATTGAGCAAAATAAGTATATTGTGAATGTTCTTCATAAATCGTATTGTTGTTTTTATTCGAATGTGAAATTCAAACTATTAATATAGAATTACGGACGAATAATTCTCGCCCTTGAGAGATATACTAACATGCTTGCCTTTCTGTTTAATAAGTTCGGGAATTTATGTCTTCCGTACACTATCATGCGATTAAATGTCCCACGTGACTGGTGATGTGTCCTTATTGTTACGACAATGTCTGGAAAGTCATTTCTGTACAAGGACTTTTTAAAATAAATTTTATCAAATTATGTACATTATTTCGATTCTTTAAAAAAAAAAGATTATTTAGAATACTGCATCGCATGGACCTGCAATTGATCTTTGTTAAAAATTCAAAAGAAGGTAACAATTCTGAGTTATTTGATAGACGATTCATTGGAACATTATGTATGAGCCAATGTGTAAAACACGAAATACTGCATTTGATTTTATTTAATCTCATATGTTCGTGATAAATTTTTACTTGACTGTTTTTAGATCATTAACCTTTACAACTTGAATCGCTATATAATAATTTCATTTATTTATTTAATTGACAGGAACCAATAGCGATTATTGATGATGCAGATATATATTAACGAACAAAATAAAAATAAATACATGTACCCGTTTCATCTCATTTAGCGCTGTATGGAAGGCGTTTCTCTCCGCGTCTGAGAGCATACGATATTCTCGTCTGACTCTGAATCCCGTTCCTGGGGCATTGCCTGGACCCGTCTGCCGCTTCGTCCGCCGTTGGTGTAGTAGGCTCGTCGTGATGCTACTTATCAATCTTAAGTCCGCCTCTGTGACATTGTAACCACTCCATCTAATACTATCCGCTCTCCAGAGAAACTTATTTAAGCAGAAGGTGAACATTTCCTCACCCACTGTGCTGGTGATGTTTGTTTTCGCCTGGAAGCCTTGAAGACAGGAGAGCAATTCTGGTGGCATTGGCATTTCTTCCATCAGTGCGTAAGCCACTGACAGGAATGCTGCCGCCGTAACTACCAACAGGAACATGATCAAAAAGCTAAGAAAGAAGAGAAAGGAATGAATGTCACGTATTAAATTTAAATGAACCCAAATTACTCACATACTTAAAAGAAAGGGCGAGTGCTTAACTCGAAAAACCAATAACAACGAAAACGTGTCAGAATAGTATGACCTTTGCAAGAAATGACATCCAACGTACTAGCATTACGCTCTTAGATTTTGAGGTAAAGCTGGTCTCAATAGTACGATTTCGTTACACTCGTCAGACACCCAAAGTCAACCCAAACCTGTCATTAACAAAAATATAAGTAAAACATCTCCCAAACGATATTGTCTGATGTTTTATCAGACACAACGTGACAGCTACCATATTCAACTCAAAAACACTTAAGACGCACGATAGGGAAGTATACTAGTATATGAGAAATTTGCATTATTAACTGCTGGGTTTGTTTTGAAGAGCGAGTGTGCACGTTTGCGGAGAAATTTATTGTTCACCAGTAGTATATGGGGGCACTCTAGCCTCAATGGGAAATCCAGTCAAAAAGGGCTTGGGCACATCTAGCCTCAAGGGGAATTTAACATGGGGAAATGTAACATGGAGAGAATGGGGAATTGAACATAGTGACAAGGATTGGGTCACTTTAGTGTCACTGGGACCTTAACGTTAAAAATGGGTATATCAAAATTGGCGTCTATGGGAATTTAACATGGGAATATCACCTGGAGTTCGAAGGGATTTGAACATTGGTGACTCCATAAAGTTTATAGGGTAAAAACTATTGATAGGGTAAGATGTACGTGTACGGACAAAGGCTGAGAGGGACAAACATAGATATACAGAAAGAAACAAATACTTATCGAAACACACAGAAAAGAGGGCAGAGATTTTCTATATAAATACACACAGATAATAAAAGTCTACGATATGGGTTCAAAACATTTATTCAAGTATATACATGGGCTCTCTGGCCTGTGCTTTAGTCTAAGCACTATCCATTTAAAACATTCAAATATGGACATGGAACAAATCTATTCACATGTTATCTATTTCTTGGATCTAGAAAAAATACTTTTAAAATTAATGTTTATGCCTTCAAAAAAGACCCTACTTTACATACAACACATAAGCATTTAATATAAGAATGACACTTTTCATACAACAATTAATATTCAATTTTAAGAAAAAAGCTAGACCAAAACAAGTAACAAACAATCAAATAGGAGAAAGTTTATGTTGCTTTCTATATCTGTCACACACATTGTTTAAAATCTGGTCAGCTATCGCTTGTGTCCCAGCGTAGATGTTTCCCATTACGTACCCCTTTTCATTCGTAAATCTGCTTGAGTCTTACGTTCGATACTTGGTGTGTGAAATGATTCATCCTTCTCGCTTGGCAGTGTTAGTCACAATGAACTATTGGTCTTGGACGATGTCCCTTTTTATATGCTGCCCAATCTCGACGTGACCATACGGTAGAGTGAAGTGATTGGGAAGTCGTACTCTTTTTTGGTACACGATTTGATAGACTTTTTCCAAAGGTCGGCTAACGATTTGGTGTGTGGGTAAACGGACAATCTT
The DNA here is from genome assembly GCA_030141615.1 of Unio pictorum. Taxonomy (NCBI): domain Eukaryota; kingdom Metazoa; phylum Mollusca; class Bivalvia; order Unionida; family Unionidae; genus Unio; species Unio pictorum. The sequence continues at coordinate 3,575,173 of JARLTB010000365.1, forward strand.
GTGCGGCTCGTGGGTGGTCACTTTAAACGTTTCATCCTGTCCAGACTGTAAGGCTTCTTGAAGCACGTCAAAGTTCACCACTCGACTGGTGCGATAATGGAGAGTCAATCCTTTCACTTTACATTCGGTGTGCATTTCTCCTTGTGGGTCTCGGTATTCGTAGCCGTAATTTTTAGGACCGCCACTTGCAAAACATAGAATCTTGTCGTCGGGATGTTCATCGGTCCAGGCTCCTAAACGGTCTCCTTCGATGACAGGGTTACACTGGTTCGGTCGGTGAATGTAGATGCAACTGTCCGTGTCAAAATACAGCACACGATCTCCTAGGAGTTCTAACACTTCGTACAATTTTAAGCGAGCATGGGCTGTCACGTAAGCCGCAATGATGACATTTCCAAATTTATCGGCTTCTACAAAGTCTAGTTCTTCTTCGTAATTGACTAAGATCAAGTCCTCACGAATGACGTCCACGTGTTTGATGACTTTGGTTTTGTCGTGAATCATCTGGAAGTAGCGAGAAGGTTCAGACAAATACTCCGTCTTGGGTAAAGACGGTCGTTGTGCCATTTTACCCCACAAGCAATTTAACATCACTTTGGCAAACGATCGCCTTCCTTCGTTTTTCTCGATGTGGTCTAAAGTGATACCTTCCTGCTCCCTATATTTTTCTTTGAATTTCTTTTGGTCTTCGGGAGTGTGACACCAGGAAGGATAGCCACTAGCTTTTTGTTTTAGTTTTAAAAAGGCATCCACGTAGTCTGCAAAAATACCTTTCTGTGTCTCGTCGCCCTTGCGGTATTGTTGTGTCTTGGGAAAGTGATAAATTTCGTACACTTCTAACAGTTGGTATCCCAGGTCCAGAGTTTTAAACAATTCCACGCTCACCCACGTTCCTGTCAAGGCACGTTCTTCCTGGCTGTGCTGACAAGGTTGGTCTTGGTTACACATGTCGGCACAAGTGCGACACAAAGGAAACATCAGTTTTCCTTGGCAATGGTGAGGTAAAACGGGATGGTACAAGTCTGTGGGAGGTAAGACATTGCACTTGATTAATCCTTGGTACTGACGAATGTGGTCCAGGTCAATGTGTTCTGTCATCAATTCTGGATGCCCTACGGGAAAGTGACAATATTTGCAGACGTAAGGATACAACGAACACACGTCCAAGTATTTGATTTCTTCTCCCTTCTCCTCGTCCGCTTGGTACAGCAAACAAGTGGCATTCGTCCGTCCTCCGTACAAACTATCCCGAGGGTTCAATGGGTCCACCAACTTGTAACTTTCTACGATGCGTTTAAACTCGGGATCGGTTTTCAAACGCTGATCGTACTCGTGTTCCCACATTTCCACCACCTGGTATCCTTGCTGTTCTAACTTCAAACGTCGTTGACAAGTTGTCTGGTACAAATCTTCCATAGTCCGTTGTAAAAACTGATTTTTGGTGTCACGCTGAGGGTATCACATAGGACATCCGTGAAATAAGCATCCGTTAAACTCGTACACGATTTGAGGGTTTTCTAAGTCCCAACCATCCATCGAATACGTTCCGATGGTCTTTTCGCCTCCTCCGTTACGGGCCTGTTGGATCCGTTTGTTTTCCTTGTCACTCAAATAATGGAGCCAGCGTAGGGCTTTGACCGAGTATTGACGTTTTACAAAGTTCGTCGTTTGAGGACTGATGACAGCCAATGTGTTTTCGGGCATGAATCGATGGCGGTACACTAAAGAACACGCTTTGGCTATGGTACAAGCTTCTTTCAAAGGATCGATCCCTCCGTGCTCCATGAAGAATTCTCGAAATTTTCCACAACAACGTCGTAAAATGTCCACGTCAGATCGACAATACTTTAACATTTCTTCTTGAAAGTCAAAGGGGTCCGAGGCGTGAGTCTGGTACCAAGCGAAGAAAGCTTCTCGTTGTTCGGTACGCATGTTGTCGGGGTCGTAATAGTGAGCCTCGGGCAAATGAGGTAGAACGGTACTTTGATTGGCTTCGGTATTGAAAAAGTGTGGAAAATAACCTTTAGCCATTTCTGGTATACCAAACGTTTTAGGCATGCGACTCAATGGCATGGCCAAGTAACTCATCGAATCTTTAAACTGCACTTGTCCTACTTGCATGTAAATGATTTTGGCTCCGTTCAGAGTCACTTTAGGACGTTCGGTACTTTGTTCCGTATAGTATCTGAGCAGAAATTGCCCATCGTATCCCGAAAAATTGTGAGCCATTACCGTGGCATGGCGATGACAATCTCCGTAACGTTCGATGTCTTCTGGACTCCACGTCTCGTCGATGGGGTTTAAGATCCATTGGGCAAAATTGACCAAGGTGTTTGACCCTCGAAATATTTTTTCACGTCCTCCAGGAATCTTGCTACAGTGAGGGCAATGACTAAAGATAGGCTCTTGGATACACTGCTCGCACGCTCGATGAGCCACGCAGAAATTGGGAATGTGAATACCGGTCTCTTGCATGCATTCGAAATCAAAAAAGATAAAATTTCCTTTCTTCTGGGTATCTTTTGGTTGGGGTTGGTATATTTGAATGAAGCATTCGTGTTCCAAATCCACGATTTGGCGACAAATGTGACATCGTTTCTTACCTCGACAAACGTGAAACTTGGCACTATTGGTAAGTATGCCTTGTCCACAAGTAGTGCACAATCTCAGGAGTTGACAAGCATTTCTCTGCTGTGAACCTTGCATCTTCAAATATTGTTGGTAACAGGTAGAACTGACAAAAGTGCGCTGACAAACAGGGCAATGCACTCTTTTTTTTCTTTTGTCCAGACAAGGTTTAGAGGCCAAACATCCCTCACATTTTGATCCACAATACTTGTGTTGTTCTCGATTGTTATAACCATAGTCACATTTTTCACAGTAGTAACTGTATCCCAGGAATCCAGTGATACTGGTAATGGTATCAAAATGCTCATCGTGATGATAGACGTGGATGTATTTTCCGTCTTTGAAATCGTGGCCTCGAAACAAAAGAGGTCCACGCACTTCTTGAGGGTGCACTTTCAAGGTGTAACGTGGAGCCAAGACGTCTTGCAATTTTTGCATTTCTGGAATGGCGCAAGGGGTGTCTTTGGATATCCCCGCTTGCTGTAACAGGAGTTCTGCTTCACTTCTTTGTTTGGCTCGGTCCAATTGTCGAATAGTTTTCCAGGCTCTTTTCCATTCTGCCGTATCGTTCTTGTTGGCATACGTTCGTCCCACGACGACAGCACGGGCTAAACACATCTGGTCTTGAGGATTGTTAATTCGGACGAGGCTTAGTTCGGTGTTGCGAAGGTTGTCGACCAATAATACTTTTTTGCGTCCTGTCCCCTGGGGAAGAGACACGTGGGTCATGAACAGTGTGGCTTTTCCGTCGGCGATGTGAAACTTGTCATTGGATTGTTGCACATGTTGAATCTTGTCGATGACTTTGGAAGGTGTCAATTCTGATGGATTGCTAAACTCGATCCAAACAGGAGACTTCAAACCGTCGTGATGAATGGAAAGTGTCAAGCGATCGTCTTCTTTGCATTGGCATCGTAGTTTCAGTGAGCTTAACAAAGAGTCCCACAAATCGGCGATGAACCCTTCTGCTTTCTCCAAAGGTACTTCCAACTTGAAATTTTTAATTTTCACCGTGTACCTGTAGGCTGTAGTTCTAATTTTTCTAGAGGAGCGTTTTTCCGTCTCTCGAATGTGGTAATACTTTTCGGGTGATACTGGTGGACTTTGGTTTGGAATATGCTCTCTCGGTCTGGCCGCAGACATGGAAGGTATCGGTTCAGGTTCGCTGATGTCTTCGATTTGAGCAAACACTTCTTTACGTGTGTGAGGCGATGCGTTACGTCGCTGCCTTTTACCTTCTTCTTCTCTCTCACTGAAATCGTGCGATCGTTTCATCTCAATTACAGATTCAGAAATGATTTAACTATGTTCGATTTCTCTTTATATATACCCCGATGTACCTCTAGTTATGATAATGACTTGGTATATTTCACAAGGACAAGTGAAAGTCCAACAGTTTGGAAGCCCTGGATGACTTATGCAAACGAATAGTAAGTCTGAAACACCTCATGCATCTTGACGACCCTTCGATTCAAATCCTACCACGAAAAGAAAATGGTTGCAAGAAAAGGAAAAAAAATAGACAGTTGGTGTCATCAAGAGCTCCAGAGACTGTACTGTGCTGTTAGAACACGTACGTACTCCATCTAGAAAACAACGCTACTTGACTACGATGTCTCATTCTCTTTGCCACTTCTACTTTGCTGTTGACCGCGATATCTACCAACCCTGATTTAACACACGTCCTTTATCATTTGATATTTTTAAAAACTAATAAACTCATTTTTAAAAGAACTACCCCTTTTTGACAACAGTGACGATGTCTCCTCCTGCTCTTACTACTGTTGCTGCACCTACAACGGCGATCTTTCATAAGACCAAAGCATGAGTCAGAGCAACGTAAGTTGTGAAGTTGAGCAGAGGGGTATAAAAAACAACTGTCAAGACCCTATGTTCCAGTTCTGTTTGTGATAATAACTTGTGATACTTCACATTTTCTAAAGTGTAAATGTGTGCAAGTCGTACAAAAGTTATGTGACTATAGCATTTGACACTTGCACAGACACTTCACTTCATAAGTGTCAAGAAAAAATTACTATCAGATGTTTACCATTATACAAAACACGCACACACTTGCAATGTGACATGAATCTACACTTCCATATTTGTGGATATCCCACAGATTCGGCCCAACATACAGAGTTGGCTAAGAACTGTAGGAATATTACACCATTGTTTCAGAAATACCAACAACAAAAATTATGTGTATTAAATTAAAAATTTCAAGTTGGAAGTACCTTTGGAGAAAGCAGAAGGGTTCATCGCCGATTTGTGGGACTCTTTGTTAAGCTCACTGAAACTACGATGCCAATGCAAAGAAGACGATCGCTTGACACTTTCCATTCATCACGACGGTTTGAAGTCTCCTGTTTGGATCGAGTTTAGCAATCCATCAGAATTGACACCTTCCAAAGTCATCGACAAGATTCAACATGTGCAACAATCCAATGACAAGTTTCACATCGCCGACGGAAAAGCCACACTGTTCATGACCCACGTGTCTCTTCCCCAGGGGACAGGACGCAAAAAAGTATTATTGGTCGACAACCTTCGCAACACCGAACTAAGCCTCGTCCGAATTAACAATCCTCAAGACCAGATGTGTTTAGCCCGTGCTGTCGTCGTGGGACGAACGTATGCCAACAAGAACGATACGGCAGAATGGAAAAGAGCCTGGAAAACTATTCGACAATTGGACCGAGCCAAACAAAGAAGTGAAGCAGAACTCCTGTTACAGCAAGCGGGGATATCCAAAGACACCCCTTGCGGCATTCCAGAAATGCAAAAATTGCAAGACGTCTTGGCTCCACGTTACACCTTGAAAGTGCACCCTCAAGAAGTGCGTGGACCTCTTTTGTTTCGAGGCCACGATTTCAAAGACGGAAAATACATCCACGTCTATCATCACGATGAGCATTTTGATACCATTACCAGTATCACTGGATTCCTGGGATACAGTTACTACTGTGAAAAATGTGACTATGGTTATAACAATCGAGAACAACACAAGTATTGTGGATCAAAATGTGAGGGATGTTTGGCCTCTAAACCTTGTCTGGACAAAAGAAAAAAAAGAGTGCATTGCCCTGTTTGTCAGCGCACTTTTGTCAGTTCTACCTGTTACCAACAATATTTGAAGATGCAAGGTTCACAGCAGAGAAATGCTTGTCAACTCCTGAGATTGTGCACTACTTGTGGACAAGGCATACTTACCAATAGTGCCAAGTTTCACGTTTGTCGAGGTAAGAAACGATGTCACATTTGTCGCCAAATCGTGGATTTGGAACACGAATGCTTCATTCAAATATACCAACCCCAACCAAAAGATACCCAGAAGAAAGGAAATTTTATCTTTTTTGATTTCGAATGCATGCAAGAGACCGGTATTCACATTCCCAATTTCTGCGTGGCTCATCGAGCGTGCGAGCAGTGTATCCAAGAGCCTATCTTTAGTCATTGCCCTCACTGTAGCAAGATTCCTGGAGGACGTGAAAAAATATTTCGAGGGTCAAACACCTTGGTCAATTTTGCCCAATGGATCTTAAACCCCATCGACGAGACGTGGAGTCCAGAAGACATCGAACGTTACGGAGATTGTCATCGCCATGCCACGGTAATGGCTCACAATTTTTCGGGATACGATGGGCAATTTCTGCTCAGATACTATACGGAACAAAGTACCGAACGTCCTAAAGTGACTCTGAACGGAGCCAAAATCATTTACATGCAAGTAGGACAAGTGCAGTTTAAAGATTCGATGAGTTACTTGGCCATGCCATTGAGTCGCATGCCTAAAACGTTTGGTATACCAGAAATGGCTAAAGGTTATTTTCCACACTTTTTCAATACCGAAGCCAATCAAAGTACCGTTCTACCTCATTTGCCCGAGGCTCACTATTACGACCCCGACAACATGCGTACCGAACAACGAGAAGCTTTCTTCGCTTGGTACCAGACTCACGCCTCGGACCCCTTTGACTTTCAAGAAGAAATGTTAAAGTATTGTCGATCTGACGTGGACATTTTACGACGTTGTTGTGAAAAATTTCGAGAATTCTTCATGGAGCACGGAGGGATCGATCCTTTGAAAGAAGCTTGTACCATAGCCAAAGCGTGTTCTTTAGTGTACCGCCATCGATTCATGCCCGAAAACACATTGGCTGTCATCAGTCCTCAAACGACGAACTTTGTAAAACGTCAATACTCGGTCAAAGCCCTACGCTGGCTCCATTATTTGAGTGACAAGGAAAACAAACGGATCCAACAGGCCCGTAACGGAGGAGGCGAAAAGACCATCGGAACGTATTCGATGGATGGTTGGGACTTAGAAAACCCTCAAATCGTGTACGAGTTTAACGGATGCTTATTTCACGGATGTCCTATGTGATACCCTCAGCGTGACACCAAAAATCAGTTTTTACAACGGACTATGGAAGATTTGTACCAGACAACTTGTCAACGACGTTTGAAGTTAGAACAGCAAGGATACCAGGTGGTGGAAATGTGGGAACACGAGTACGATCAGCGTTTGAAAACCGATCCCGAGTTTAAACGCATCGTAGAAAGTTACAAGTTGGTGGACCCATTGAACCCTCGGGATAGTTTGTACGGAGGACGGACGAATGCCACTTGTTTGCTGTACCAAGCGGACGAGGAGAAGGGAGAAGAAATCAAATACTTGGACGTGTGTTCGTTGTATCCTTACGTCTGCAAATATTGTCACTTTCCCGTAGGGCATCCAGAATTGATGACAGAACACATTGACCTGGACCACATTCGTCAGTACCAAGGATTAATCAAGTGCAAAGTCTTACCTCCCACAGACTTGTACCATCCCGTTTTACCTCACCATTGCCAAGGAAAACTGATGTTTCCTTTGTGTCGCACTTGTGCCGACATGTGTAACCAAGACCAACCTTGTCAGCACAGCCAGGAAGAACGTGCCTTGACAGGAACGTGGGTGAGCGTGGAATTGTTTAAAACTCTGGACCTGGGATACCAACTGTTAGAAGTGTACGAAATTTATCACTTTCCCAAGACACAACAATACCGCAAGGGCGACGAGACACAGAAAGGTATTTTTGCAGACTACGTGGATGCCTTTTTAAAACTAAAACAAAAAGCTAGTGGCTATCCTTCCTGGTGTCACACTCCCGAAGACCAAAAGAAATTCAAAGAAAAATATAGGGAGCAGGAAGGTATCACTTTAGACCACATCGAGAAAAACGAAGGAAGGCGATCGTTTGCCAAAGTGATGTTAAATTGCTTGTGGGGTAAAATGGCACAACGACCGTCTTTACCCAAGACGGAGTATTTGTCTGAACCTTCTCGCTACTTCCAGATGATTCACGACAAAACCAAAGTCATCAAACACGTGGACGTCATTCGTGAGGACTTGATCTTAGTCAATTACGAAGAAGAACTAGACTTTGTAGAAGCCGATAAATTTGGAAATGTCATCATTGCGGCTTACGTGACAGCCCATGCTCGCTTAAAATTGTACGAAGTGTTAGAACTCCTAGGAGATCGTGTGCTGTATTTTGACACGGACAGTTGCATCTACATTCACCGACCGAACCAGTGTAACCCTGTCATCGAAGGAGACCGTTTAGGAGAGCAGCAGAGAGGGTGAATCCTACAACGTTTTTAGACAAATTTTGATTGAAATCCTAAAAAAAAATATCTCAGGGGCAAACCCTACAACGTTTTCAGACAAAAAATTGATTGAAATCTTAACGAGCCTTCCCTACGAAATCTCATTTTAACTAAAAAAATGAAAACGGAGATTTTACGATTTTTTAATCAATTTTGGTCGCAACTTGTTGTCATCCACCCTCTCTGCTGCTATGGGTTAATAATTCTTTTACGATTTTAACCGAATATTTGATCCAGTCTTTATGATGAAAGTCTTTAGGATCTCACAAACAAACTAATCGCTAACACCTCTTCTTGTAAATCAATCAGATTATTTGACTGGTCGGTGAGTTTGAAATTAATTCTGGTTAATGAATTATTATGGCATCGCATGTAGACAGGATTAATTGGGTTTTCAATAATCAGGTATCCTGGAGGAGCTGTTGGTGCAAATGAATAAAGAATATATCCCTGCTGAGCTTGATTTGATCGTTCGAGATTAATTTGATAGCTTCCTTCGATAACATCGCATACTAAATTGAGCGCAATCACTGAGGATATATTCACGTTGAACGGAGCGATATGCCTACCGCCACCATCTGGATCATTATTATGTTTGAGGATTTTTATTTCCTGTGATGCTGTTTTTTTCCATGCATCATGAATTATTTTAAAACCAACATCGATGGCATCACTGAGAAGTTTTTTTAGTTCCGGTACTTTATATCCTGGTAGTTTGAATGTCGGAATATCATTCACGGAGATTTTATAGTCTGTTGCAAATCTTGTTCTCGATTGGGGAATATTGTCATCTAATACCACTTGAATGATTTGCAAATGAAATGTTTCCATGTCATTGATGATTTTGTTGCATGTTTTTACGACGCTGATAAATTCATCTCGGGTGAGAGAGCCGGATTTTAGAGATATTAACAACAATGAAAAATCATTATTCATTGCTGTGAAATTTTTAATGATTTCAGGTTCGTTAACAAAATGATATCCTTCTATTCTATCCCCTATCCTGTCTCTTCCAGTTGCGTAGTATCCGAAATAAAAAAAATCTGTAGGTATCCTGTATTCTTTATAACTCTTTATTGGATTATCAGGTTTTATTATGTCGGTGATATAATCAGTTTTTTGTGGTTCTGGTAAATCAACGGTTTTTCCCCCTGGTGGTAATTCAGGCCATCCTAGTACGGTTCTAATAGAACTTTGATAGATATCTACGACGTATCCTTCTGAGTTTATTTCAATGGCAGATGATAGTGTTGGCTCATGAACTGTTATAGCGATTTTTGATTCTTTTCCAGTAATCGATTTTATTCTACGCGCGAATTCATTATTGATTTGTTCGATTTGGTATGACCCTGTTGGTATCGAAACGACGTTCCAGTCTGGGGTTCCGTCGGGTTTATTCTTATTTGCAAACACCAGTGAATTATTCGGTTGTTGACCACCAAATGATTTTGATCTGATATTAGGCCAACTGTGATACACTCGTAGTTTTGCTAGCGCTATCTCCTTCACGGGGACTGGGCTAGGGAAATTCACACTAAACTCGGGTTCCGTTGATGTTATTGATATCATGCTTGTTTGTACTGGGTTCGTGTTCTCCACTATTTGTTGAAGTAATTCCATCGGTGTTGTCATCGTTGCTATACTGTTGTTGTCGCTCTAATTTTGATACCGCGGAATCATAAATACTGACCATCACTGAGAACTCACAATTTGGTATGGTTGAAATTATTGAGATCATTTTGGTTTTTGGGTTCGTGTTTTCTGATTCCATCGGTGTTGTCATTGTTATTATATTCATGTTGTTGCTCTAATTTTGATATCGCTGAATCAAAAATACTGACCATCGCTGAGAATTCACTATCTGATATAATTGTATTATCGAGTGACGACGATATCATCAGGGATAACTGCGAATATGCGGTTGATGCAATATGAAATTGAATTAAGTAATTCTGCAGTTTACTCTGGCTGCATGATGATATCTTTTTTGCTATCCCGGTTGATATACCCCCGATTGTAGCCACCGCAGAAATGCAAATTGGAACTACAACCGGGGCAATCATTGTAACCGATGCAAGTATTATTCCGGCGCCAGCGAGAACGCTTGACACCGAGTACACAATAACATCAATTGCGGTGATTCTTCGTCGGTATTTTTTTATTTTTATTTGATACTCCTCAGTGAGGGTTTTGAGTCTATTTTGAAATTCTCTGACCTGATCATAGCGACATTGCGTTGATGAAATCATTTTTATTTTAAAAATACTAGTGTTTTCAATTGTGAAATCCGAACGATTTTCCTTTCAATTTAGTTATTTACTTAAATCCGCTACGAATTCCACATACCAGGTTGCTGAAACCCTAATCAAATTTTTATCAGTAGCTGTTATAGTGAACTTTTCAGTTGTATCCTTGTCGATGATCGTTGAAATCGTATTATTGACCCCGGATGAACTCGACGATGATATATTAAATTGAGTCAATGGTGTTACTAGTGTTAATCGATAAATACCTTTAACGGTTGCAGTGATATCTAATTTATTGCTTGTAGGTGTCCACGCAAATGATCCGTGTTGGATTGTATATACCACGTTGTTGGTTTTCTCATGAGGAATTTTTGTTTTTTCAATGATTGTTATCATCCTCGAAAAATCACCTTTGATGGCTTCGATGAAAGTTTTTGTCTCATCGATGAATTTTTTGATATCAGGGAGTTTTATATCGAGTTTATCGAATGTAGTTCCAAGAAATTTATCCACGATATTTCTACGAAAAATTGAAAACTGTTTTCCGTTATCCTCAATTCTAGATTGAAGTGTTGTTAGTTCCAACACAGAATTTTTCAACTCATTGTCATGGGTATCAATCTTATCAGTGATCGTAGACACAAGTGCACCTGGTTTAAGTCGTCCGTCGCTGGAATACAACGCAATAGAGTTTTCAGTGGCGTCGCGCTGCCGTATCAAAATGTCATTCAATGACACATCACTGCTTTTCAATTTACCCTGTTTGTCCTGAAATACAACTATTTCGTTCGGGTCAACACTTGCTAAATTTAATGTCTCAGCTATTTCATCTTCAATTATTTTTTTTATATCCTTGATAGAATTAGGGGGTGCAGTGTCATCGGGTTTGGGTTTCAAAGATCTCCCCCAAATATCAATCATGTTATTGTAAAACTCTTTCTCTCTCTAAAATCGTTTTTGACGACTTCGTTGAAAAATCTTTGATTTTCTCCAGCGATTACTAGTGTATTCATTCACGACAACATGTGGTGGTTTTCCGCTTGGGTTACTCAAGGAGTTAGAAATAGCGTTAAGGACATTTAATACTTCGCTGCCACATATTGGTGGGTCATTCATTTGTTGTGTTGGTAGCGTAGAATACCAAGTCTTCACTGGAAGGGTTTTTATATAACGCAAAAACTCTTTTGGTGGGGCTAATCCATATGAATCAAAATAGACAATCCCACGTGGATCAATAGCGTATGCAACCCAGTGAGTTCCGGGTCCGGTGCTGTTATCTAAATTAATGATTCCGGTTTCAACGCTGTTTGGTTGATGTGGTAATTGATCTTTCATAAAGACACCTCTGAAGTTTTTAATCGCTAGTTTTTTAGCAGCATCCATTAAATCAAAATTGGACATGGGAACCATCGAAGATTTGGGAACCATAGGTTCCTCAATTAATAAACCGGTCCTAGTCTTAGACCCTTTCCGCTGTACCACGAATACGGGGTTCCTGGTAGTCTTAGACCCAATCCGTGAACGGATCGTCCCTTTTTTTTATATCCTTTCCCAGTTGCCTTCTTTAGTGCCATTCCTGCTGCAGTACCAACGGCTCCTAACGCTGCCGCTTTAGCCACCGCTGGGGCTGCTGCTGCAATCAATGCTGGAATCGCAGCTAACAACGGAAATATACCGCCTGTTTTAATCATATTTTTGATAGCAGCCGCAGAAAGAGTAATCTGAACACCCTTTTTTGCTACTAGTGCATCATTGAAATGTTTCACCTGACGAGTTGTCAGCGATAATTTATTTGCACCACCAGTCATTTGGTTGGGTTTCAACGTGATTGTGGTTCCGCATTTTTTAGCTGATTCCGATTGCAATTTTTTTATTTGACCAGGAGTTAACGCAACACTAATAACACTATATGACATTATACATAATAGATTGATTCTAAATCGTTTACAATTTCAATTACATGTTTTCCACTGGTGCATCTACCACTCTCATTCTTCCACCAACACCTTCAAGTAGCATTGATTTATCACTGAGAATGATAGCAACCGCTCTGTAATTAGCAATAGCACCACGAAGCACATTAGCTCTAAAGTGTATATCAACGACAGATTGTCTCATCAAATCGAGATGTTCCAGTGAGAAGTAATAGATCGGATATAAACTCTTAAAGTCGTATTGTGATATTTGCAGACCAGTATCGACATTTTGATCACGTGCCATAAACGACAACAGACGATGATACACGCGAGCAATATGATTCTGACCGTAATCGAGTTGTACATCCTCGGATGGTTCCTGCTGGCCGTTTATTCTCAGTGAGACGTCCTTAACACCTAATTGATCAAATATCATATGGCTGAAGAGTTGATTGCCAACTCGTGTGTTATCCTGTAACGCAATAAATATATGACGTGGCGCAGCAGTGCCCTGTTTTGATGCTAGATTCCAGGTGAATACCCCGTTGATATTTGATAGTTTAACATCTGTACTCACGGTTAGCCAACTTAGTAATGATTTTCCTCCATGGTCCATAAATGATAGCAATCGTTCTTCTGCAGTGATTGATGGAGTCAACACTGGCATCCACAATGATATTTTTGTTAAATTGACTTTACCGGCATCAGAATTTGGATTTGCAGCATCCGCTGGAATCCTCCAGATTGCGTCACTATCATCACTCTTTCGTACAAGCGATACTGTATGCTTCGCTCCATAGATAACTTTTCTGACGTTTCTACAGAATCCAAATATATGATGCAGTGGAATCGCGCATGAAAATGATTTACGCCCTACTCCCAACATTGAGTTTCGTGTTGCAGCTCCTAGATTGAAATTAGCATCGTTGTTTATAATCATATCCTCGGCATCAATATTAGCGGTACCAGCATTATTCTTTGGTCGTCTTACAACAAATTGTTTTCCTCCAGCGGTATTTGTAGCATCTTTTGCAAACATCATAGAAGGTCCTGCTGATCTTGTATAATCATCGGAATATCTCGCTAACCCGATTATTGTTGTAGCCACATCAACATCGCGATCTATCGACTCGATTTCTTTTCCATCAATGAGATATCTAGCACTCTCAAATAGCGCCATGATACCATTATTGACAAAACCGACTTGAGTACCAGCTGGATACGGTGCTGGTACAGCAGGAGTATCAGCAGCTGTTACAAGTTCTCCTTCTACTTCAATAAACGCTTCACAGGGTAGAAAGTATTTACTGGTATCATGGACTTGAAGATCAATTCTTGCTCGACTATTTGAGTCTATTGCATGATAGGCGTAATATTGATAATCGCGTACAGAATCATCCTTGCCAACTGGGGCGTCTATATCAAATGCTGGATCACGTGACTGTTTGAACATTTTATTCTATTTATCAGAGTCTAAATCGCGATTTTCCATTTTCATCGTCGTAGTTTTTTAAAGCCACTTCCTGCTATCATATTTGCAATATTGCTTTGGTCGGGGGTTAAAACCATCGACGCTAATTTTTCATCTACTGCGTTATTTATAATTCTACTAACACTTGCAGGCATTTCCGCTGTAGACGGTAACGGTTTTGAAAATCCTTTGGATTTCATCCGTGATTTCACTAATGATGTTAATTTATTCTTCGCAGTTGAAAACGCTTTTCCAGCAAGATCTCCAACAGCACCAATACCCTTATCACGAATAACATCAATTGCTTTCATTCCTAATTGTTTAGCCAACGGCATCACTTTTGGAGCCATTCTCGCAAATAACCCTAAAATGGTATTACCTAAACCATCTCCGTAGTATGCTCTATAAACCGGAAACCGTGAATTAACTACGTAGATGGGGGTTGGTTTATCATGATTGTAGTGTATGATCATTATTTGAAATCAGAAACAATTTTTCAATTGACTTTCAATTCAGTCACTATGATACCCACTTTCCACTAACTCGCCAATGAAATCTCGATATGTGCTGATATCCATGATACCACCCTGAAATAATCGTCTACAGATATCAGCTGCTTCATTAATTATTTCCGGTGAGTTATTTCCGGCTCGGAACCCTCCTACAAGAACCTCTAATCGTGATATATCACTGAGAACACTACCAGGACATGAAACGCTAGCGTTTCCAACTAGACCACTCCCCAGAAATTTTTTCTCATCGTATGGCTGTCTTATTTGGAGTTGAAATTTTCTTTTGAAGTCTCTGTATTCTTTCATCCTTCTATCTAAACCCCCAGTATTTATTTCATACACTATATCAGCCCATTCATTATGTGACATTCTATAATCCGAATAATTGTCCGTGAAAAACCTCTCTTGTGAATCATAGTTGTTAGCAGCGAATTCACCTAAATTGTCTATATCCTCGTTGAGAATTTGTTGTTTAGCGCTCTCGGTAAATATAATTGATTTAGGTAGTCCACTAACTAGTTCTTCCTGAAATCCTTTAAATGTTCGTTTCGAAGCGGTTGATATATCCTGAGGAAGTGATTGCAAGGATTTTTTTGTTTGTTTAGTTCTTTTTGCTATTTTTTCTAACACAGGAATAAGACCCTCTTCTTTTCTTTTACCGTCAGGATCATCTCCTAGTATAGCACGCTCTATCTCCTTCGTTGCTGTGGTTACTGGTTTAAACAATTCTTCAGATCCCGCAGCAAAATCAGTCTGAAGACTCTGTCGTTGTTGTAGTTTATTCCGTACAGAGTCACGAATTGGTACAAATCTCTTAATTGCATCTAATCGTTCACGAGCCAATCGGGTTGTTAATGCTTCATTGACCATTATTTGAAATCAGAAACAATTTTTCAATTGTAAAACAATTTTTCAATCCCGACCTAACACCAGTGACAAAGTCACCGTGGAAGTGTTTTAACAGCTCTATCAATGATGAGGGAACTATCAAAATTGTATATAAAAATAATTAATACTGATAGTTCCCTCACTTTTTTGACATGTCGGATGATTTTTGATACCACCATGGAAGTGTTATTTCATCCTATCATTGATGGCGAAAGTATCATAATTGTATATAAAAATAATTAATACTGATAGTTTCGCCACTTTTCTATTTCTAAAAAAAATGATTAATGGTCGGGCAATCAAATATGATAAATGGTCGGTCAATCAGATAATGATAAATGGTCATTCAAAATTGTTCATTTTCTTGAATTAACGCCCGTAGGTTTCTAACTTTAGAATTAACCTCCTTTTTCAATTCGTATTCGTACCCCAATTCTTTTCGTATTCGTTCTACGATGGTATACAACGGAGCGAACACACTTACGTCACTGGAAAATGCGAGAGAGTCCCGAATAGAATTCTGAATTCTCTTGATGAGCGCATACTTCTTTGGTAGCATATACTTGTTAGTGCTAACTCCGTATTCTATATCCTGAAAATCAGACATGATTTGATCAGGATTTAACCCATCTGATAGTTCAATATCCCAACTTTTCAATTTTGAAATCTCGGATAAAATGCTATTCATGTTTTCAGAATTCATTATTCTATAATAATGATATATTTCTAAATGAAAAATATGACGCATTAGACATAACTAAATCGAATTTTTTGTCCCGTCCCTTTTGAAATCGCAGATCGACAAACCCCCTCTGCAACATATCGTACTGAGGGTCTACAAATATTGAAATACTTGCCGGCTTCATATATTGATTGAAATATTTTTTCTTCGTTAGTTATCGTATTCAAAGATTTTACTGGTTTCGTTTTTTTTGAACAATTGCCAGTCCTTCCTCGTTTGGAATTCTCACTCTGTGTGATTGCTTGCAGATTTGATAAAGAATTGTTCCTTGGATTAGAATCAATGTGATCGATAACAAAACCATCTTTGATCAATCCATGGAAACATTCAAATATGAAACGATGATTGTAATATTTCTTCTTTCCAACAGTAAACATCAAATACCCCATACCATTATCCCTCCCAACTGGGTTCTTCAGTCTACGGTTTCTTACAACACCATCACTGGATGCTTCATAATTTGTACTCACAGGGTGCTGTCTGAATTCTTGGGTCATTCGTATACTATACTATTTGTCTAATTCAATGACTGATCCATTTGCAGGGATTCATTATACATAAATCTTTCATTTAGACACTTGTTTTTAGTATAGCATGAAAGAGTTCAAGAGATTGACTTCGAAAAATGCTGAATTCAATGCTGATAAGGAGTTTAAGAGATTATTGAAAATCAATCCTAAATTTAATCTCGATAGACCCAAAAAACGTCCAAGAGACGGAAACATGAAAGAGTTTAAGAGATTATTAAAAATTAGTACTAAATTTAATATCGATAGACCAAAAAAACGTAACAAACGTCCAAGAGACGGAAATATGAAAGAGTTTAAGAGATTATTGAAAATCAATCCTAGATTTAATCTCGATAAACCCAAAAAACGTCCAATAGACGGAAACATGAAAGAGTTTAAGAGATTATTGAAAATCAATCCTAAATTTAATCTCGATAGACCCAAAAAACGTAACAAAATCAATCCTAGATTTAATCTCGATAAACCCAAAAAACGTCCAATAGACGGAAACATGAAAGAGTTTAAGAGATTATTGAAAATCAATCCTAAATTTAATCTCGATAAACCAAAAAAACGTAACAAAAAATTACCCTGGAAAGATGCTCAATTCAATCTCGATATAGTTTCTAATACACCAAAGAATACAATTCTTGATAAAGCCATGATTAGTAAAATCAGAGACTGTTTTAATGAATTCAAGCGTGATGGAGCATCTTATTGTTGGTCAACATTTCGAATTGATGGTGTTGTTGACGCTACCATGAATGATGAAAAAGCAGCAGTGATAATTTCACGTGTTGGGGAAAAACGGTATTTTTTCCGAATCAAATTCATTATTGAAGTCGATGGCAAATGGATTATTAGGGATAAATTTGAACCAATCCTCAAGAATAAAAAAGCTGTCATTGTGAGTAGAGATTCCAAACCAGGAATTCTAACCGGCATTGACAAACCATACTACGAAAGATCTTATCCCGTAACAGCAATGGTTTATGGGATATATCCGTTAAATGATAAACCCGATATCGCAAAACTAGCTCCTATGAAATATTCGTCAGGGCTTAATTGTGTAGCAGAACGAATAATAGAACACTTCACAAATGCATCCCGAGGAAATAAACTAACTGATCTGCGACGTAGGAAAATAACCGAGTGGGAACTGACAGTGAAACAGCATGGTGCAAAGATTTCTGATATAGCTAAATTAGAAACATCATTAAGATTTCCAATAACAGTTATGACGATAACCGGAGAGGTTTTATACGAACCGAAATATAACAAAAATGGAGCACCAATACAGATTATTGATCATAACAAACACGCGTGGACACCTGCGGTAACAGTATTTCCACGAGAACGAACCGTGAAATATATCCCTAAGGAGTTCGTCGGGGATGTTTTCTATGAAGAGAGATTATTTGATACTATTCATGCGTTGTGTAAAAATGATCCTGTGTCAGTG
This sequence comes from Unio pictorum, assembly GCA_030141615.1. Taxonomy (NCBI): domain Eukaryota; kingdom Metazoa; phylum Mollusca; class Bivalvia; order Unionida; family Unionidae; genus Unio; species Unio pictorum. The sequence continues at coordinate 3,593,202 of JARLTB010000365.1, forward strand.
TGGTTACTTAGAAGTGATGAAGATCCCGAAATAGGATTCGATCAATTTGTAAAACCAAATGGTGAATTATATCGCGTTGAAGAATTAGATAATAGAATGAGAAAAATCGCTAGTGATTTTTCACCGGAGAATTCCCATGAAAAACTACTCACGGATAGTTTTACTATTCCATCAGTGGTAGCTCACTTCGCAAGAGAAAAAAACTCATGGCGTCCAACACGAAGTGATTTTCTCGAGGATGTTAAATTGAGTTGCGTCAAATTTGGTCATGGAGGACTGTGGAATACGAAAAACTCACGTGATGGAATGATTTCAATTGATATATCCGCGTGTTATCCCGGAAGTTTTCTCGGATATGGGGAATGTGCTGAGTACTTCAAACGATTTGGACACCCCACGCATGAAATGACTCGTGTTGCGATTAATGGACCATTGCCTAATTTTGATTTAACCGGATTCGCTCGTGTGATATCATTTGAATTAGCTACAGGGTTACATCCGTGTAGTTATGTTTGGCTCGGTAGACATCTATCTGAAAAGGCCTGGATGCCAATAGTGTTACTACGATATATGATTGATTGTGGTATGCTAATATCGTTGATTGTTTCCGAGGCTATTATATGCTATCGAGCTCAGAAAGAAGTTTGGCTACCACAACCCGATCTAGATCGTATAATCAACGAACTACGAAAACAATTCCCTGATTTCAATGAAGAAGAAATCATAAATTGGTCTAAGAAGTTATTTGAAATTAAAAAAGAACAAGCAAAAGATCTCGGACGAAGAATAATCGGTAAATTCACTCAAGGTGGACGGTACGACAACGCAAAATATTCTTCGCGGTTGATCATAGATGTCGCTGAATACGATTTTATTGTAGCGGATTTAATGAAACAGGGAAAACTTGTATCCCGTAAGGATGCTTTTCTATCCAATGGTGAGAAAATGGGTACGGTTGTTACCTACTGTGATGGATATAATTCCCAGTACACACATTTGAGAAGTTCAATGCTAGCCTATGCTTCTATTAATCTATTTTCGATGATAAATAGATTTCCTAATACCGCGGTTAGAGTGGCCACTGATTCGATGTATATACACAATAAGTACAAATCAGCTGTAGCTAAATTCACAGATCCCGAAGAAAATTGGGGGCGTTGGCGATTTAAAAAGGAGATGCTACATGAGTATTGTGAATCCGCAGACGTTGCCATGGATGATAAATATCTTTGTTGTAACCGCATTGAAAATCAATCAGAATTTTCTAATGCACCACCGGTATCTGATCCAGTATGTAGATACAAGACAATTTATTTAAACGGTTGTGGTGGGTCAGGAAAGACAACTCGTGCAATTGAATTATTTCGTCGGTCAACCATGATTGTGCTAACACCGACTCACAGACTCGCCAGAGAGATGATACAGCGAGGGGTAAATGCCTGTACTTACCATAGTTTCTTTCGATGGAAGGGTGACAAATGGACTCCTGAGCGTATGGGTGATAAATTCATTCCTGAAATCATAATCTGGGATGAAATATGCACAGTGTCATTAGATGTATTACAAATATTTCTCGAGTGGTTGTTAAACAAAAACACAAAAGTCGTCATGTGCGGTGATCACGGCCAACCACCACCATTTGTCGGTTCATCTCCACATGAATGGCTAAGGGGTTTTGTAGACTACTATGAAGAAATCACCACTGATTATAGATCACTTGATGAACGATTACGCGAGTTCAAAGCGCTAATTAGATTACAACCGGATAGAATCCAATGCGAAATAGCGCGTGAAGTGATTTCAGAAACTCCAATGAATGATTTCTGGGAAACATGGAGACCAAATGATTTGATAATTGCAAGTAGAAAAATAGTCAGGGATACACTTCAGATGAAGTTATTTGAATTGCATAAAGAAAAATTTGCAACGCTTCCAGTACCCCTTTGTTATAGGCCATCGGATACACGAAAACAGAATATTGAAGTTGATATTCCAGGACAGAGTGAAAAACAAATTCTCGTATTAAATGATATTGTGCTGGTTGATATCAATGTCGTTGAAGATGCATTGCGTGCTAATAAATCCCCGTGGACGCTAGGATACGCAGCAACAATACACTCTTCACAGGGATTGACTATATCGGATACAATTGTTTGGATGGTGGATAATCACATCGAATGGTCGAATTTAGTCTATCTCGCAGTATCCAGAGTACGAAAAATAAATCAACTTCGAAGAATTGTTTTCGATGATAATGACACAACAATAAGTGATATTGATGTTAGCATCATTAATAAAAAACTCTCCGGTTACAAACAACAGGACAAAAAAAAACAACGAGAATTTGATATTGATGCTGAATTAATAATTACGCTGAAGCAACAACAGAATAATCACTGCGCGAGTTGCAATTGTATAATGCGTTGGCAGTATTCGGATAAGGATCCTCGCCAATTCACCGTAGACAGAAAAAATAACAGTCTCGGTCATGTCAGAAACAATGTGATGTTGACTTGTCTTGAGTGCAATAGACGCAACGGCGCTAGTTAAGACCACGCGGTGGCAATTGAGTATCCTCGGGAATTACCTGTAGTTGTTGTCGAGTAAATCCACGTTGAGGGGCAGTTGAATCCAGTTTATAGACTGGAGGTCTACCAGTTGATCGTGTTATAGTAGATATCTTGTGTGCAGTAACACTCCAAATAGGATCAGTAGCCCTTTTTCTACCCCCTTCAAGCTCTCCTGGTTCATATAAATACCTAACAGTGACATTACTATGAAGAATTGGTTCTTTGAAATCTTTTTGTGGTTGTACGGGTATTGACTTCTTTTTAATCGCGTTGATAGGTTTCATGTTGATTGTTCTAGTAATCTCGTTATTCAGTGCAGTAATCACAGATGGTAATCTTTTAACCCATTCACGGGATCTTTTTTCTTGGATGAATTCTTTTGCGTATTGATATCCAAATAACCGCTCAGCAATCGTCCGATTAAATCGTTCTACAATGGCCTGATCGCGATGTAGCGCAGTATGCCCTCGTCGTATGGAGACATTATGATGTTTCATTGTAGATAATACTGCACCCTGAAATTCCTTGCCAGGATCAACCTGCAATAGATTTGGCCAGTGCAGAGGACCTCGTCGATAAATCCTTTCAAATGCAGAAGCGACTTCAGTGGCTGATTTTGTTTTTAACGGTTCTGCTTCTTTGTATCGACTTGCAATATCAACTACGGTTAAAGCGTATTTGTAACCACGATCATGTGGCAGAAATAATATATCAGCCTGATGAACTTCATTAGGAGCGGTCACATCAAAATGCGAGAATTGAATTTGTTAAGGCGGTGGTAGATAAATTTGCCATAGTGCCTGTTTGGATAACCAATTAGCCGCAGTGGTTTTTTTCACTTTTGCAGCGCTAGCGAGTTTATGGACTGCTGATTTACCCCTCCAGTATCCTCTTGGGGAATAATAAATTGATTCCATATTATTAATTACCGGCACCTAACATCAATTTACTTTTCATAGCCGATTTTATTAAAAATGAAGCCAATTTTTCTTTGAAGGATTTATCAGGAATAGCATTTAACGCATGAATTAATTTCACATCTGCGAGATGCCTGTGTTGCAGATTGCTGCTTTTATAAGCAACATCATGAAGGTGACAGGCCTTATCAATGGCGTTTATTGGTTCTTCACCGGGTCGGGACTGATTTTGATCATTGAGTCTGATATCAAGTCTGGTTCCCGGTCCACAGTAGCTATATCCTGGAAGGTGCTTTTCTCCGGGGTACTTTGCCCATGGGGTTCCAGGGAGCTTTGCCAATTTGGCTGCGATATCACCTCCTCGTTTTTTTTAAAAACATCTCCGGATTGTAAAATCTTTGATTTTGTAGAAACAAATCTGAACTTCTTAATACCACATGTTGCACATCTACCAGAAAGCGCTGATCGGTTATTTTTAGTTGTAACCGTCGTCACATCATCTGTGCCAGTACGCGTTTTACACTTCACACAATATAGATCCATAATTTATGTATAGAAATATGGATATAATTGATTTTTCAGCGACTAAAAGAAGAGAACCGGTTAAGCATCATGCAGCGCTACCAAACTCTATCCGGATGATTATAATCGGGCCATCTGGATCCGGTAAAACGCAATTGTTACTCAATTTAATAATGAGATGGATGAAGTGGGATAAGTTGTATTTAATTGCCCCTAGCGTAGATGATCAACGATGTTATGAAGTGCTAAAAGATTTTAATGAAAACGCTTCAGAAATTAAGGGTGAGAACGCCATTGAATTTATAACCGATATCGATGAAGCACCGAGTATTGATGATATTGATGGAGATATTAACAATTTAGTCGTATACGACGATATAATGTTGGATAAACAAAAAAATCCTGCTAGGATCTTTTCCCGGGGGCGTCACAAAAACACTGACGTGATATATGTCACTCAACGCTACACTCAGGTTCCAAAAGTCATCAGAGATAACTGCAATATTCTTGCTGTATTCAACGGAGTTGATACTCATACTCTTAGAAATATTTGGCAGACATGGTGCTCTGATATGGACTTCAATCAATTTCGAGATTTCTTTAGTCATGCTCAGTCGACTCCGCACGGATTCGCAACAATAAATCTACATGATCCTCGGACACGATATCGTATCGGACTGGATCAAATATTTGGTTAAAATCATTTATTATTTTTTGTTAACACATAGCAGCAGAGAGGGTGGATGACAACAAGTTGCGACCAAAATTTATTAAAAAATCGTAAAATCTCCGTTTTCATTTTTTTAGTTAAAATGAGATTTCGTAGGGAAGGCTCGTTAAGATTTCAATCAATTTTTTGTCTGAAAACGTTGTAGGGTTTGCCCCTGAGATATTTTTTTTTAGGATTTCAATCAAAATTTGTCTAAAAACGTTGTAGGATTCACCCTCTCTGCTGCTAGGAGCCTGGACCGATGAACATCCCGACGACAAGATTCTATGTTTTGCAAGTGGCGGTCCTAAAAATTACGGCTACGAATACCGAGACCCACAAGGAGAAATGCACACCGAATGTAAAGTGAAAGGATTGACTCTCCATTATCGCACCAGTCGAGTGGTGAACTTTGACGTGCTTCAAGAAGCCTTACAGTCTGGACAGGATGAAACGTTTAAAGTGACCACCCACGAGCCGCACAAGATTGTCCGTTTACCCACACACCAAATCGTTAGCCGACCTTTGGAAAAAGTCTATCAAATCGTGTACCAAAAAAGAGTACGACTTCCCAATCACTTCACTCTACCGTATGGTCACGTCGAGATTGGGCAGCATATAAAAAGGGACATCGTCCAAGACCAATAGTTCATTGTGACTAACACTGCCAAGAGAGAAGGATGAATGATTTCACACACCAAGTATCGAACGTAAGACTCAAGCAGATTTACGAATGAAAAGGGGTACGTAATGGGAAACATCTACGCTGGGACACAAGCGATAGCTGACCAGATTTTAAACAATGTGTGTGACAGATATAGAAAGCAACATGAACTTTCTCCTATTTGATTGTTTGTTACTTGTTTTGGTCTAGCTTTTTTCTTAAAATTGAATATTAATTGTTGTATGAAAAGTGTCATTCTTATATTAAATGCTTATGTGTTGTATGTAAAGTAGGGTCTTTTTTGAAGGCATAAACATTAATTTTAAAAGTATTTTTTCTAGATCCAAGAAATAGATAACATGTGAATAGATTTGTTCCATGTCCATATTTGAATGTTTTAAATGGATAGTGCTTAGACTAAAGCACAGGCCAGAGAGCCCATGTATATACTTGAATAAATGTTTTGAACCCATATCGTAGACTTTTATTATCTGTGTGTATTTATATAGAAAATTTCTGCCCTCTTTTCTGTGTGTTTCGATGTGTATTTGTTTCTTTCTGTATATCTATGTTTGTCCCTCTCAGCCTTTGTCCGTACACGTACATTTTACCCTATCAATAGTTTTTACCCTATAAACTTTATGGAGTCACCAATGTTCAATTCCCTTCGAACTCCAGGTGATATTCCCATGTTAAATTCCCATAGACGCCAATTTTGATATACCCATTTTTAACGTTAAGGTCCCAGTGACACTAAAGTGACCCAATCCTTGTCACTATGTTCAATTCCCCATTCTCTCCATGTTACATTTCCCCATGTTAAATTCCCCTTGAGGCTAGATGTGCCCAAGCCCTTTTTGACTGGATTTCCCATTGAGGCTAGAGTGCCCCCATATACTACTTTCACCCTATTTAAAATTTTCATGAAACAAAGATTGTAAATTTCAATGTCCTTTTACTCTAATACTTCCATTCACAAAACAAATAGGGTCATATTGATGATGAAGAGGAGGAGGGGAGAACGAAGTGGATATATACAGCAGAGGTCTTCCTCCTCATTTTTGAACCATCATTTGAAAAATGCTCTTCCAACACGTTCAGAGTAATAGGGTGGGGTGTAAAAATTGATTAGCAGCGATATAGAATTGTTAGTTTTAATAATAAATATTTTGATCATCATATAATAGCCCTGAATATCGATATCAGTCTATATTTTACATATATTGAAGTTCACATATTTTTGTTTCCATAGTAACAGAATAACTTTTCTGGCACAATTACATAATGTTACTGAATGTAACATAAATGCAAGACCCTGAAATACCCAATCAAGTACTATACAAAACAAGTATGCAGACTTTCTCATTTTCTCAGAAAGAAATAAAATATGGGGAAATTGTTTTCTTATATGTTTGCAAATACATGGTTTGTATCCAAACAAATAAGACGATACACAGAAGACATGTGAAGATCGTTTGTTTTCCACATACAAATTTGACAAGAGAAAGCCAATTTTATGCATAAGATAATTCTTAATATTATCAGAATGTACTGATTGGATGATTAGATACTCACAGTAAAATCTGAGACGAGAAGAAAACCTTTAAAACTGAATTCACGGGGAGGGGGGAGAATAAAGTGCATCGCATGATTTAAGGGTTACAAAGGACATTAAAAAAGCTAGACTGAGATTAATTTTAAATAGATGTTATAGGTTTGCCTGCCTGAATCAAAGTTTGTTGGTTTTGTTTTATTGCTGGCTACCTACATAATCCAAACATATTTATTAAAACAATGTCGTAAACTTCACCAATGAGTAACCACGAGCACACCGCAGCCGCATTCCAAATTTTAACCAGGTTAGACCTGCACGCTTGGAATTTTCGGTAACGGATCTTGATACCATAAAAGTGAAGAAAGTTTGTACCACAGTTGATATATAATCGCTATATATAATCGCTAGCCAAGGTTCCTATATGTTAAGCCTATCTACACCCTCGCAGATGGAACAGATATTACTGTGCTTCGGGTGAATTTCATTGGGTACGGTGGTGGTTCCTGATGTTAGGAACATGCAGAGCACATATGCGCGTGTATGATGTTTTACAAAAGACTCAATGTATACTTCTTTTTGTACAAGTATAGGGACACACAAAATTTACTCTTTAATCATTCTCAAAACAGATTTACAAATAGTTTGATACATGGTACCGATTTCAAGGTGACTACATAATAATTTTTAAGTAAATGTTTAAAATCAATGTTCTTAAATCCTTAATTTTGGGGTATAAATAAATCATAAACATTTTTGCTATAATTCTCTCCTTTCTGTGTCGGTCTCTGTCTTTGTGTATTGTCTGTCGTTTTAATCGATCGAACTTGCAGCTTTATATTTTCAATATCATTTGTTTTCAGAGGCGTAGCGAGAGGGGAGGCAGGTGGGGCAGTCGCCTTGGGCGTCGGTGTCTAGGGGGCGCCAAATGGGCGCCCAAATCGGCCCAAAGTATCAACAATGGATTTGTTGGATATATATTGAACCCATTAATAATATTGCTTTATAGGGAATTTAGCCTTGGCTATACTTTTTCTAGCAATTAAATTGTAATAGTTTAATAATTATATTATGACTGATAATGATTATGTTTCGTTTTGGAAACAAGGTACATAACTGCGCAACAAAGGCAGCCGGGGGCGAAAATTTGGGTCTTTTACCTTGGGCGCCAAATATCCTCGCTACGCCACTGTTTGTTTTACGTCATTACAGACAATGCAAATATGATAAATTGACTGTGCCCTACTTGCTGATATAAGACAGTCAGTCATACGTCAGTGTAGTGTGTAAACATTTTCTAAATATCAATTTCTGTGTGATATTCAGACTAAATAGTGTCAATAGACGCGACTAAATTAACATATTGTTTCCATGGATACAGATATAAACCCGCAAAAATACAAAAAGTCTGATTGCTGCAAATCATAATGAATAAGAAATTGAATATTATAAGCGACCACAGCAAACTGCGTGTTGTTTTGCATTTGATGACATTTGTATAATCTGTTTTAAGTTACAATGAAAACACGTGCTTCCACGTTTTTCTTAGAACTGTAAAACGATATATAGCATCATAGATAAAGAGGTGAAGGGGCAAATAATTGTCGTGTCTTTCGCTTCTGTCTGGATATTTGTCATCATTAATCTTCTTTCCTTATTCTTCCACAAGATTATAAATCAAAACCTTCCTATCGTATGTCTCTACTTCAAAGTTCAGTAGCGCACCGTTGTATAGGGCCGACAACGGTTTTGGCAGTATTATGTCTTCCTAAACACATGGACAATAAAATACTAATCCATGTGTGTGTGTGTGTGTGTGTGTGTGTGTGTGTGTGTGTGTGTGTGTGTGTTAAAAATGTCATCAACCATCAACCACCTTGATTTCTTATAACGTTTTTAAGTCAACTTGTGGCTGACTCAAGTTAAATCCAACGAGGCGCAAATAACATTTTTCTTAATGTGCTATTTGATTTTAAATTGGGAAGGAGAATTATCTATCTGTTTACGTTTTCTGTGTGCTGAATCGCAAACCCTAACAGAACAGAAACGGTAAACCAGGATTCAGTAGGAAATATGCTACTTCAGTGTGTTATAAATACTACACATACATTACACCATATGAGCCGACATATTCATGCGTAAAATAAAAACAAATTTGCTTGCTATCAGGTTCATAACGGATAAATTTCTTCTCGTGGATAAAAATCTTATGTATTTTCACTCATCAATGAAATAAATGCACTGTTCACTTTGGAGCAAATTTCTCCTTATTGTTTAACGTGTGAAAATAATATATTTCCGAATGTCAAGCGCTATTAAGTGTGTGTGCCTACAACAATTATGCCCACAGCAAGAAAACATGTACTTTGTGAAGTACAACAAATAAATATGAACTGCCTTATCTTTCAGAGATGGAAATTAATCACTGATAAAGGAATATATTTCCCCTTAACAACAACGCCAACCATGCGAAGCATTGCTGAATCGAACTTGTATTGTTTTCATATAGGGTCAGGTAGTTTACAAAATGACAATAACCAAAAACAAAATGTAAGATTATGTTAATGCAAGCCTAATATTTTCTTAGGACATACAGTTGTATGATTACGCTATGACAGTTGGATGAATTTGCGAAAAGGGGGTGGGTGAGCGAGTTGTGCCGTTTAGTAAGTTTAATCAACAAAACTATGATCTTTGAATTTTGTATATAATAAAAGAGACATTTTTCTTTTCCTATGTTAATGCTAGATTTATTTCATCATGTGATACCAAAATCAAGATAGTTTTAATCGTTAAAATATCACATTTGTATTGTGTGTGTGAGCGTATGTATGTATGTATGTATGTATGTATGTATGTATGTATGTATGTATGTATGTATGTATGTATGTATGTATGTATGTATGTATGTATGTATGTATATATATGTGTGTGTGTGTGTGTGTGTGTGTGTGTGTGTGTGTGTGTGTGTGTGCGGGAGGTCATGGATTCTATCCCTATCCGAGTCATACCAAAGACTTACAAAAATGGTACTAAGAGCTGCCTCGCTTGGTGCTCAGCTTTAAGAGGTTAGTGTTAGGACTGGTTGGCCTGGTGTCAGGATAATTTGACATAACCTTCATTTCATTTATTGCTACGAGAATGAATTACTCATAAATTAAGGAATATCATTGACCATTGTCAGATAGAGACGAAAGAGTTCAGGCTCTCTCAAAAGAAGTGTCACTCATAACGGTGTAGATACTTTACATCTTGGGGAATTTGGCAAGCGGAGTTACGGGCTGTAATAAAACAATTCTCTTTGGATATTCAACGTATAAATTTACTTTCCAATATTAATGTAGATAAATTTAAATTACAGATATAAGAGATACACAGAAAACTGATATTCCTTTACTTAGCAACATTATACATTTAATGAGTTTGCCTTTTACAAATATACAAATAATTTAATTGAACAAATTCTCTATAGTTAAAGAATCTAAAATTCAATTATACAGACTGATACCGCAATCATCAAGTAGAAATATATTTTACTGAATTTATTAGGACCGAAATTTTAGTAAAAGTAACAAGATATAAATTTTCTCTAAATTGTATTAAAAGTAATTTTTAATTCCTACTAAAACATATTGAGATTGATTTCATTTAATTCTATTTTATCAAGTTAGTTGTTTAAGAAGTTAGTGTTAGAAGAAAAGGATTGTGACTCTAAAACAAATCATCGAACACGAACAACTGCTTAATGCTTGTTTAAGTGGTTCAGTAAAATAAACTGATGTGCCTACTAGACATTTAGTAATAACATGTGTTGATTATCTGTATAATCAAAGGAGATATAACCAGAGAGTTAGAAGTCCATAAACTAATTATCCTTTTCAATCAGATGATACCAGCAGTACAAATTAAGCACTAAGTAGATAGGGTAGTCTTCGATCTTTGGGTCAAGATAAGTGCACGATAGCTAATGGACAAATAAATGTATACATAAATTGATTGTCCGTTTCAATTAGTTGATACAAGCGATAGGTAATGGACAAATAAATGTATACATAAATTGATTGTCCGTTTCAATTAGTTGATACAAGCGATAGGTAATGGACAAATAAATGTATACATAAATTGATTGTCCGTTTCAATTAGTTGATACAAGCAGAATAAATTAAGCACAAAGTAGAAATTATAAACCATGGAGTAATAGCAGAATTATCTTTGATCTTAGGGTCAGTAAAAGAACCATCGGTATGTTTACAGTTTACAGACAAATAAATATTAAAGATACTTCGTGATTAATTAAGAAGGCTGCTGTAGCTAATTGACTGACTAATAAGTACTTAGTCACCATCTCTGGCCTGTGGGATACAATGAAACCTCACTTTGAGATTCTGACGAAACAAAACAACTATATAAAGAGTAGTGATATTAGAACGAACCAGCCGTTTCGTCGGAATTCAAAGGAGACTTGTATCATTACAGGTAAGATACTGTCTACGTACAATTTTATATACACTATAGGAATTTTAGGGTTAGAATGTTAATCTAACATTGGATAATTGTAATATTTCTTTATTATTCTTTGATATATTGTTTTAGAAAGTTTAATTGTTGTAGAACTTATATTTAGTTTACTTATATTCTTGATTATTGTAAAATACGACACTCGCTGCCAACTTCATATTCAGTAAAAGTTAATTCAGAAATAAAATGCTCTTTAAATGATAAAGTTTAATGTGTTCGCATTTTAAATTAAATTCAGAAAAATATATTTCTACCAAATGATTGCAGTATTAGTCTGAAATATTGAATTGTAGATTCTTTAAATATCATAAATTTATTCGATATTTAATTACCTGTATTGTATTAAGACAGAAATCATACAAATATGTTGGTAAGCGATGGAATATCGTAGTTTTATATTTATCTCTTATATCTGTAAGTTAAGTTTATGTAGATTGATGTTTCAATGTATTGTTATATATTAAGTATTTCAATAAAGAGCCGTTTCGTCGGAACTCAAAGGAGAATTGTATCATTACAGCATCCCTGGACCTCTCGCATTGCCAAATTCCCCAAGATGTAGCCGTATCTACACCGGATGAGTGACGCTTTCTTTTGGAGAGAGCGTCCTCGCATCTCTCGCAAATCACTACAACTCTTTCCATAAAAAAATTAATCTAAATGCCAATATATTAAACGCTATCATTTAATGAGTATTTAATTTCTGAATTAACTATTATTACGTATAAAGTTGGTAGTGAATGTCGTAATTTAAAAACCATAATCAATAATACAATTACAAGTAAATTTTAATTCTTCAAACAATTATACTTTCAAATGCATTATATTAATGAATAGTAAAGAAACAATTTTAGAATATAATCCAATGTTGCAAATGTACCGATCTTAAATTTAACTCTTACTTTAACATTTTAACATTAAAAATTCCTATACTATATAGAAAATTGTACCAAGACAGTATCTTACCTATAAAGATACAAGCCTCTTTGAATTCTGATGAAACAGACTACATTTTGCCAAGCAAAACTCGTTTTTTTATACAGTTTCTTAGGATGCGACCAGATATGGTCATACGTTTAGGTCTTGTGTTTCGAGTGAATTTCAAATGGAGGCTTCGTCGTTTAAAACAGAGTACCGTCTGGGTCTATGTACGTCATTAGATAGATAATATTGCTACAGCAGTTTATTTACTCATTCAGAGGAAATTGTTGGAATTTGTTAGTTCAACAACCTATACAACTTAACGATTGTTGTTTTTGCTGACTTTACGATCCAAGAGAAATGTAAAATGCAAGAGGTTTGCCTTAGTTCATAAGGACGCAATTATCTGTCTCTGGTTCGTGATTCAGCTTGGTCTACATTCTGCACTCGTTTTAATATACTCGTCAATGGTTGAATGAATATGTATTTACTGTTCGATAAGCTAGGCATACGTTGCTTGTAGTGCTCTTCGTTTTTCATTTAAACCAGCATTCATGTTTAAATAAGAAGTGCATTTATTTTTAATCAATATGAATAAACTAAAAGCACAATATATAAAAAAACAAGTTCACAATTTATAAAGAGGACTGTCAATATATCCATTAGCGACATAATCATATTTTGTAGCGGATACACCAGGTAGAATTTCCTCTTTCCGTCAATTTACAGTTCCAGTGGTTAATATTAACTGATTTGGAAACGCAAGTATGTATATATTATAAATAAAATATTTGTATACTAAAATATATGTATAGTATGTGTGTTATATCTTAGACATACCACCTGTTGAAATAAAATTAAAAGGAAACTCCGCAAGCCTTTATAATTATTAATGAAAGATGTATGTATCCCGTAGTATATAAAATATACAGCTTGCACAATATATTAAAAGTCCTTGTTTTAAGCTAAAATATCATCCTCTACTGTTAGCATATGTGCGTTTACTGTTTTTGCGTTTTTCTAGTATATGCATTTAAGCTTAAATCTCATCGTTTACTGTTAGCATCTGGGCGTTTTCTGTTTTTGCGTTTTTCTAGTATATGCATTCAAGCTAAAATCTCATCGTTTACTGTTAGAATCTGGGCGTTTACTGTTTTTACGTTTTACATATTATATATGCATTCAAGCTAAAATATCATCCGTTATTACTATCTCATAGTTTTAAGTTCATATATTTATTGATCTTTTGTATTTAACCTTCAATCTCTCTGTCTATATTGTATTTTCTCATTTAAAATCATGTGTAATATTATCATTTCGTCCTATTCCTCACATCGCTTCGTTTTAAGTATTGCGTTTTATTATCTACCGTCTTCTTAAACTTTTGTCACTTTTTCGTCTTTACATTTTTCGAAATCTACTTTTAGCTGGCAACATGCAGTCACTGCAGTGCTGATGTGCCGTAAACGCTACTTCATACATTGCCTAGAGTCATTTGTAAATATACAGACAATGAAAGTTACTAAAGGAAATGACAAAAATAGTTTATTTCTTGAGTAGCTAATAAAACTATCATGATTGTTTCGATATCCAAACTTGTGCACGTTTTTACGGTATCTATAGTATATGTAATGAAATATGTTTTATATGTGCTTTACATACTGTATTCATTTGATATGAATGCAGTATGTGTCTTTCGTATCGTGCAAGTGTCAGCAAGTGGTAACACATACTATAAAGACAGGTTTAAAATTATGTATGCGTTTAAATAAACCAATGGCCGATTGCTGGATTAGATTTATTATGCTGGAGATATGCACCACACAAAAATTATCTAAATCATTCTAACTATACTTAGTATCGATATCTTTCTAATTATACTTAGTATCGATATCTTTCTAACTATACTTAGTATCGATATCTTTATAACTATATTTAGTATCGATATCTTTCTAATTATACTTGGTATCGATATCGTTCTAACTATACTTAATATCGATATCTTTCTAATTATACTTAGTATCGATATCTTTCTAACTATACTTAGTATTGATATCTTTCTAACTATACTTAGGATCGATATCTTTCTAATTATACTTAGTATCGATATCGTTCTAACTATACTTAGTATCGATATCTTTCTAATTATACTTAGCACATTGATACATTACGAGTCTCTTGAGTGAAATGTTCATAATTGGATAAGGCAAATGAAACCTAAAATTAAAATAAATTGGATATAGAATTCAAACAATGAACCCAATTTCAAAACCTTTACAAAACCTGAATATGTCCTGCTGTTGAATCCGGAATAGTGATACCCGTAATTTTGCGTGTTATCGCAGAAGAGATCGTCACATACATCCGACTCTACAAAAAACTCAGTGTACATGAAATGGCATACAGATGTCTGTGTATATGTCTGTATGAGAGGAGTGTTTAGCAGTTGATTACTACTATAACAAAAGATGTTGTACAGCCAGAAGAAAGTCTTGGCTTGATTCTGTAGTTTGCATTCTTATTTCATTTCAATTGAATTAAAGAACATGCCATGTATTGTTTGTTGTTCAATTGTGCATTTTTCTGTGAATGTCGAAATTTAATTCACGAGGATAGACATTCTGAAACCATCAGCTTGTATTATCTTTAGTCTTACACAGCATTAGTAATGACGGTGTAACTCACAATGCAAAGTTAACGAAATTTCAATACATGGAAATATGTTGTTGTTGTTGTTTTTGGGGTATTAGTATGTGCTCTGATACCTTTCGAAAAATATTATATTTGACTTTTGCGTTTTTGTCCCACTTTTTGTCAACACCACTATATGACGGCATTCAGTTTCACTTTACTTGATAAGTCGTTGTCATGCAGTTTCTCACTTGATCATATATAACAGTTATATTGTTTTACATTTTAAAACCAGTGTTAGAAAATCTGTATAAATTCACTCAGTGATGTCTCAGATTTTCAAAGGTTTTAGTTTCGAACATATATAATAAAATGTACTTTGGTGTTATCAAACAATTTTGCTGGCAATCCATAGGTAGCTCAAGATTCTTCCATCGACGCTTATTAAACAATGCTAATGATTTCCACATATTTGATTTTGTTTCTTTGATAGATTTGAGAACATTTCCTGTCTTCTTCAGAAAAATCTCAAATGTATACTAAGTATTTTTCGAGGAAAGGGGGATCTTTTAGAGGTAATTGTTAAATAGATGAGTCGACCAATGCAAAAAGAGTATTTTGTCGTTAATTGTAATGAATTTATATATGATGACCCTCTATTTTCATCATACTTAAATGTTTAAATAAAAAGTATATTTTACAAAATGAATATATGAGCTAAAATCTAAATAAATATGTGTTTAATGTTTTCATATAATTTATTTTTTTGCTTGTTTTATATTTAGCATTATTTTACACAGCATAGAATAATTGATTTATGGCGGCGTGAGGTTGGAAGAGGACATCTGCATCATGGTATCAGGAGGAGGATGCAGCGACATTTCTTTTTTGTAGGATTCATCTTTAGCTTAGTCATACGAAGCTAATTCTTCACAATATCTATATAGGAGGCTAATTCTTAACAATATCTATATAGGAGGCTAATTCTTCACAATATCTATATAGGAGGCTAATTCTTCACAATATCTATATAGGAGGCTAATTCTTCACAATATCTATATAGGAGGCTAATTCTTCACAATATCTATATAGGAGGAGAGGCTGTTTGGCAACTAGCGAACAACTAGAATTGTTGAAACATTTGGGAGCCACTAAAGTATGGACCCCTGAAGCATCGTGACCTCGCGCCACCACTTCTCATAACTAAATATATCTCAGAATTTCTGTATAAAATTAAAAAAAAAACTTACTTGATAGGTTCGTCAGGCGGTCCCACTCGAGTATCTTACTCTCTCTCTTCAAATTGAAATGAAATACGTATACATATATATATATGGATTTTACGGATATAGAGAAAATAATTTTGATTGGATTAATTTTTAAGATGTCATCTATGCATATTATGGTACGAAAGGTCACATTACATTGCTCTCGATGTACGTGCTGTACTCTAATTTATAATGGCACGTATCATCAGGACATGACAAGGAACTTGCTCGACCTGTATGCTATATGTATGTATAGACTGGTCAAGTTTTAACCAAAAATGCCAAACGATAAAATAGTAACCAGTCTGTTATGGTTTATGTTATTGGCATATGTTAAGAAATATAACTGTTCATTATCTTGAAATTCAACCATTCATAGTTTTGACTTAAGAGAACAAAAGTCAATTTCCGGGCAAGGGCTAGTACTCGTGTGAATAATGTAATTCTTCTTTCTAAGAGTTCATAAGCACGAATATCATGTTATCTCGTATTTTAACAAAAGGTCAATCATCATAGAGTTTAAAAGCATTCCTTTGCGATGAGACAACTGAAAAGTGTTTCAAACGCCCATTATATAATAGTCGTATAAGTGAAAAAGTTTTGAACGCAAGTTGGTATCCTAATCTCTGTTCTAGTTATATAATAGGTAACATTTAACAACGTGACACCTATATATACCTATCAATATGAACTACTTTGAGATACCTGCAATTTTTGCCCATTATTCACGTGACAAAACACGTAACAAAATGTTTTAACCCGAATATCATACGTAAAGTATTACACACTAGCAATGCAAAGCCATGCAAAGAATAATATATATATATATATATATATATATATATATATATATATATATATATATATATATATATATATATATATATATATATATATATATATATATATATAGTGTTGAAATTTACACAATATCTGCAAGAAGTTGATTCTGCGTCATTTTTGTTTTCTTCTTCATTTTGTGTTTGACTCAAACACTAAATTATACTAAACGAGTAAACATAAATTTGAGACTTTTTATCGGATTGATACAAGAACAAGGTTTTCTTGACGAAGTCTACCAAAATGTTCCAAATATATCCTTTTTAAATGCAACTAGCGTCTACGTCACTTCTGTTTCGAATTTAAGAATATTTCATACTTCCTACAATGTTATTATCAAAAAGACCCTTGTCAATTGTTCTCTACTTCTCTTATCCATATTCAATAATTCTAGGCTACTGTATTTGTACTAGAAAATATGAATCATGTTTTTTGGAATAATACAACACAACCATGGGAGTGCAGTATTTGTTCGGAAAAAAAGAGTTCGTATTTACAAATGCAGATTTCTTCGTCTTGGTTTAATAACTCTGTGGGTCTTAGTTTCCAACCAAAACCTTTAGTTCCATTCTTCCCCTCCTTTTCTATTGTATGCTATCTTTATAGAGAATACTGATCATAGTCGAAATCATTCTATTTGCGAAAAGTTACGAACATTCTCCTAAATAATGCGTACATTACGTTTCTTCGTAACATAGCGAATATCGCGTTCAATCGTTCGCTTGTTTGAAAGTTTCACTCGTGACTCGTCCACATCGTTAAGTTTATTATCTCTACTTTGAAATGGATGAAACAGCTGGTTTAGTTCATACACAAACAGTTCTAATAAACCAAAGGCTAAAGCATCTACTGCACGAACGTACATTCTAAGTTTTCAAAATAATTACTAATTAACGATGCTATTTTCAGACACGTTTCGTACAATATGAAGCAGTGCAGTATGGGAAAATACTGCACTTTTCTAATAATAAACATGAAGAAAAAAATAACAACAAAAAAGAACTTGTATTTACTGTAATATCTATGTATGACGTGTGCATTGTTAGAACCTGTTGTACTTGGTCTCCTTTCCAACTAGCCAACTTATCCAAAAAAAATAATTTATATAATTACGTAGTGTGAACTATCTAGGGAGAGATAATACTGCACTAACTTTCCGCACCATTTAACCACTTTCCACACCATTTAACCATTTACACATTCAAGGGTGTTTATTTCTGGTTATGACTATCACGTATGCAGCGGTTAAGTCGAATTGCATAAGTTCACCTCATCATTTAACAGTTATCACATTGAAGGGCGTTGTTTTCTTGTTATACTTATGACGTTAACAGGGGTGATGTCAAATTGCATTAGCTCTCCTCATCATTTAACCAGTTTCACATTCAAGGGTGTTATTTCTAGTTATATCTATGATTTTGCAGTGGTGAGGTTGAGCTGCATTATATCTCTTCTTCAATTGACCATTTTCACATCGAAGAGTGTTTATTTCTTGTTATACCCATGACGTGTTCAGCGGTGAGGTAGACTTGAATTAGCTCTCCTCATCACGTAACTAGTTTCACATTCATGGGTGTTTATTTCTTGTTATACCTATGACTTGTGCAGCGGTGAGGTCGATCAGCATTATGTCTCCTCATCATTTAACCAGTTTCACATTAAAGGGTGTTTATTTCTAGTTATATCTATGACGTTTGCAGTGGTGAGGTTGAGCTGCATTATATCTCTTCTTCAATTGACCATTTTCACATCGAAGAGTGTTTATTTCTTGTTATACCCATGACGTGTTCAGCGGTGAGGTAGACTTGAATTAGCTCTCCTCATCACGTAACTAGTTTCACATTCATGGGTGTTTATTTCTTGTTATACCTATGACTTGTGCAGCGGTGAGGTCGATCAGCATTATGTCTCCTCATCATTTAACCAGTTTAACATTGAAGGGTGTTTATTTCTTGTTATACCTATGATATATGCAGCGGTGAGGTCGATCAGCATTATGTCTCCTCTTCATTTCACCATTTTCACATTAAAGGGTGTTTATTTCTTGTTATACCTATGACATATGCAGCGGTGAGGTTGAATTGGATTATATCTCCTCATCATTCAACCAGTTTCGCATTGAAGGGTGTTTATTTCTTGTTATACCTATGACATATGCAGCGGTGAGGTCGATCTGCATTAGCTCCCCTCATCACTTAGCCATCTGTTTCATATTTAATAAGAGCGGCTCTCATAATGCCCAAGTGTGTATGGTGAGACAGTTAAATGAGTATGGTGAGGACATGTAAGTGTTTATGGTGAGGACATGTAAGTGTGTATGCTGAGGACATGTAAGTGTGTACGCTGAGGACATGTTGCACCATATTCATGAATGTTGTGTTTGTGTTCTTATAACGTATGTGATCTATTTAGGATAAGTAGTTAGGTGTTACATTAGCTGTCGTAAATCACTCGTTACTTTGCAAATTCCATGTCTAAGAACGCTTATTTCTTGTGACGTTTAAGCGTCATCTATATAAAATAAGGATGTGTTACACTTAGAGAACTGTATGTTCAGAAAGGTTAGATGTTAATTTCTAAGTATCATGTGTGTTGCTCTTATTCGTCTCTTCGTTTAGCTAAATCCATAATCAGTAACGTTTAATTCCTGCAATGGATATGTTGTGTGCCTTATGTAAGGTTTGGACGTATTTCACTTCACTTAGCCAGTTTAATATACGAAAAAGTGTATTTCTTGTAATGTCCGTGTCTGCAGGATGAGGACGTACTTCTTGTAATCTCCGTGTATGCAGGATGAGGACGTATTTCTAGTAATTTCCGTGTATGCATGATGAGGACGTATTTCTTGTAATGTCTGTGTATGCAGGATGAGGACGTATTTCTAGTAATGTCCGTGTCTGCAGGATGAGGACGTATTTCTTGTAATGTCTGTGTATGCAGGATGAGGACGTATTTCTTTTAATGTCCGTGTATGCAGGATGAGGACGTATTTCTTTTAATGTCCGTGTATGCAGGATGAGGACGTATTTCTTGTAATGTCCGTGTATGCAGGATGAGGACATATTTCTTGTAATGTCCGTGTATGCAGGATGAGGGCGTATTTCTTGTAATGTCCGTGTATGCAGGATGAGGACGTATTTCTTGTAATGTCCGTGTATACAGGATGAGGACGTATTTCTTGTAATCTCCGTGTATGCAGGATGAGGACGTATTTCTTGTAATCTCCGTGTATGCAGGATGAGGACGTATATTTCAATAGCACTATTTCGTGTTTTACCAGTTTCATATTCAAGAGAAGGCTTATTTTTTTGTAACGCCTAAATATGACGTGTGCAGAATATGTATAGCACGAGGTTTGACGTTTATTTAGTTTCATACTGACTAACGTTTATTTGATGTAATATTAGGGTGTGATATGTGTAATATTAGGGTGTGATATGTGTAATATTATGGTGTGATATGTGTAATATTAGAGTGTGATATGTGTAATATTAGCGTGTGATATGTGTAATATTAGGGTGTGATATGTGTAATATTAGGGTGTGATATGTGTAATATTAGCGTGTGATATGTGTAATATTAGAGTGTGATATGTGTAATATTAGAGTGTGATATGTGTAATATTAGGGTGTGATATGTGTAATATTAGGGTGTGATATGTGTAATATTAGGGTGTGATATGTGTAATATTAGAGTGTGATATGTGTAATATTAGCGTGTGATATGTGTAATATTAGGGTGTGATATGTGTAATATTAGAGTGTGATATGTGTAATATTAGGGTGTGATATGTGTAATATTAGAGTGTGATATGTGTAATATTAGGGTGTGATATGTGTAATATTAGGGTGTGATATGTGTAATATTAGGGTGTGATATGTGTAATATTAGCGTGTGATATGTGTAATATTAGGGTGTGATATGGGAAGGATTGCACTAGCTTTGCTTACAATTCTCTTCACTTAGCCAGTTTCATGTTCAGCAACTTTTTGTCACTATAAATTGCCACACTGTAGACATCGCAGCGATATGGCTGAGAAATAGCTAAAGTTATGTTAAAATCCAAATTACACACACACACACACACACACACACACACACACACACACAAACATGCATACATAATGTACAAGTGCATATTTGTATATGAGCGTGCATGTGAATTTTTATGCGTAAGTATATTTCTTTAGTATTCATTCAAATTTTGTACATGCTATATATTTGTTTTAATTTATGTATCAGAGTTGCCACTCTCTATGCAAGAAAAGATCATATAAGTATTATATTCTATGTATGATCTAGATTTTAGGTCTTAAACAACTATGGATAGCGAACGCCATGTGTGATGTGGCCTTGCAACAGGTGGTGTATTAACCGTGCATAGATTACCCAGAAGTTGTCCGCAGATACAGAAAGTTTGAGAAACATTGGTGTGTGTGTGTGTGTGTGTGTGTGTGTGTGTGTGTGTGTGGTGTTATAATCCCCTTTCACAATAATTACTGTTTTGTGTCGATTTAGTTGCTTTGAACATTGTCTTAGTCATTTATTCATTGCATTTTTATATATCCTTGTTCTGTTCCGTTTCACTTTTAATAATGACATATGTGGCTGACGTGTCATTTTAGCAATGCTTCAACAAATTTCTAATGGTCCATATTCTTAGAAAATGCACTTGCTTTATAACAAACAAGGAAATGGTACCCTTTATGACATGTCCTCAATCCGAATTGGTTTGTTCAAAATGCTTTGTTTCCGGGTCAGAAGTCGAGTGGATAAATCAGACATTAAAGACGTGATAAAATTACTCATCATTTACATATACAAATTAGAAACTTTGATTTCACTCAACCCAAAACTATTGGCTTTGTATGCGTTTTGCCAACTGTTATGCATTTGTTTTTGTAGAAAAAAATCTTTTTCGATGGAGGGGTTTGATAAGTCTTATGACTGGTAAATAGAATATATATTGAAATGATTACTATACATGACGAACAATGTTAAAAGTAATTGAACTTTATGGTTCAAGAAATTAATGGTAGTTTTTTTGACCTTGGTAAATATACTAAGGAAGCAATGCAAATATACACTCATTATAATAGTCAGAGTTTTGGGATTATCATTCCATCTTTGTACTGTATATTTCTCTGTAACATGTTAATTTATGTTAATTAGATGTAAGCTTACTAATTTAATTTTTAAATTTCAAGTTACCAATCGGCGAGGCATCGTTTAATTTTTATGTGGTAACAGGTGTCTTTTTATTTAGTGAAATACGGAAACAGTGCAGGCATTCGTATTTTAAATATGGTATTTACAAAATGACGCAGATCGGCTGAAAACAATTACCGGTAAAACTTAAAGTTCATTTTTTTTACAAGAAATCTGCATGTTAGTAAGATTAAATCTAAACAATTTTATTTTTATTGCTGTTGCCACGTAGGAACTATTGGACAAAAACAGAGATCGATCATCGGACTGGATTTGTAATGTAGGCCCTATTGCAACGTAAATCGTAAATCGTAAACCGTAAGCCTTTACATTGGAGCGCCGCCGCAGAACGCTCCAACGATGATATTTTTTTCGCGGGGAAAGATTAATATACTCTAGACAATATTCCAAAATGTCACCTATATGTATATGTAACTAATCACTAACTTTTTAATGATGCACAATCGCGTAACGCTACGACGAAGGATATTCATTAAAATCGATATTACTGTTTGTTGTATTTACACAACGCGAAAAAGGTGCTAATTTGAAACACCTTTTCCTTTTCAACACACCATCTCACCTAACACTCCAAATGCACCATCGCCATTATATCATTCCTGTTGTAACGCTGCATCGTCGCCATCGTAACAAAGTAACGTGGAGCTAAAACTTCAGTGTTACGTATCTTAACTATGTTATGACTTTAATCCTTGACAATTTGCACATCACATCTTGTACACTGAGCAGTCTTCAGATAGGATACTTATGAAAGTATGATAAATTGATAATAATCAACAAATTTACGGTAACAGACGATAGCGATGTGAGCTATGTGATATTATGTAACATATGGTGACTAATTTGTTACCGCCGAGTTATAGTGACCACGTTATTGAATTATCACCATATCTGAACATCACCCAAACCAGATTTGTTCAAAACTACGTAGTTTCATGTCAGTATAGAAAAGCTCTTATTCTGCTGGATGTACGGCTTTTATAACAACCAAAGCTATCTTAGCAAAGCAACAAAAAACAAATCGACGAATAACAGTCACTACTAACAGCTCTAGACTGAATCGTTTTAAGAAAACGATTGTCGTAAAACATTCTAATGCATTTTACGATGGGGATTGATTTAAGGCATAACAAGGCACCTACAAGAAATTTTTGGTCAAAATCCAGGCGCACAGCGTATCCTTTCAATTGATTTTAAATTATCTCTTTAAGAGGTCAGTCATCAGAGGTACACTCGCTTTGCCAATCTTGATACAAACGTATAATATTAAATTTTCGAGAGGTCATGGTTTCGAACCAGCCAAATCTTGTCAAAGACTTATAAACATGGTAATTACATGTCATTAACTATTTATCATGTATTCATATATTTCAAAAAGGTTTTTGACAGTGTGGTATGAGGCATTGTGGGCCACAATGAAGAAGAACAACATGGGTCAAAAGTTGACCAATACCATCCATCACGCAGCTGTACGCCAAAGCTACCAGTGCAGTAATTGATCAAGGTTCTGTGCAGGACTGGTTCAAGACAACAGCTGGGGTACATCAATGCTGTCTCCTGTCACCCACGCTTTTCAAAATCTACTTAAAATTCATCATGAGCGAAGCCCTGGAAAAGCACTGTGGGACGGTCAGCATTGGAGGGCTAACATCACCACCCTACGCTTTGCAGACGACATTGATGGGCGGGCTGGCAGAGAAGACGAGCTTGCCACCATAGTGAATAACCTGGATGAAACATCTTTCAGATTTGACATCGAGAAAACCGCCAAGAAGACAAAGCTAATGGCAAATAGTGGCAAACAAATATCAATCAAGATTAAAGTCAAAGGACAGGAACTGGAAACAGATGGCCAGTTCAAGTTCAAATATCTTGGTTCCATAATCACCGAAGAGGGATCGAGGGCAGAAATCTTGTCATGAGCAGCACAAAATACGGCAGCTATGTCCAAGTTAAGACCCATTTGGAGAGACAAGACTATCTGTCTGAAAACTAAATTCAGACTATTGAGAACACTAGTCATCTCAACCATTCTGTATTCGCGTGAGGCCTGGACCCTGACAGCAGAATTACAACGAAGAATACAGGCACTTGAAATTAGATGCTACAGAACCATCCTTGGCATCTCTTACATAGACCACACCACAAGTAAAGAAGTGCATAACACCATCAGGCACAAAGTAGGCCATTATGAAGACCTCCTCACGACTGTCAAAACGAAAAGGCTGAAATGGTATGGCCATGTCACTAGAGCCAACAGTCTATCCACAACAGTACTTCAGGGCATCGTCCAGGGTGGCGGTAGGAGAGGTAGACAGAGAAAAAAGTGGATCAACATCATATAATGGACGAGGAAAGGTTTGCGGAGGCACAGGCATTGGTACATTATTGAGACATGTGGAGGGAACTGGTCATATGTTCAGCAGCACAGTGCCTCAACCACCACACTAGGTCAAGAGACTGATGATGATGATGATGATGATGAAGTACTAACCTGTTAATGCGTCAAGTTATCATACTCTCTCTCTCTCTCTCTCTCTCTCTCTCTCTCTCTCTCTCTCTCTCTCTCTCTCTCTCTCTCTCTCTCTCTCTCTCTGTGATTTGGATTTTTAACGCAGCTTTAACATGTTCTCCGTCATATCGTTACGATGTCTGCAGTGTGGCAGTTTATAGTGATGTCAGATATGTAGCATGATGTCCCATCCTGACAGAAGCCCGACCAGTCCTAACACTAACCTCTTAATGCTGAACGTCTAGCAACGCAGCTGTTAGTACCATTTTTGTAAGTCTTTGGTATGACTCGACCTGGATTCGAACCCACGAACTCCCACGCTAGAGACGGATGCTCTAATTACTAGGTAGGTCACCGGAACGTTATATCATATTTAGTACTAACACGTTTTGTTGAAATTCGTTTTACAAGGTGAGTAACTCTAAACGACGCAATCATCGAATGGTAGCTTAAGTGAGCCCATCCTCTAG
The DNA here is from genome assembly GCA_030141615.1 of Unio pictorum. Classification (NCBI taxonomy): domain Eukaryota; kingdom Metazoa; phylum Mollusca; class Bivalvia; order Unionida; family Unionidae; genus Unio; species Unio pictorum. The sequence continues at coordinate 3,618,525 of JARLTB010000365.1, forward strand.
ATGCTGGTCTGTGTTCATCCAACCATGTTTTTAATAGTTCTGATTGTAACTTTATTAATTCGTCAAGAAAGAAATATTTCTTATCTTTCAGCTCTGTTAATTAAAATCGGTGACAATCAAGAAAACAGTGTATGTATTAACATAGTTTCCGCTCTAGCATACTATTAATGTTTTTTCACTTCGTCTAAATGTCTGTTTGTCTGGCAGTCAATTCAAAGCTATTCAACTCAACCACTCAGCAGAATATCTAATACGTTTTCTCAGAGTTTAACAAATCTAATTTTAAAAATCTCTTGGGTGTATTACTTATCCTTTTGACCATTTATTTCAAGTCGTATAGGAAATTTTTAAACAATGGAGTAAATCATTGAGATGGCAGAAATAATGAACACTGACAAACATAACAAGATAATTCATTACCTAATCATTGTCTAGCGTAGAGCTCGACCTTAACCTATAGAACTGCTGAGATACTGCGGGCATTGACTGTTTTACTTGTAAGTCGTGGAGAGTAACTCGACATTAACCTATATTATTTTCAACGTATGGGGTGCATTAACTGTCTTCGATAAGTCTAGGAGTGAGTTCCTCTAAGTTAATTAATGTCACTACTTGAGATATCGGCGACTTGGACTGGCCATGAAAAGTAAATTTATTACGTGACCTGTATCATTCATTAACACACAAAATCAGTGCTGTACAACATGCGGCCAGCGAGCTGATTTTAATAGCCCGCCAGAGCTCGTGCAATATTTTGTGCATTTATGTAAAAGAAGTCCATGGTTTACTTTCATAGTATATCTTCTTAGCCAGGTAAACAATTGTGAATAATGTTATATTCGTTGCTTTTAAGGTTTTTGCTGCGGCCTAGGCTTCAAGAAAAATATGTCAGTGGCATGGTCATGAATATCAAAAAGGTTCGACAGCAATGCACTAGATATTCGCTTAAAGGATGTGACCATTGCGCTGACATACCGGTAAAGTATACATGAAGATCTTGTCCATACGGCTAAAAAAAACAAGCTTTATTTTCATTGAGAGCGGCGTGTTCATTCATACCAAGCTAATTTAACTTTAATATCTATCTATCTATCTATCTATCTATCTATCTATCTATCTATCTATCTATCTATCTATCTATCTATCTATCGATGTGTTGTTGTTTTAAGGTGTAGACTTTGAAACACTTATAACTTTGAAAAACGTATCTTGGATATTATAATCACCCAAATGTAAACAAAATTACAACTTTTTTAAAAACTGCATATGTTCATTATTTTAAATACCATAGTTCATACAAGGAACTTATTTCGAAATTGTAGAATTATTCATCATTTAAACAATTTATACATCTTACGTAGTGGAAATCTGCCTTCATGAATGATAAATGATATGAGCAATACGTGTTTAATTGTCAACTTAGAGAATTACAAATAAGGAAACAACTAATAAATTATATATTTTTTCTTTTTTTCTTTCTTTCTCATTTTCGTATATTCATTTTGTGCTAATTTAATGTGCTAATTTATTTAACGGTAAAACTAATTTTCAGGGAAGGATAACTATGCTTTCCCGTTCACAGCAGAGAGAGAGAGAGAGAGAGAGAGAGAGAGAGAGAGAGAGAGAGAGAGAGAGAGAGAGAGAGAGAGAGAGAGAGAGAGAGAGAGAGAGAGATTCCGTGCGGAATGGCTGGCAATGTGCATGCATAATTCTTCTTCATGACAATTTAAGTACGTGTTGTTCCAAGTCTATAAAGTGTATCACCACGGCCAAATATCTCTATAATTACAGATAACAACAAGATGGATACTGTTGAACTCTGGTCCCATTCCAAGCGGATCCCAAGCACTAAGCACTGCATCTCCATAACTTGAACCATACATTAGGGGAAGACGCGCGGACAGGCGAATGACACCAGCACATCTCTTGTAAGATGGCGGATCGGTATTTGCATTGGCGCACGTGACACTGCATGGTCGACCACATTTATCATGGGCAGACAATATGGCCTCCGATGTGCCCGAACCAGGATTCTTAACTCCTATGTAAACTACCGTGGAACCATACGGCTGGCGTACATCGGATAATACATAATCGACGTACGTTCCATAATAAGTCAAACCGTCTGAACGTACATAGATCTGACCAGCTCCCGAAGGGTCGAGGCCGCAGTTTGGATATGCTTTAAGATCTTCACTTTTTACATACGAATGCAAGTTGGAATAGAGAAACGGTGAATATATATCTTGAACGTACTGCACTTTGCCTTTTTGAATAGGATACGAGTGAAAGTGATATCCATTGGGCCTGACGTAAGCAATTTGAATTGGAATGAACACCCAGCTGTCGATATCATTTTTACCATTTATAAAGTATGTGTTTTGCATTGTCCCGCTTATAGCCCCCGTACACGATGACGGCGTCTCCAATACCAGGGAGCTTCTTTTTCGACGTGGACGTTGTGTTGATGACGTCGGCGATGTTGCAATTTCGCTGCGCGTTTTAGAGACACATAGGTCGCGATTGATGTCACATTTGAGGTAAAGAGATCCACAGTCGGGTCTGACACGGGTACAGGACGGTGACATTTCGTATGTGTACCATGCGTCGGTCCAATAATTGGCATAGCCATCACTTGCTCGATGATGAGGAAATGCGTGCATTTCTCGCTGAGGCGCATGATCACCAACAACGTTTGGATAATTAGCTTCAGGGTTAATTCCACATACTGTCAACTGACGTAGCCGGAAGAGTTCCCATACGTAGTCTACAAAAGCATGATGCAGGAAAAACACTGGATCAAACGCAGCAGTATCTAATATTTCCATGTTGCCTCCAACCCAGTTGTGTACCCTGTTGTGATACATCTCGAGATTATATATACCAGTCTCACGTGGGAATGTTATCTCCGAGGTGTCACACCGGGTTAGTACTGTATCAACGTCTTGTTTGGACATCAGAGCTCCCTGATGACCTGTATTACGTATAAGAGGAGACCCGTTGACGACCCAACCGGAGAACGGACCTGACCACACGACTCCATCACCATTGCCAAGGAAAGTAGCTGACCATAAGACTGATTGAGTCGGATCGCTGAGTGGGAAATCCAATGTGTAGTCCCAAAAGGGCAAAGACAGGGAGTTGTCATATCTTCGAACGGCTTCTTCAAAGCTGTAATTTAAACATATTCATCGTTAGCTTTTGAAAACCAAGAAGAACAAGAAAAAAGACCGTAACGGACCATGACATCAGTTTATTTAAAATATACTAGGAAGGTAAATAATGGCAAATTTTAAATTCGTAACTCATTCAGACAAAATGAAACACGTACTGTCGTGACACGATGTGACAGCAATGTATCAACGTTTTATAATTTAATGGGCATAGTGGTTCCATGGATATATTTTTATACGGTCATGTGCATATTATGGTATATCATGAATATATCTTTATACGGTCATGTGCATATTATGGTATATCATGGATATATCTTTATACGGTCATGTGCATATTATGGTATATCATTTGAATTTACGTCTTTTATAAAGAAAATCTGAATGATCTAAAACAAATTTAAATTCTGCTTCAAATGTTTTATCTACACGTTCAGGGAAATGTGGAAGAAATTATTTTTTAAAGTATCCAGGGGATTTTATGGCAGGCCAGTACAGTCCTGGCTATATAGTGCCAATTATAAGTTAAGTTCCAAAAACGTTAAATATATAAACATTCTGCAGAATAGATATTTAGGAGTGAAAACACATGCAAATAAACGTAAGGTTATTGTGGCACGCGACTAAAAGTAAATATTTTATTTCTGAAAGCATCTATAAAATTAAAAGCAAATAATTAAATTTTTAAATGGTGTATGAAATAAAGAATTAAGGTAATCTTTAAAAATTTTGTTTCAGAAAAGACAAGAAATCTTAACATGAGAGAGACAGACAGACAGACTTAATGTTTCTTTAAATTCAGTCATATCGCTACAATGTCTACATTGTAACAGCTTACAATGATGTCTAGCGCTGGGACATCATGTCTCAGACTTGTAGCTCGATGTCCCACCAATCACATTATCATGACATCAGGTCGTCCAGTCCTAACACTAACCTCCTAATGCCCAACCTCTATATAGGCAACTGTTAGTACCATTTATATAAGTCTTTGGTATGACTCAGTCGGGCTTCGAACCTGTGGCGTACGCATCCGAGGCGTACGATCTAACCACTAGCCCACCGGAGCGGTCCGAAAGAGTAAGGAAATTTTCTGCAGGTTTAAAATGATGGAACTGATTAGCCTCTAATGGCTTCTAATAATACGAAAGTAGGTTGCCAAATAACATACAATCACAATTCTACTGACCAACACACACATACTAACCAACACTGAGCAGAATGTAAAAAAAAAAAAGAGAATAAAATAGAATTTAAACCCGTTTTAAACATAACTAAAAGCCTTTTACTATTTTGATAACCCGAATATCCATAGCAGTGATGTGTTAGGCGGTAAAATAGTAGGAATTTACTCTCTATGCGCACAAACACATTTATTAAGTAGCACCTACGAGGAGGAGTGTGTCGTAAGTTTTAGTTGTAAATTATCAAAAATACAGATGGATATAGAATAATATCGCTTCTAACGTGAACATTTTAAAACTACATTCACTGACCAGCGCCCACTCGACCACTGAAGAAAGTAAAATCATATAATTACAAGTGCATAGACATCTGCTGACCAATTCCTTGTCAGCTACAAATCGACACCTTCTGTTCTACTGACCAACACATACTTACTAACCAAACTTTGAACGGACCATCACCGGCTCATCTACTAACCAACTTATGGCATGTTTAAAAGAAAAAGTCTGAAATAGGAGTTAAACAAAACTAATTCCTCTACTACCCTTAAACTCGTTTAACTTCTCTACTACCACAACCCCATTAACAAAACTAATTCCTCTACTACCCTTAAACTCGTTTAACTTCCCTACCACCACAACCCCATTAACAAAATTACTACAGTTATAATCCCTATAATCCTTGCAGTACAGAACAAAGAAAGATATAGCTAGGAGTGTAAACACAAAATATATTGAAAGGGAGGAGTAGTGACATGCACAAACATACTATTACTTCTGAAATGTGTAGGAGAGAGAGAGAGAGAGAGAGAGAGAGAGAGAGAGAGAGAGAGAGAGAGAGAGAGAGAGAGAGAGAGAGAGAGAGAGGCTTACTACGCTAGATAAATTCTGTGCCAACCAAGAAAATTTGGCCCGTGATGAAACTGACCCAAATTTGGTCCACTGTGTATGCGTGCAAAAGTGTCATATTCACCGTTCTGGAAAAATTCAACCCGAGATTTAAACATCAATGGAAGCACCGAAATAAGAACAAGGTTTGAAGCAAAGTAGCTGAGAAATCGCTTCGTATACATGCATCTTGGTGTATGTATGTATGTATGTATGTATGTATGTATGTATGTATGTATGTATGTATGTATGTATGTATGTATGTATGTATGTATGTATGTATGTATGTATGTATGTACGTACGTACGTACGTACGTACGTACGTACGTACGAACGAACGAACGAACGAACGAACGAACGAACGAATGAATGAATGAATCTATGGATAGATAGATGGGTGGATAGATGTATGGAAGTATTCTCTTAACGTTCATAATTTATTTTTATCTGCGACGCAATTAAAAAATTTCTTTATATTAAATGGTACTGTCAATTTTATTTATGATTAATGAAATATTTCCAATTTACAACGACGTATAGGACCGGGTGACACATGAGCAGCCTTCCCTAAATTCATGTTAGTTTTTATCATTTGAATAATTTACTTTTAATACGATATTTTAAAACAGTTTATTTGGAAATCTTGGAATGAAGCCATTAGGAATTCCAAGTTTCAATGTATACAGTAAAAATAATTTAATAAAGATATTTTGTTATTAAATGTCTCGACGTCGGTGGAGATCCTATGGAGTGGTTCTTGGAAAGTTCAGTAACACACTTAAGAAAAAGAAAGTGGGAAGGTCGTTGAAAAGTAAGCTATTAGATGTGTTTTGAAATATGGAAAATAGACAATGTCATTTTACTATTTCATCTTTGTCAACAGCATGCTAAAGTGATTGCGAGGGTCCAGAAATCACCTTAATTTTACTCCAAAAACTTAACCCTGCTCCAACACGGAACAATTATTTTATATCTGACGCTACTTTATTCCATAGCCCTGCTGAAATGAGCGAATTGTGTTTAACACCTTGAACTCTGAGTCATTTCCTAAATGTCACTATCAGTGCATGACAAAGTTTGAGGCCTGCATGTCCTTGATGTTAGCGATACAATGATAATGTGGTGCAAACAATCTTTTCGTGGAATAGATCAAAGATTTTAAAAAGCAGTTAAATAATTGATCCACGACTTTTCGGCAATGAGGCTAGGCAAAGTTTAATTTCTTCCTAGAATATGTTTAAAAATACAATGGTTAAATGTCGGCATATTAAAATCACGAATTATGTTTTAATTGTTCTTTGAGAGCTGAGCAGTTGCATATTCTACTAATTGAGGATTCTATATAATGTCCCTAAATTATGATAGGCTGTGTGCATAGCAACTAGCCTATGCCATTACCACGTGGTGCCAGCCAATTGCATGTTTCAATAGAGAATGCTCTGTAACCGTGCAATCCCAACAGAACTGTTTAAATCTCTGACAGTGATTGCACGTGGTCTACGGAAACACGATCTCGTTAAAAATATGCACGTAACATGATAAATTATTTTTTCCTTGTCTAAATCTTACAACATGTGATCACGTATAAAAAGGTACAGTTCCATCTAATAGTGGGGGAAATGCTGTTTTCAAGATGCATTCTGTAAGTACAAATTAAATTAAATCCCAAACGTGTTTATTTGTACAAGGAATAAGCAAACGTGGCGTACAGTCAACAATTGATGAATAAAGCAACATAACTCATTTGACGTTAATTTAAATTAAAACCTCAACAGAGCACACATTGTTTTATCACTACCAATAATACGAAAACAAGCCAACAAATAAACAGACGAAAAGCAAAATAAAAAAACAAAACATAAACATTAAGTAATTTTTTTAGAAAGGTGTCCCCTAAAAATATTTTTTATAAAACGTCGTCTGAGCAGAACATCCAATGTACACAACCGAGACCCAACTCTACCGAACCCATATACCGACATAAATACATGAGCTAAAATAATCAAGATAAGAAATCTCTTCCGTTTATCAAAACTGCTTGAGGTAATCAGTTCAGAATTGCAAATAATAGAATGAAAAAAAAAAAAGAAACGATATAGAATAATATTCCAGAGTTACGTCCCTGTTAACTTTTAAAGGACCTAAAACCTGTGTGAAACTAAATAATGAGAAGTAAATGACATCTTGTTTTTTGGAATATAAAGTAATAGTTTGGAAACGTGAGACTATGTCATGTCAACATATCAGCCGTTACGAGTATTTGATAAACTTTTTCAAATGTTTGTACGCGTTCAGTATGAATTTAATTCGGTTTATTATTATTATTATTATTATTATTATTATTATTATTATTATTATCAGCCGTTAAGAGTATTTTATAACAATTTTCAAATGTTTTGACGCATTCATTATGAAATTAGTTCGGTTTATTATTATTATCATTATTATTATTATCATTATTATTATCATTATTATTATTATTATTATCATTATTATTATTATTATTATTATTATTATTATTATTATTATTATTATTATTATTATTATTATCAGCCGTCAAGAGTATTTGATAAACTTTTTCAAATGTTTGTACGCGTTCAGTATGAATTTAATTCGGTTTATTATTAATCTAGTCATTAAAGTAAAATATGGAATATTCCATAAAACGGTTATTCAACTTTCCTGCACTTAATGTCCATTTAGCGCTGAGTATTCACATGATGATATGTTATTTATACCATATATTACGTGGTGCGAGATTCACATTCTGTCATGTAACTCTCAGTGTTCCGTAATAAGTACTCTAATTTGTGAAATGTCAGTAGAAAATATGCAACGAAATTATATGTTGCTTGAAACGTAAGTAACAACTGACAAAAACATCGACCTGTGTTTGGAAAACATGGAGCCGTTAAATTGTGTGGATACATTATTATTAATTTATATGTAATATTCTGTTATGTATTTCATATGTCAATCAATTGATCTACACTAATAGATACATAATTTCCAGTGAATAATTCTAATAATCATTTAATAAATTCTTTAATTCATGCCTAAGGTTCATTGTATGCCAACCACAATCCAGACGGCTCATGGCTCGACTAACCATTATCGAGGCGTCATAGGGGTCGACTTCTTCTTTATCTTTTTTAGAATGAAACGTATAAATCTTTCATTGTCAACTGAATTTTTTTTCCTGCAGTAAAAAAGCTTTACATTCCAGATGAATGATGGTCATTGTTCAGAAATAGGCTATAAAAGTGAAGGAAAATTGGTTCTCACGTTATTTTTTTTTACCAATTTGCATAAGACAGTTATTTACAATCACAACTTTGTTTCATTTCATCAGAACCGACATTTAATTAATATTCTACCCTTTACATGCACATCGATAGTCAATTTTTGTCATTTTCGAGCCTGTACCGTTTCTGTGTCGTTAATAATCTCAGACCTAAGAAAATAACGATGGATTGGTGTTGCATCGTTTCTGTGTCGTTAATAATCTCATACCTAAGGAAATAACGATGGATTGGTGTTTAATCGTTTCTGTGTCGTTAATAATCTCATACCTAAGAAAATAACGATGGATTGGTGTTGCATCGTTTCTGTGTCGTTAATAATCTCATACCTAAGGAAATAACGATGGATTGGTGTTTTATCGTTTCTGTGTCGTTAATAATCTCATACCTAAGGAAATAACGATGGATTGGTGTTTTATCGTTTCTGTGTCGTTAATAATCTCATACCTAAGGAAATAACGATGGATTGTTGTTGCATCGTTTCTGTATCGCTAATAATCTCATACCTAAGAAAATAACGATGGATTGTTGTTGCATCGTTTCTGTGTCGTTAATAATCTTATACCTAAGAAAATAACGACTTTGTTGCATCTTACCGTGACCGAGGCTCTGGTTCCATTTATTAGTACGAGTAATACCAGTGTAATACTTATCTCATACCAGTTTTTCACGAAACATCGTGAGTAAATGACAAAAGACCGATCAATCAACATGTTAGGATTTGATGGATATGAGTTAGGGTGGGGTGAAGTATATGATGATATAACACACTAGTTAATCTCTTATTATTGTAACAATATACATGCGGAACAATCGAACTTAATTTTATACAAGCACGCAAAAATAGACATAAAATTACATGCGTGTACAAACATATGAAGGCATTGTCACCATTACATCTTAAAAGATTCTTCATATTTCATGTTCAAACATAGTTTACTAATGCTGTACACAAGTTAATTGCTAAAAGAAATTGTGGTCATCATTCAAGGATTTTTTTTTTTTTTGGGGGGGGGGGGGCTACCAAAGCGCTAAGGATGATGAATGATGTGGCATTTAAATGATGACATATATACGCCCATGAAAGTATTTTTGGAGAATTTACCGATGTGTTGTTGTTTTAAGGTGTAGACTTTGAAACTTATAACTTTGAAAAACGTATCTGGCATATTACATTAACCCAAATGTAAACAAAATTAAAACTTTTTTAATAACTGTATATGTTCATTATTTTAAATACCATAGTTCATACAAGGAACTTATTTCGAAATTGTAGAATTATTTATCATTTAAACAATTTATCCATCTTACATAGTGGAAATCTGCCTTCATGAGTGACAAATGACATGAGCAATAAGTGTTTAATTGTCAACTTAGAGAATTGCAAATAAGGAAACAACTAATAAATTATATATTTTTTCTTTTTTTCTTTCTTTCTCATTTTTGTATATCCACTTTGTGATAATTTTGTGCTAATTTATCTAACGGTAAAACTAATTTTCAGGGAAGGATAACTATGCTTTCCCGTTCACAGAGGAGAGAGAGAGAGAGAGAGAGAGAGAGAGAGAGAGAGAGAGAGAGAGAGAGAGAGAGAGAGAGAGAGAAGCAACTATATTTAGCGATTGTATGGACCAGATGTATTCATGAATGTCAGCAATTTGATTCATCTATCAATAGAATTTCAATGTGTTAAGTTCTGAGTGATCTATGTTGAGCTAATATTTTCTTTGTGTTAAGTTCTGAGTGATCTAATGTTGAGCTAATATTTTCTTTGCTAAAAGAATTATGTTATTCTCTTACTTCATTAACATCTTCTCCTGCCAACTATATGTCATCATAAATTATTATTGGTTGCTTGTTTGTAGTTTTTGTCTCCTCATATTGAAATGTTTTCGTCTCTGTATTTTTATCAGCATTTCATTTAGTGATTCCTTATATTTCCTTCTCTTGTCCAGAATTAGGCTTTGGCTCACTTTCTTTTTTTGTAGCTATATAGTTAGGTAACATATTCAATTTCTCTAGCCCTTGTTTGAAATTTCTATTATTTCTTTGCCTAATTAAAAAAATCTTTACTTATGATAAGATTTAATTGATAATTTGCTCATGCTCGGTACGTTTGTTGTATTCATTAAGTGGTTGTTAAGGAGTTTTGAAGTTTCAGCAATTATATCGTCTGTAGTTTTATCCTTATATTAATAATTATTCTAAAGGTCGTCACATCCTCATGATCCTCTGATATAGGAGTGTCAAATTGAGTTCCACCAACGTTTGCCATTTTACACTAAAATTAATGAAATCTTCGTAAAATCTTGAAGTGGACTTTATTGCGATAAACATATAAGTGAGAGACGCAAAGCTATAAATATAAGCATTCCAGCAATACAAAGCTTTAAATATAAGCATTCCAGCAATACAAAGCTTTAAATATAAGCATTCCAGCAATACAAAGCTATAAATACAAGCAGTCGAGCAATAAAAAGCTATAAATATAAGCATTCCAGCAATACAAAGCTTTAAATATAAGCATTCCAGCAATACAAAGCTTTAAATATAAGCATTCCAGCAATACAAAGCTATAAATATAAGCATTCCAGCAATACAAAGCTATAAATACAAGCAGTCGAGCAATACAAAGCTATAAATATAAGCAGTCGAGCAATACAAAGCTATAAATATAAGCAGTCGAGCAATACAAAGCTATAACTATAAGCAGTCGAGCAATACAAAGCTATAAATACAAGCAGTCGAGCAATACAAAGCTATAAATATCAGCAGTCGAGCAATACAAAGCTTTAAATATAAGCAGTCGAGCAATACAAAGATATAAATACAAGCAGTCGAGCAATACAAAGCTATAAATACAAGCAGTCGAGCAATACAAAGCTTTAAATATAAGCAGTCGAGCAATACAAAGCTATAAATACAAGCAGTCGAGCAATACAAAGCTTTAAATATAAGCAGTCGAGCAATACAAAGCTATAAATATAAGCAGTCGAGCAATACAAAGCTATAACTATAAGCAGTCGAGCAATACAAAGCTTTAAATATAAGCAGTCGAGCAATACAAAGCTATAAATATAAGCAGTCGAGCAATACAAAGCTATAACTATAAGCAGTCGAGCAATACAAAGCTATAAATATAAGCAGTCGAGCAATACAAAGCTATAAATATAAGCAGTCGAGCAATACAAAGCTTTAAATATAAGCAGTCGAGCAATACAAAGCTATAAATATAAGCAGTCGAGCAATACAAAGCTATAAATATAAGCAGTCGAGCAATACAAAGCTATAAATACAAGCAGTCGAGCAATACAAAGCTATAACTATAAGCAGTCGAGCAATACAAAGCTATAAATATAAGCAGTCGAGCAATACAAAGCTATAAATATAAGCAGTCGAGCAATACAAAGCTTTAAATATAAGCAGTCGAGCAATACAAAGCTATAAATATAAGCAGTCGAGCAATACAAAGCTATAACTATAAGCAGTCGAGCAATACAAAGCTATAAATACAAGCAGTCGAGCAATACAAAGCTATAAATATAAGCAGTCGAGCAATACAAAGCTATAAATACAAGCAGTCGAGCAATACAAAGCTTTAAATATAAGCAGTCGAGCAATACAAAGCTATAAATATAAGCAGTCGAGCAATACAAAGCTATAACTATAAGCAGTCGAGCAATACAAAGCTATAAATACAAGCAGTCGAGCAATACAAAGCTATAAATATAAGCAGTCGAGCAATACAAAGCTATAAATACAAGCAGTCGAGCAATACAAAGCTTTAAATACAAGCAGTCGAGCAATACAAAGCTATAAATATAAGCAGTCGAGCAATACAAAGCTATAAATATAAGCAGTCGAGCAATACAAAGCTATAAATATAAGCAGTCGAGCAATACAAAGCTATAACTATAAGCAGTCGAGCAATACAAAGCTATAAATACAAGCAGTCGAGCAATACAAAGCTATAAATATCAGCAGTCGAGCAATACAAAGCTTTAAATATAAGCAGTGGAGCAATACAAAGATATAAATACAAGCAGTCGAGCAATACAAAGCTATAAATACAAGCAGTCGAGCAATACAAAGCTTTAAATATAAGCAGTCGAGCAATACAAAGCTATAAATACAAGCAGTCGAGCAATACAAAGCTTTAAATATAAGCAGTCGAGCAATACAAAGCTATAAATATAAGCAGTCGAGCAATACAAAGCTATAACTATAAGCAGTCGAGCAATACAAAGCTTTAAATATAAGCAGTCGAGCAATACAAAGCTATAAATATAAGCAGTCGAGCAATACAAAGCTATAACTATAAGCAGTCGAGCAATACAAAGCTATAAATATAAGCAGTCGAGCAATACAAAGCTATAAATATAAGCAGTCGAGCAATACAAAGCTTTAAATATAAGCAGTCGAGCAATACAAAGCTATAAATATAAGCAGTCGAGCAATACAAAGCTATAAATATAAGCAGTCGAGCAATACAAAGCTATAAATACAAGCAGTCGAGCAATACAAAGCTATAACTATAAGCAGTCGAGCAATACAAAGCTATAAATATAAGCAGTCGAGCAATACAAAGCTATAAATATAAGCAGTCGAGCAATACAAAGCTTTAAATATAAGCAGTCGAGCAATACAAAGCTATAACTATAAGCAGTCGAGCAATACAAAGCTATAAATACAAGCAGTCGAGCAATACAAAGCTATAAATATAAGCAGTCGAGCAATACAAAGCTATAAATACAAGCAGTCGAGCAATACAAAGCTTTAAATATAAGCAGTCGAGCAATACAAAGCTATAAATATAAGCAGTCGAGCAATACAAAGCTATAACTATAAGCAGTCGAGCAATACAAAGCTATAAATACAAGCAGTCGAGCAATACAAAGCTATAAATATAAGCAGTCGAGCAATACAAAGCTATAAATACAAGCAGTCGAGCAATACAAAGCTTTAAATACAAGCAGTCGAGCAATACAAATCTATAAATATAAGCAGTCAAGCAATACAAAGCTTTGGAAAAGTCTAAGAAGAAGCATATAAAACAAGAATTAAACATTAAAAGGGTAAATGGGGAAAACAAAAAACCGCTAGTCAAATTAAGAAAGAATACGCTTTTGTAAAATGGTAGACTAGCTGTATTATCGAAAGCATTTTACGATGTATTATTACTAGCTGTTTGATATATCTGATGCGTAATCTTCTAGACGAAACAAATTACATGCGTAATTTAAAGAATAACTAAATGCAACAATCGGAAATATATATTTCTCTAGGTTTTTCTCATTAAGGTTTGTATTAACTCTTTCAGCATTAACTACAATCTTAATAACATTTAACAATATAAATTTCTAATGCCAAGGAGATGAAAGTTAGAGTAGGGAAGAGGAGCAAACAACCACATCAAGTTCAAGATTAAACAAATAAAACACAAAAAGAGATAAAGATATTTTAAAAAGACACAAAAAATAACAGCAAATAAATGTGTACTGGATGTTATGCATCAAGAAGAAAAATAAATATTAAAAAGTCACACATATTAAGGATAATCAGATGTGTATTAAATGTAATGCAATTGACGGATTTGTTTCTTGAACAGTTGCAGGAACAACTGTCGCCCTAGATATTATACATGTGTACGACATAGATAAACTTGAACAAATAAAAGAGATCGACGTATTTTATTAAAGATGGTACACGAGAGAATCTATAATTCAGTTTTACAGCTTTTTATTTTTTAATGTACTCTTCTTATTCGTTTCGTGATGTCATTTACTTAATTTTATACCCATTTTCACTAGATCACGTGTATCTTGTGTTTGACCAGTGCAAATTCTCGTTCTGCTGATTTGAATCAGAAAAGTAACAGATGCAGTGGACTAATATGTCTGTATCTTTCATAAAGCAAAGATCTCTACAATATTACTAACAAGCTATTTACAGTTCTCTTTCATATAGAATATGCCCATCATTTTTAAAAACTGTCATTTAAATCATCTGTTGAAGAAAGCAATGCTTGATCATACTGACTTAAAAACAACACTAGTACTGCCTCAGGTTCATGTAAAAAAAATCTTAGATAAAGTTCATGTGTCCCAATTAGTCTTTCAACTGAGTTTAAATAGCCTCTTTTTAGAAATGCACAGTCTACATATCGCTCTCAACATATTACCGAACATGCCCATCTGAAAGTAGGTAACCCCCTTCATATGCTTTCGTTTGTGGAAAACTTACATTCCTCACCCGCCTTGACTTGCCTGCAGCATTTGACAAAACATACCATGATATATTGCTTCATCGTCGTCAATATGCATTTGTAATACAGCCTTAATATGGTTCAAGTCGTACTTAGTCGACAACATTACTCTCTCATTACACTAACATAGCATGAACATATGCAAGTCTGCTAATTTGCAGCTCAGAACCTTCAACACTTTCAATTTTCCTCAAATATTTTGGTTGTTTCTGTGAACATTCTGTATATATGAGTGTAATTTGGAAGAGCTAATTTATTCATAGCTTTACAGGTTTCGTTTATATATCTTATTTAAATAAATTTATGCACATCGTTGTTACATAATGTATGTATATATATATATATATATATATATATATATATATATATATATATATATATATATAGCAAATGGTTACCCACGTCACAAGCACAAATACTTCGATATTTGTATTAGTTACAAAGTGTAGTAGATTGCTCAGTTAACCAAACTGTCAGTTCATAGTACTGTCTCTTCTTAATTTGTTCTTAAATTAATTATACTTGTGTAACAAATTTTCTTTTCAGAATCGTAATCTTAATTCTAAAGAGACTTCTGAAATAATCATTCATTTCAAACGTAATGTTAAATTTTAAATGAGCTAATTTGTAAAAGCAAAGGTGCTTCAATTTTAATGAGCTATTATATATATATATATATATATATATATATATATATATATATATATATATATATATATATATATATATATATATATATAAGTTCTCTTTAGTACATAGCTTACAAATATATTATACAAGAAAGTGTGCATGTGTTTACTTGTTGTTTAAGTATCGGGGCTAAAACCTTAAGATATGGAAAGTTGTTTTTAAACTGTAATGTCAAATTTATAGAGTTTTCACTTACCAGCTCTAATGAGTGTCAGTGCAAAGAAAGAAGAACAGGGCCAGACCCAAGTTTTTCAGAGGGGGGGAACTTGCTATTGGGTTAAGCGAAGGCGCGAAGCGCCGAGCCTTCTAGGGGGGGGGGGTCCGGGTGCATGCTCCCACGGAATTTTTTTTTTTCAAGGATGCAAAATGGTGCAATCTGGTGCTATCTGAACCTTGAAAAGGGATCTAACAAAAGTGACTAAACACTGCAATGTATTAAAAACACTATAAAAATATTATAAATAAATAAATAAATAAATAAATAAATAAATAAATAAATAAATAAATAAATAAATAAATTAAAAAATTCGGAACCCCCTTTGCACATATTTTATCAAAAGCAGTGAATAGGTTTTTTTTAAAGGGCGGGGGGGGCGTGCCCCTTGGGCCCCTATAGCAGGTCCGGCCCTGAAGAAATTAGATCATTAGCATATATAGGCAACATAAACTAAAGAAAACTTGCCAAAGATTCCATAAATAAATTTAATGAATCTGTTGAAAAGAGAAAACGTCGGTAACATGCCACAAAACGTGCAAGAGGGTTCTGGCCGTCGTGGATTCATAGGTATCCATGGTTAGGAAAAATGACCCAGAGTTCTGCAGACCTGCATGTACTATACCATCAATATTGCTTTTATCATTTTAATTATTGGCATAACATTTTTAAAGATAGGAGGAAAACAAAATAATCTGTCTGTTGTAAAATAAATATAAAAAATTTAAGAAAACATAAGACATTTTATTTTACCTTTAAAGTATACTTTATTTTGGCATGTGATAATTGTTTCCATTACATTATTTATGTTCATGACAGTCATCGTTGGATGAATCAAATGCATGTTATTGTCATTAACAGAACTATCATAATTGATTCAAGTCATATGATATGTGCAACGTATGAGAGAGAGAGAGAGAGAGAGAGAGAGAGAGAGAGGAGAGAGAGAGAGAGAGAGAGAGAGAGAGAGAGAGAGTACCCTTTTCATCACATTTAGCACGGAATGGTATGCGGTCCTTTCGGAATCAGTTAATCGCCTGTACTCCTTCCGTACCCGAAAACCGGTTGGAGGGCTAAGGTTGATGTCAGACTGACGTTTGCCTCGGAAGTGGTTATCGAAAATCCGCCGTTTCAAAAATGTTAGGTAATGAATATCAAAGTCTGTTAAATTGGTCCATTCCCACTTGATCTTATCTAAGTGAAAATAATAGCTGTTGACGCAATGCCGGTTTAAGGAATGACCCACAGCGTTCGTTAGATTGCATTTCTGATGAAAATAGTTAAAGCATGAAGTCATTTCTTGCGGCATGGGAAGGAACTCGAGATAAGCGTTGGTTGACGTCACGCATTCAAGTAAGATAAGAACAAATAAAAAGAATGCAAGAGCCATTGATGTCACTGAAAAAAGACAAAATATTAAACGAATTATTGATTTAAAAATGGATGAAAATATCAAACGATCGACCAGGAATTTATTTTTGTTAGGAGGTTGTGTGATTCACATTCAAGTCATTTTAAAGGATGAAGTGTATTCGTTTAAATCCCAGTCTATTTGTATTTCCCTACCGATTTCAATAACGGAAATCAATAATGAGATTTTAATTTTTTTAAAAACAAAACAGTTAATTATTTCATTAATTGATTTATCATTTCTAGCAGACATTGACCAGATGGACCTAACATTGTCGTTGTCTGCTTGTATCATACAAAACAGAGTTACATACTAACAGGGTGCCATACTGAGAGTCTATAATAGTGATAGGAGAGGATTTGGGGATAATGGAAGTCCTAGTCTAAAAGGTCTTGGGACCTAATAGGGACACATTTTATAAGGACCATGGGACTTATCCTTAATATAGAGATCATAAGAATGGAACAGGTGAGGTGACGTCACAGTACTAACTAGTTCAGCTGGTGGGTAGTAGGTGGCGCGTAAGTTAAGCAAGTGCAGTGAATGGCAGGTAGCGGGTAGTGGTTTCAGCTAGTGCATACACTATACCAATAAAACAACGTTTCGTGGGGCGGTTAAACAAACAAACAAACAAGGATACACATCTATGAAAAAGAAAAAACAAATCTTTTCGAGGCATATGAGTGGCCCTGACAAGTGTCTGGTTTTCTTCTAATTTCTTCAATTCCTCCATCATATTCTTATTTTCTGCCATATACTCTTTGTCTTCTTCTTTTCATTCTTTTCTTCTTCCGGTTTTTCCTTATCCTCTTCCTGTTACTTCCTCTTTTCCTTTTCCTTTCCTATTTTCTTTTTCAATCCATTCCCTCATTTTTTTCTGTCCTCTTCATCCTCCTTTTAATCTTTCATCTTTTACCTTCTTTATCAGTTTACTTAACCTCTCCTTTGCCTTCCTTATTTTAGTTATCTTCATCCTTATTTTAGTTATCTTCATCCTTATTTTAGTTATCTTCAGTTTGAGACGGCGGTAAGTATAACTATAACCATTACTCAGTCTCACCAACATTTCCTCCACCATCCCAATAACATCAACCACTTCTTGCAGCTTGTTCATTTTTTCCAAACGATTGCTTGCCATTTTCTGTGTGAGTATTCTTGGTAGAATGGTGCGAATGAAGGACGCATGACTTTATATATGTAAAAATGGTCATGAAGGAAAACATCCCTTACACTCACTTCACATATTATCTACTATCTATACAGAAAGGAATGGTAAAATTCCAATATATACCATTAAAAAAAACAATATTTGCTATCCACACAGAAAGGAATGGTAAAAATCCAATATATACCATAAAAAAAACAATATTTACTATCCACACAGAAAGGAAGAGTAAAAAACTAATACCTCCTAAAAAGAAAACCAATATTTGCTATCCACACAGAAAGGAATGGTTAAAAAAAACCAAAATATACTATCAAAACCACAAATATCTACTATCCGTACATAAAGGAAGGATAAACAAACCGAAATATACTATCAAAACCACAAATATCTAATATCCGTACATAAAGGAAGGATAAACAAACCAAAATATACTATCAAAACTACAAATATCTACTATCCGTACATAAAGGAAGGATAAACAAACCAAAATATACTATCAAAACCACAAATGTCTAATATCCGTACATAAAGGAAGGATAAAAAAACCAAAAAATACTATCAAAACCACAAATGTCTAATATCCACACAGAAAGGAAGTGTAAAAAAAAAACTCAAAATGTACTATCAAAAGCTCCAATATTTACTATCCTCACAGAAAGGAAGGGTACAAAAATGCTATAAAAAAAAAATATCTGCTATCCACACAGACAGGAAATGAGAAAAACCCACAATGTTTTCTATTTCACACCACGTACGCGCATGCCTACAAACACACTTTACTATCTACACAAACGTACGCGCACGTAGATACCCCCCAAATCTATTATTTATATACGAACCCAAACACAATATATATATATATATATATATATATATATATATATATATATATATATATATATATATATATATATATATATATATATATATATATATATATATATATATATATATAAGTACGTGACATAGAAAACCAAAATGTACTTTTCACACAAACTCAGTATTTGCTATCCACAGACGAAAGGAGAAAACCCCACAATATATATTACCCACACAATGTAAGTGCAAGCATACAAATATATAGTCCTCAATCCACACAAACACATACACAAACGTACGCGTATGCATACAAATCCCAAAACTACTTTCCACACACGAGAAGAATAAAAACAAACAAATAAAAGCAATACCTACTATCCACACTAACATACGCGAACGCGTAAAAATTCAAAATCTACTAATCACACAAACACAATATCTACTATTGAAACAATGTACACGAATGCATACAAACCCCAAAGCTACTATGCACACACGGGAAGGAGAAAAACAAACAAATAAACGCAATACCTACTATCCATACAAACGCGAACGCATACAAAATAAAAATCTACGAATCACACAAACGCAATATGTACTATCAATTCAACGTACACGCACGCAAATAAACACAACATATACTATCCACACTCGGAAAGGAGAAAAACAAACAAATAAATACAATACTCACTGCCGACACAAACATACTCGAACGCACACAAACACACACTCTATTGTCCTCACAAAACAAAAGGGAAGAGACCCACAATATATACTATTCAAACGTACGCAAACGCATAAAAAACAGTCTACTATAAACACAAATGTACGCGAATGTATACAGACCCCAAAACTACTATCCACACACGGGGAGGTGAATAACAAACATAAAACGCAATATCTGCTATCCACATAAACATACGCGAACAAATACAAACATTCACTCTATTGTCCGCACAGAACGAAAGGGGAAGAAACCCACAATATCTACTATCCACACAACGCCCACGAACACATACAAACACATACACATTCTACTATCCACACAAACACAAACTCTACTATATAAACAAACGTACGCGACGCATACAATCCCCAATATCTACTACCCACACAAATTTACGAGAACGTATACAAACACACACTACTATCTACACAAATGTACGCGAATGCATACAAACCCCAGTATCTACTATCCACATAAACCTTACGAACGTATACAAACACACAAATACACACACACACAGAGAAGAAGAAAGGACAATAGCTTAAATATCTTAGAGGGTCTACCCGTAAGAAATTAGCAAGAACTGGATTTTTGTAAATATTGTCCATCAGGTTTAAGCAACTGTAATATGGATTTTTACAGAACATTTTGTTATCCGGTAAAACTTAACAAATGACTAAATTTTATGTTTGTGTACTCCGATCTTGTAGAGTACAACGTGGTGAGACACGCCTCCGTACCGTTACTGTGTGTCATTCCTTTCAAAGTGGATTCTTTCACGAACAGGAAGGTGGAAACACTTAACACGTTCACCGCAAATTTGTACATCCTCACTAATTACCGGTCAGTAAGTCGTGATTCGACACTGTCAGCATTGCTATAAAATGAGAACTGGGACAAAATATTATATTCTCCATAGGGAAAGTCAAGCTGAAAATCCATTTTCGAAAACGATTCTCACTGTACCAAGGAGTCGCTCGCCAGCGATGATAAAGGTTAGGAGATATGTAAAAATCGGTCATTCGTTCGGTGGCACCCGTTTTGAAACCAGTGGTGACACGAGGATTGTACGCCTTTAAATATGTCGCATTGACGCAAAGCAAATAATTTCTTCAAATCGTTATCATCGACAAACAAAACGCAAAATAACGCTGATCCAGTCATCCCTGCTTCGTTAGCACCACAGCAAAGACAAAGCAGAAAGAGACGACAAAATCACTCATTCAGAAGCCTTCACTCACCCAGAGCTAGAAAGACTAAAGAAAGAAGAACCATCCGAGACTTAGACGTTTTTGGATATTACAAAAGCATAGAGAGAAAGTAAGAAAATGATGCACCGAGAGTGTTGAGCTATATCAGAGCACACCTCACCACTGCTCTGTACCCTACACTGACTATCGATTCGATACAGAATCAAACACAAAATTTGTTTTCTGTGCTATGTTTCAACGACGGACTCCAGTCCAACATACCTATCCAGCCTCACCCATGTGTATACACCAGCTAGATCCTTACGCTCTTCTTTTGATAATCGTATACTCATTGTTCCCAAGGTGAAAACAAAGTCATACGGACAACGTTCGTTTGCACACCAGGGCCCGGCGACTTGGAAAGAATTGCTCATTGAAATTAGACACAAAGACACAGTGGTCCCTTTTAAGAGTGCTCTTAAGACTCACCTGTTTCGACTGCAAGGACAAACTTAGCGACCTAATCATGTTTTGCATCTTATATCTTTTCAGCATGTTTTTATGTTTTCCAATTTCATTGTTTTTGTCATTTGTTGTTCTGTAGTGTAGTCATATCATTATTGATGGTGTAAAGCGCTTAGAGCTTCGAAAGATTAGGCGCTATACAAAGACCTCATTATTATTATTATTATTATTATTATTATTATTATTATTATTATTATTATTATTATTATTATTGAGCCTATTCTAAGTCGGAACTAAATCTGCTTGACATGCCACCCACAATGATGACAATGCAAGTCTCTCAATGGGTCGAATTTTATCTCGTCTCCAACTTGATGGCCTCAGCTCCCATCGAGTTTGAAATAAAATTACAGCCCTAAGATTATATCCATCTGAGCAGCAGTTACTTGTACCTGAAAGTCAAAATGAACCAAACGGATGGCAGCGATCTAGATATTGATGGTGCAGTAGATTCCGTCAGCTATTTCATGCATTCCTTGTTCAGCGAAATGGATTTGTACTTTAATAGCACACTGGTCAGCAGCAGCGTTGATACTTACTTTTATAGAGTGTACCGTGAACATATCTTGACGTACGGAAATGAAGCCAAAAATAATCATCTCGATGTTGGAGTGGTACGGAAACCTGACACTGCGGGCAAGTTTGATAAAGTGACATATAAAGATTGAACCAAACAGGGATTCGACGCACGTCAAAAGAAAATTGGCTGAATCCTATGTTCAGAACCGCTACACCGCTTACATTTGTGGTTACAAGAGAAGTATTTGCTGAACGCGGTAGATCTTTACCTGAGGCTGAGACACAATCGCAGTAATACCGCTTTCCATTTGATAGCTGGTACTGCCGATTGCAAGGAAGCCAGACTCTACGTGCGACGCGTGGTATTGTTACCTAACGTGGCAAATGGCATCAGGTACACTTTGAGCAAAACGACCGCCAAGTATCCGATACGACGCGTGGAAGTGAAAACGTTTATCATTGCCATTGGACTCCGATCCAAGATCGAAGATCATCTGTTCCGCAGATAGTTACCCAAACGAGTAATCATTGGTATCGTTAGCAATGTCGCCTTCAATGAATCCCCGAATCAAAATCTTAGTCACGGCATTGGATTAATGACCTATCATTACCTGTGGAAAAATATAGTTAACTGGGAACTTTATTACCTTTTGAACCGTAGTTTGTACACTGGCTCTTGAAATCTTGTCGAGTGTGCTAAAGATGAACGCTTTCGTCGTAAACCTCAAGACCATTAAACAAATATAATCAACACGGACCATAGTAATCTCCCAGTGGGTAGCCGTCTATTTCCTTAAAAAAAGATTGTGTGGCGTATTTTAATTCGTATGAATTGCCCCTTTTGGAAGAGGACATCGTCGACTTTATGAGAAGAAATGATCAAACGACACGATTCACTAATGTGAAATTACAAGACACATATTCTATAGTGTGTGGAAAATATTGTGTGTATTTTTGCATCAACGCAGTTTTATATTCTTTAGAACATTTAGTGACTTATTTTGATAGTAACTCTTCTAGAAACGATGACAAAGTAGATATATGGTTTTGTAACCATTATGGCTATATGTTGTCTTTAGCTAGAAAACGTAGTGTACATCAACGGCTAATGAATTCCAGTCGTGGAAATCTCAAATCACTTCACAACATTGTCAACATTGTCAAAAATACTTTGTTATTTGAAAGATTGTTTGTTTGTTTTATTGTTAATTGTTTCGTGCTAATTGTTTGAATATAAACGTTGTGTTTTGAAAAATCGTGTATGTCGTTTATTTTCAATTGGTTGTCAGTATACATGCTCGCTCTGTGACTTTTCTCTATCCCTCACCCTAAAATCAATTATCCGACCAATCAAAAACCGTAGAGATGTTTTCTATCGCGACCGCGCTTGAACCGTATAAAGCAAAGCAGTCTCCATTCTGACCATCCATTGTTGACTTGTCAACGTAAGATTATGTCGTCAAATGCAGTTAAACTAAAATAAACATACGCGCATTTGAATCGTGTCAGGCAAAGCATGTTACCCAAGCATGAAGAGATAGAGAATGTGAGAATGCTGAAAGTAGTCAAACACATGATGGGAGATGTCCTTTTTAGAGGAAATTAAGAAAGAACAAGAGTGGACGGAGCGAAGAAACGAAGAGAGAGAGAGAGAGAGAGAGAGAGAGAGAGAGAGAGAGAGAGAGAGAGAGAGAGAGAGAGAGAGAGAGAGAGAGAGACACACCAACAGGAACCAGAGGATTTGTCGACTGTCATGTACACACGAAAGAATTCTCCTCTTTTCGAAGAAGCAATGCCTATTATGTGGAAAAGCTTGCCGCCAGAAGTGGACGCATTCATATCTCCCCGTCCACAAAAACGGCTCTTTTAAGGGCTACCTAGGTCCTCTAGAAAAGACATACTAATTGAATTGCCAACTGTATGTTAGTATGTTAAAAACAATAGAAGTGTGTCTATATGTATATGTATAAGACTACTGGCATCCTAAACCTCGGACTCGGGGTTCGAATCTAAGTAGGGGACATATTAAAGAATATATGTGTATAAGTAGGTGTATATATACCCATTGATAAACATATCCGAGAAGCAGACTTTGTCATCATTTTAAAACAAATATAAATGTTTCAAGGAATTAAATGCCCGAATTAAGACTATATGAGTTTCTACCTGGATATAAATGCCATATACATCGATAATAGTTGTATTTTATTTAGCAAGTCAATGCTTATACAAGGACTAAAAACTTTTAAACGGCTTGCGAAAATGTGTATGCTGAAACGAACCATAATGAGAATCGTATCTCTGTCAGGATACATTAGGACAATAAAAAACAACAGGATGGATTATTTTGAAAGGAACTGGAACATTGATTGAACTACTAGCGAGATCTTAATACTTTTTTCGGAAACGTTTTCTACGCATAGAACAAAAGAATCAAACTTTTAAGATACAAAAGGAAAAAAATTGAAATTCACATCAAAGAGAAAAGAAAAGAGAATGTTGACAACTTTGTGTAGCTTGCCAACAGAGACAACAATTTTAGCTCAAAGGTTAATGACATTAAAATTATAGTAACGAGGATTAAAACTGTTGTAATTGATAAGGGAAATATTCTGATAAGAGAAACAATACAAAAGATAACAATATTTCATATTGGAATTCCAGTTATAAGACATTCACCAAATGAGAAAAGAGAGAAAGTCGGTGACAAAAACCAACAATTTTCACTTAAAGATGTTTCCGTAATGTGTTTAAATTTCGTTTGCCGATGACAGAATTGCAGAATATGATACAATTGGCACGACGACATGAACAATGGTGAGTTGAAGATTGATGCAACAATCTCGTCTAAGAAAAAACCCATGTTAAGTACATGACTTTCATAGGACACTTCTAATGTGCAACCATCTCCGCAAATTAATCAGTATCCTTAGCAAGTGTCAGAGCTTTCCTTTATCAGAATGCATCCAGGCGTCTAGTGTCTTAAAAATAACGTGGTGTATAGCACAGCAATGTTATCTATATACCTATATTAACCTAGGGCCAAATAGTATCCTTAAGTAAAAATTTCAATTGTTCTCAATAAATGTTATGATGATTACTCGAGGAAGAAACTCAAAAGAAAAAGATAAGATAAAACAAATGACAGCCATCAGCATCATCCCCTGTTCCCGAAGCTCTGTAATTTTTCCACCTTTGACCTACTGAAGTAAACGTATCGTTTGCTAGTTGGAAACCTTTTCAAATTTTATGTATGACAGGTTTGTCAAGCAACAACTTTCACTGAGAGTCAAACTTTGACAGTAACATGTCTAGAAGAAGTATATTCACATGGTATACTTGAGAGAAAACAGTTAGTCATTTCGCATGTACGTTGGCATACGAAATGACCACGACAAGCTGGAAAATTAATGAAACATGTACAAGTGCCTTAAATAGTATACTTAAGGTGTATTTTTGTAAATAACTAAATAAGATGCAAGTGTATTACTTACCTTCTTTGACTATATGTAGAATACTTTAAATCCGAATTGATGTTTTTGTACACGATTTTCTAGCACACACTTTCAGTCTAACATGTACCTCCTGAGCATGAGTTAAATTAATTTACGTGACAAATGTAATTAATGTCATAAACTGGCCCGCTAGTTTCGCTTAATTTAAATATAATTAGCGCTTTATGCTTTTCCGGCATTGTTTGTACTAAGTTAAATGAACAGGAAAATGTTCTGACAAGGTACAAACATTATGTTTCTTGCAAAATGATATGGTAAATTTAAGAGTTCGTTATTGATATTGTATTATCACTGCACATTCGTTTAGTCTTGAGTGGCAGGTAGCGAGTGGCGGGCAAGTTCAGCTACTTCAGCGAGTTTCGGGTGGCGGGTGGCGGGGAGGTTCAGCGAGTGGCGGGTAGCGGTTGGTAAGTTCAGCTAATTCATTAAAAAAAATACGACTAAAACGACGCTTGTCGGGAGCGAGATGGCGGGATATAGACATAGACATTCAAAACATATACAACACCTGTTTCTAATCTCCTGTTCATATACAAAATCTTAGAAAACGTTGTTCTAACCCAACTTGTATCTCATTTGAATTCAAACAGTCTTTTTTTAGCAATGTACAGTCTGCATATAGCCCTTGCCACAGTACTAAAACTACTCTTCTGAAAGTATTTAATGACATTCTCTCTGCTTTGGATAGCGGAAAGATTACAGTCCTCACCCTCCTTGATTTGTCTGCAGCATTTGACACAATAGACCGTGGTATATTACTTCACCGTCTTCAGGTATTTGGCATTAACAAAAGAGGCCTAATGTGGTTCCAGTCCTACTTAATAAACATGACACAAATTGTATCTGCAAATGGAATACACTCCAGCCCAGTTGATCTATGTTGTAGTTTGACACATGGGTCTTTTTTTGATAGTTTCGCTTCAATCTATACACTCAGCTGCTCTCAAGTGTCATAGATCCAGTGTCTCATCCAAATATACAAATCTTGCCACCTAACCAAAGTTCATGTTATCAACAAAAGAGTAGTAAGGTGCATTTGTTATGTGAAATCATGGAAGACATGTAACAAGCTGCAGATGAATACTGGTAAAACTGAGGCCATTCTGATCACATCACAAAGACTTTTTCATTCACATCCTTTAACTCAAACAATAAATATCAGCAACACCAACATTAAATTCACGCAGTCAGTACGAAACAGTCGTTACTATAGACAGTACTCTCGCATTTTCCCAACAGGTGAACATATGCAAGGCTGCATATCTTGTGCTGAGACGCATCAGCTCCATTCGCAAAATCTTTCAAGACTGGACTATTGTAACTCAATTCTGTCTGGTTCGTCTCAACATCGATCTCCAGAAATTCAAAATGGTCACATAGAGTACCACGATCTGAGCACACCTCCCGCTGCTTTGTACCTTACACTGGCAATACAGTCGATCCAAGGTCAAGCTCAGATTGTTTTCCTTTGTGCTAGTAAAACATAATAATCTGTCCTCACCCATGTGTACACACCAGCAAGATACTTACGCTCCTCTTCTGATAATCGTATATTTAATATTCCCACTATGAAAGCGAAGTCATATGTACAACGTTTTCTTGCATACCAGGGCCCAGCAACTTGAAACGAATTGTTCATTGAAATCGAACACAAAGACACAGTGATCCCTTACAAGAGTGCTCTTAAAACTCACATTTTTCGACTGCAAGAACAAACTTCAAGACCTAATAATGTTTTCTACCTTAAATATTTCAGCATTTATTATGTTCTCTAATTTCACGGTGTCTTTTGTTTTGTAGTCATATCATTATAGATGTTTCAAAACGCTTAGAGCTTCTAAATATTAGGCGCTATACAAAGTACTCATTATCATTATTATTATAAAATCGACTAAACAAATTTAGGCAAGAAAGCAAATAATTTCGAGGCAATGAAGAGGAAGGAAAATAAACATGTTATATAATATTCACACACGGGAAGGAGCAAAATACAAACTACAAATATACTATCCACACATGGGAAGAAGAAAAACCAAACCCAGCATCTAATATCCACACAAACGTATATAGATCACAACTGTCATATCCATACAACGTACGCAAAAACATTCAACCCCAAAATGTAATATTCATACACAGGAAAAAGAAAATCCAAACCCAAAATAAACTATCCACACAAATGTACGCGAACGTATACAAACACACACTCTAGTGTCCACACTAAGGAAGAAAACGCATACAAAAACACACACACCACAGAGGTAGGAAGAAAACCAAATCCAAACTATACTACCCCAACAGAGGGAAGAGGAACAAACCCAAAATACACTATCTACACAGAGAGGAAGAAGACAAAAACTTACCCCAAATCTACAATCCAAACACGGGAAGGAGCCAGGAAAACCCCATATCTACTAGCCACACAAGAGAACTGGAGAAGAAGTAAAATATCCCAAATATACAATCCACACACGGGAAGGAGCAAAAGAAATCCCCAAATAAATTTTCCGCACACGGAAAGTAGGAAAAAAAGACACACCCACCCAGATATGCCATCCATACACTGGAAGAAAACAAAACGCATATATAATATCCACACAAACGTACGAGAACGCATACACACACAATATCTACTATCAACACAGACGGTCAAGAAAACAACCCCAATATATATTGTCAATACAAACATTAGTATTTTAGTCAAACTTATTATGACGGAGAGAGAGAGAGAGAGAGAGAGAGAGAGAGAGAGAGAGAGAGAGAGAGAGAGTGAGTGTGTGGAGGGGGTCTTCTTCTCTCTGTATGGATATTGTATTTCGGGCCTTTTTTTTTCCTCTTCCCGCTGTTTGGATATTATATTTTGGGTTTGTACTTTCACCTACCCTCTGTGTTGTATGTTTGTGTGTATTTGCATGCGTTCGCGTACGTTTGTGTGGATAGTAGAGGGTATGTTTGCATAGAGTACGCGTGTGTGGATAGTATATTTTGGTTCGTTGTTTCTTCTTCTCTCTATGTGGATAGTAAAAAAAAAATTTCTAGTGTATTTGAGGTTTGTCTGGTTGGTGGACTTTGGGTTTCTTTTTTCTCTCTGAATAGGAAGCAAATTTTGGGTTTGATTTTTTATTCTCCCATCTGTGGTGTGTGTTTGTATTGCGTTCGCGTACGTTTGTGTGGATAGTACAGTGCGTATTTGTATGTGTTCGCGTTTGTATAGATAGTACTACAAGTCAGGGGTCTTTACTTGACTGAGCGGTTATGAAATCGTTGCGCGACTCAGCTAGAAGTCATGTTTAACCCCAAATTTCCAAAGACATCCATAAAACTCCAGGTGTAAATTAGAAAGCCCGATGTGTCCATTCTATGCATATGATTTACTCTAATTAATGCAAGAAATATATCCAACCTACAAAATATCTGTAAATGGCACGGTTTCTTTTCCTATCTTCCTACAACTAACTACTAATGGATCAATGCTAAGGCAGACATAATAAAACCTGCTTCCAAATGTAAATGTTTGAAACACATCACATAATCGATTCACCTATACTGTGGTGTGAAATGCCATTACTTCATGCTGATAATTAAATATTAAGTGCTATGAACTTTCGGGATTTCCTAAATGGACACTATTCCATCCAAGCAGACCAATCAAACTATGCATAATGGTAACCACACTGGATCATTATGATTGTCAAGATGGTAGAAAACAATTTTTAAAATACACTGTACAAAACAAAATTTCAGCTAGCAAGTCGTTAGCTTGTCAATGACAAGATAACACAAGACCGTTCTTGTGTACAACGAAGTTAGAGAATGTGTTCTTCGGAGAATAAGACGTCTCTTACGAACCTCATAAACAAGCAAGCCATGTCTTCTACACCCAACTGGCGTAGTACACATTATCATGCACCGACCTTCGCTAGACTCGACACTACCTCCAAAAACAGTTCACTACATGTACTAACTCTACTGGGACAGAGAAAAAGAGTCCACTAACCGCCAAAAAAAAACGTACCAAATACCGCGATCTTCCCTTATCAATTTAGCTATAATTCACTCAAAGTACAAACCAAAGAAATATATCTAATTTACCAATCAATCAATTCAATCAAATCAATTTGATCCCGTAGTTTCCATTTAATCAGCGTGGTCGCAGTTGATAGGAGACTGTGGGTGCTGCTCGAAAATTACCCGTGCAGATGAATTCAATTGTTTCTTTCCACCATTTTCGGTCCCGCATGGCATTTTCTCCGGCATGTGCCGAGGTGATGCCATAATTCGCCAGGTCTTTTTCCACTTGTTGGATCCAAGTTTTCTTAGGTGCATTTCTTGAGACCTTCCAGGTTTCCGGTCTGGTGCGCCACAGGGCTCGATACGGTAGACGCCTCTCTTCCATTCGGCAGACATGGCCAAACCAGCGAAGCCTAGCACGTCTAATCAGTGATTCCACTGTCGGTTGGTGAGAGCATCGAGCCCGGATTTCCACGTTTGGGATTCTGTCCAGAAGGTTTACTCCCAGTATTCGTCTGAGGCAGCGAATTTGAAATACCTCCAGCTTCCTGAGGTCCGCGTCTAGGAGGACCCACGTCTCTGCTCCATATAGGAGTATTGGGAGGATGAGAGTGCGGTATAGACGCACTTCGGTCACCACCGAGAGGGCCATTTTTCTCCATATGCACCAAACTAGTGACCCGAACGCAGACGTTGCCAGTCCCAGGCGATGCGAGATCTCAGTGGAGGCCGCTATTGATCTGCTTCGGATTATGGACTCCAGGTATTCAAATTCCTCTACTTGCTGAGGATAGACTCCGTTAAGGCAGACGGTCACTGGGGTGTTGTCCAATGTCATGACAACTGTTTTGGCGGTGTTGATCTTTAAACCAAATCTGGCGGCTTCATCGGCGATTTCTTGCAAAATTTCAGTTGCTTCGGCTTCGTCCTCAGTGAGAAATGCACTATCGTCCGCGAACATTAGATCTGTGGCATGTTCATCGAACCCTGCCCCAAAAGTGATCCCTCTACGTCCCAGGAACGGACGCCCGTTTCCACCGAGAAATCCTTCGTGTTTGCCCATTGGATTCGAACTTGACTGGTTGACCCGTCATAGGTGTTGGTAAGTAGCCGTATGTATTTTGGCGGGTATCCTTCCGCTTCCAGGGCTTTCCACAAGGCCTGGCGATCGACGCTGTCGAACGCTGCGGAGAAATCAATGAACACCATGATTGTGCGTTTTCCACACCGAATTATTTCCTCGAGGATTTGACGGAGCGTGAAGATCTGGTCGCAGCAGCTTCTTCCAGGTCGAAAACCGGCCTGTTTCTCTCGTGCCGCTTCCTCCCGCCGTTTGAATACCCTTCTATGGATGATCTTCATAAATATTTTGCCAAGTATGGAGAGCAGGCTGATGCCCCGATAGTTCTTACAGTCCGTTTTGTCGCCTTTCTTGAAGATTGGTACGATGATGGCTTTCTTCCATCTAATTTACCGAACTATGGTTCCAAGCAGCAAACAAATTCTTAAAACATAGTTTGACCTACCACTGCACACGATGACGTAAAAATCAACTATCCATAAGAACTTAAGAAATTAGACATCTGTCATCACATAATTAATTCACCCGAATCATGATATTTACACAGATTATGTGCACAGATCAATATGATGACAACTGCACGGCTTTGGTATCTCAACCTGTTTGACTCTTTGTCCGATTCCCAACCAATTAATAATCACGGTGAAACGATTAACCACCCATACAATTTGTTTTTATGATCAGTCAGTGCTGCAAGCACATGAAATAACTTAACTCAGTTTCAAATAATCTGTGTGACTTTATAAAACAGTGGCGTTTCTTCAACGCGCCCTTCATTGTTCCATTACATTGGTCCTTTAGCCGTACTATTATATGACGATACTTCTTTCCTCTTAGTTTCATCACCTCTATCGTGTATTTCTTCCTGGCTATCGGTGTGTTAATGTTCACTCTCAGGCATAGTTATAGTTGATTGGAGTGAACAATCTGAGTTGCCTTATGATTGTTCATTGCGATTAGGTATGTAACATGTGTCATAATCGTAAGAATCCGCCATGGTCCAGGCCATTTGACCTGTAGTTCTTTAGCGATTTCTCTTTCCTTCTTAGAGTATGGTGCAAGCACACCAGGTCACTATCACTGAAAGACTGACTATGAATCTTGATATCATAAGCTAGTTTCTGATACCGATTAGCGGTGCATATTTTTTCTCGTGCTTCCTCGTTGGCTTCCAATATTACTTTTCAATATTCTTTTGATTCTTTGGATCCTCGTCTGGTGTATTGCCAACTAGAAGATCCGTTGGAAGAACTATTTCTCGATTCAGCATCAGGTTGTTCGTGGTGAATCATCACGAAGATATGTGTTCAGATGCACGAAGGGACATGATCGTAAGAGAAAGGTATTGATCCCAGTTTTCTGGTTTATCATCCACGTATGCTGCAAGTATCTGGTATAAATTGATGTTTACAGTTCCACCATCCCATTATATTGTGCATGATTCGGAGGCGTTCGCGTCTTCTTAATTCCTAATAATACAAAGAGCTCTAAAAATATCGGCCTTGTTCAAATAACAGTACATGAGACAGGCCAAATCAACAAATAAAATTATCCAGAAACGTTTTTTGCAACCTAGGTGACGTCAATATTGGGCTGTTGCACCGCCTCAATCCACTTATTGAAATGATCTCCAATTATAAAGATGTATGCATTTCCTTCCTCTGTCTTCCTGAGAGGTCCAATAATATCGATGGCTACCAGCTTTTCTGCTGCCGCAGACGTTATGCCCTGAAGTTTCGATCGGCGCTTCTGCTTTGGACTTTTGTGCTGATCACAAACGGAGCACAGAAGTTATGAATATCATCCCTCACACTGGGCCTATCGTAACGTTGGCGCACTTGACTGAGACTTTTGTCGATAACTAAATGTCTCACGGCGGATCCATCATATCCCTGACTTAGGATTTCTCACCGCCAGCTGTATGGTAAAACGTTGAAACTTTGAACTGGCTTGCCGGAACGATCTAACCCGAAATAATTAACCAATTGCTAGGAGCAAACGTCACGGAGTGAAGTGTTAGTGAATTTTTCATGATGCCATGGTTCACTTGTACTGAATTCAGGAAGGTGAAGAAGAAATAATAAGAATGAGGGAGTAGATTGCTAAAATAGAAAAGGAAGACATAAATGAAAGGAAGAGAGAGGAGGAGGATAAACAGGAAGAGAACAAAAGAAAAAAAGGAAGAAGATAACAGTGATGAAAAATTAAGAAGATAGGGGAGAAAAAAGGAAACTAAAAGAAGAAACCCAAATGCCTTGTTCAGGACCACTCCATTGCCTCGAAAAGATTTGTTTTCTTGCCTAAAATTGTTTAGCAGATTTTACAGACAGATGTTGTATATGTTTTATTTGTCTATGTCTATATCCCACCAGTCCCGCCCCAGTGAAGCGCTGTTTCTGTTTAGTATTGTTAATCGCTGAACTAGCTAAACTTACCCGCCACCCGCTTCAGGCCACTTGCTGAACTAGCTGCATTTACCCGCCACCCGCTACCGTCTACTCGCAACTCGCTGAACTAGCTGAACTCACTCGCCACACACTACCCAACAGTCGCTGAACTTACCCTCCAACCGATACCTGATACCCGCCACTCGGTGTACTAGTTAAAATTACCCGACACGGCACTCGCTGAACTAGCTGAAATTACCCGCCACCAGCTACCGGCTACTAGCTGAACTACCTACTACCGTGACGTCACCTTACTTGTTATTCATATTGTCCGTATATTAATAGTAACTCCCATTGTGCTTATAGAAAACCAAGACCCAAAATGACACCATTAAATACTACTGATATAATTATCTACAACCATCTTTACTGATATAATCAACTATAACTATCTTTTCTACCATCTTTACTGATATAGTCAATTACAACCATCTTTACTGATATAATCAATTACAATCATCTTTACTGATATAATCAATTACAACAACTTTTACTGATATAATCAATTACAACAACTTTTACTGATATCATCAATTACAACCATCTCTACTGATATAATCAACTACAACTATCTTTTCTACCATCTTCACTGATATAATCCGTTACAACCATCTTTACTGATATAATCAATTACAATCATCTTTACTGATATTATCAAGTACAACCATCTATACTTATATAATCAATTACAACCATCTTTACTGATATAATTAATTGCAACCATCTGTTCTACCATCTTAACTGATATAATCAATTACAGCCATCTTTACTGATATAATTAATTGCAACCATCTGTTCTACCATCTTAACTGATATAATCAATTACAGCCATCTTTTATACCATGTTTACTGGATAATCGACTATGGCCTTTCTTACTGATATAATTATGTACAAATATCTTTACTGATATAACCACCTACAGCCTTCTTTCGTTATATAATCAACTACAACCATCTTTATTGATATAACCAACTACAGCCTTCTTTCGTTATATAATCAACTACAACCATCTTTACTGATATAACCACCTACAGCCTTCTTTCGTTATATAATCAACTACAACCATCTTTATTGATATAACCAACTACAGCCTTCTTTCGTTATATAATCAACTACAACCATCTTTATTGATATAACCAACTACAGCCTTATTTCGTGATATGAATAATTACAATCATCTTTAGTAATATATTCAGCAATGACCATCTTTACTGATATAATCAAGTACAACCAATACTACTGACAAAATTAAACTACATCATTCTTTACTGATATAGTAAACTAGAAACATCTTTACTGATGAAATGAGATACACGTGTTTTTACCAATATACTAAACGACAGCTATTTTTACTGATATAATCAACTATAGCTTACCTTTCTTATTGAAATGAACCACAGCTATAGAAATAGTTATTATTATAGTTCATACACTTTATATATTTACTTCACTGTGGGAACATATCCCATTCTCTGAGAAGTTAAAATGTAAATGAAGAATCGTGGAAGAGTTTACTGAGTTTACGTTATAACTGTTGCTTATTAGTAAGATTTGAGTTAATCGACGTGGAAATTTAAAAACAGAGTTATCACGTGTTTTCTATGATACTGATTATAGAATAGAATGCTAGTATAGTAAAAGTGCACAATAATGTTGAATTACGATGTTTTGCTAAAAATGTACTACTTGTAAGTCATTCGAATAATAAAGAAATTCGACGAGAGTCAAATTTAGTTACTTTATTGCATTGTATCAAAATTTATTTAACTGATGGCCTCTATAACACAGGTGTCTGGTCTTCCTCCGAATTACACATTCTTGTTCGTCTGAAATGAGTAAACGATTTATAACTAAATCTATAGTCTATTATTGGCCGTCAACCATGGACAATTCTCTTCATAAAGACAAATAAATGCTATACTAATTTCACCAGAATATTCAATTTGGTCTCCAAGTTTCCACGTGTATACAACAGCATCAGTGATTTAAGATTTGAGCATCTTTGGGAGAGCTTGAGTCAACCGAATGGCTCCAGAGCAGGGCCTAAACATAATTGGCTTGCTATTGGGTATCAAGCATTGTGGCTTACACACACGTCCACAGATGTCATGCGCGGACAGAATAGCCTCAGATGCACCGTTGATTGGCGGCTTCCTCACACCTATGTAGATCATGGATGACGTCAGGGGTAGTCTGCTATCTACAATGGCATAATCTGTGTATATCCCATAATAATTAATTCCGTTAGATTGAACATATATGGAAAAGCTCCAGACGGGTATTTCATGCACTTAGAAAATTCTTTCGGAGCTCCAGGCTTTGCAAAAGTATAGATAGAGGCACCAAATGGAGAGAAATATATATCATTGGCTTTCTGGTACTTGCCTTCGTAATAAGGATAGCAGGCGTATGTATAGTCACTAGGGCGCATGTTTATGACTTGCACTGGAAAGTACACGCAGTTCTTACTGTTGCGTTCCCCGTCCACGGAATATGTATTTTGCAAAGGATAACACTGAATATTAATACTGGTATCTTCTGCAACAGCTAGTGGATGAATGACAGTTCTTTTTCTTCCAAGAGGTGCTGGATTCGCTGCAGACCGTGTCCTGGAAACGCACACGTTCCTGGTAAGATCGCATTCAAGATACTGAGATCCACATCCATTGGGGTTCTATCGACTGCAAGAAGGAGCAGGTTCGTACCGGTACCAAAAGTCAGCATAGCCGTCGATGTTTCTGTACTCCGACAAATTCCGCCACCACATCTGGCGGTCAGCCTCATGCAAATTCACGTTTGCTGGGTAGTCTGTTGTCGGATTGATATTTCAGGCAGTTCTCTACCTCTGTCGGAATAGCTCCCATATGTAATCCACAAAAGCATGGTGCATAAAAAATACCGGATCATACGTAGGTGTTTGTAAAAATGACATATCCCCACTGGAACCGCCAACAAAATTGTGTGGACCATTATGGTGGGCTTCTATCATAGAGTCGCCAACACTGGGCAGTGAAGAGACATCACTTGTCATACATCGGGTCAAAACGTTAGCAATGTTTTGTTTAGAAATCAGTCTGCCCCTGCGGTTGTTGATGATTCCTCCCGGCCATCTTGCAAATGACCCTGTCGTTACGGTGCCCTAGCCATTACCTAAAAATTGACTGGTCCAAATTATTGACTGGGATGGATCAATTGCCATATCAAAGTCTAATGCGGAGTCACAGTAAGGTGGCGAAACAGAACTGTCATACCTCCGAAGAGCCTCCTCAAGTCTGAAATAGAAAGATTTTACGCATTAGAAGAAATCCAATGGGAGACAACTGTGCCTACACAGTACAGGTTTTTGACACAATAGACCATGATATATTACTTCACCGTCTCCTGCATGTATTTGGCATTCACAATAAAGCCCTACTATGGTGCAAGTCCTACTTAGTCAACAGGACACAAATTGTATTTGCAAATGAATACACTCCAACCCAGTGGTCTGTTCCTGGACGTGTTCTTTTCATTATATACACTCAGCTGCTCTCAAGTGTCATAGATCATCACACAGTGCCTCACCAATTGTACGCTGATGACACCCAAATATACAAGTCTAGCCACCCAACTGAAATTGATGCTACCATCCAAGGAGTAGATAGGTGCATTTCTAATGTGAAATCATGGTTGAAATGTAACAAGCTGCAGATGAATGATGATAAAACTGAGGCCATTCTGATTACAACACAAATACTTTCTCAATCACATCCTTTACCTAAAACAATAAATAGTCTCAATAGCTACTCCAATAACTTCTAAAAGTTCAAAACACAGCTGCTGGGATCATCTTTAAAATACCACGATCAGAGCACACCTCCCCGCTGTTATGTACCCTATACTGGCTATACATTCGATCCAGAATCAAACACAAAATTTTGTTCTTAGTGCTACGTTTCACTGACGGACTCCATTCCGACATACCTATCTGGCCTCACTTATGCTAGTCTTCGGACAATCGTATACTCATTATTCCCACTA
Source organism: Unio pictorum (assembly GCA_030141615.1). Lineage (NCBI taxonomy): Eukaryota > Metazoa > Mollusca > Bivalvia > Unionida > Unionidae > Unio > Unio pictorum. The sequence continues at coordinate 3,655,675 of JARLTB010000365.1, forward strand.
TGAAAATGAAGTCATATGGACAACGCTCTTTTGCATACAGGGCCAAACAACGTGGAATGAATTGCCCATTGAAATTAGACACAAAGTTACAGTGATCCTTTTCAAGAGTGCTATTAAAACTCATCGACTGCAAGAAAAACTTAATAATTTTTCATACCTTAAATATGTTTAGCTTTGTTATGTTTTCCAATTTCCTGGGTTTTGTTTTTTGTTTTGTCTTTTGTAGTCATATCATTATAGAAGTTGTAAAGCGCTTAGAGCTTCTATTATTATTATTATTATTATTATTATTATTATTATTATTATTATTATTATTATCATCCTCATTATATATAATTGCAATGATCAGGATATGGATGGTATAATCATAAATCAGAGAAGAGGCGAATTTAACCCATTGTTTTAAAGTAGGTCACATTGATTAATTATTGATATTGACATGACTCCATACTAACATATATGACTGATGTGAGCGACTATTGATTTACTTGCAAATGATATATTAACTTGTATAATGATAATTGCGGGCAAAACGTAGCAAATTATTGGAATTTAATGTTATGGCGTTGTGCTTACCAATGTATAAATAAGTCTATCTCAATTTGCACAGTGTCTTATATACTGATTTTGAGTATAAAATGATGCTTAAAGGAAATCAAGATGACCACCATTCCAGCTATTACGCAAACACGAGTATTAACTCTTTTTATTATTTCATTAATTTCTTAACGGCACGTATGAGTACAAGGTAATGTTATATTTTATAACTTCTTTCATGTTTGACTTCGATAATATTTCATTAATTACACTCAGTGGCGTAGCGAGGATATTTGGCTTTCAAGGCAAAACACCCAAATTTGCGCCCCCGGCTGCCCCTGTTGCGCAGTTATATACCTTGTTTCCAAAACGAAACAATCATTATCAGTCATAATATAATTATTAAACTATTACAATTTAATTGCTAGAAAAAAGTACAGCCTAGGCTAAATTCTCTATAAAACAATATTAACCTATTTAGAAAAATTAATATCCAAAAAATGAATTATGTTAATTATGTCATCTGCAGATTGCACATAGCCGATTTTGGCGCCCATTTGGCACCCCCTAGCCACCGGCGCCCGGGGCGAATGCCCCACCTGCCCCCCCCCCCCCCCCGCTACGCCACTGGTTACACTTACTGTTTGCATTCGGTTGAGCATGGAATCTATTTCTCTCAGAATCAGTAAACTGTCGATACTCCTTCCTGATCCGGAATCCAGAATCAGTAAACTGTCGATACTCCTTCCTGATCCAGAATCCAGAAGGCGGGAACCGCAATCCACCGGTCTGCCGTTTGTGTAATTGATGAATCGGTCCATTAACAAACCAAGAAGAGTTGGCGCAACTCCAGGAAATATCGTTAGACCTCATGGTATTTGTCTCCAGACATACTTTATAAATGTGCTCACCTACAGTCGTGGTAATAATGTTCATGACCTTATGACAACTATTCAGACAATCTAATAAATTATGTGGCATTGGCATTTCTTCTATCAGTCCATGTACCAAAGTGAAGTAGACAATTACATACAGCAGTCCTTGGGGGCGGTACATTTTTGTGCTCTTAGAAAATACTAAGATGATGTAGAAGAACTAATATATATTTAGAAAAATACAATCATATAAAGAAACATGAAATGGCCAATAAATATATCTAAATCACAATTATAGATAACATTTCAAAAACGATTGACAATGCTTAATGGAAGATAACATGTTTTGTCATTTACAAAATGTAATATTTGAAAACTCATAGAACAATTAAATAATTCTTTTTGGATCTATCATTAAAATAATTTAATATAATAATAATCTATATGTTTGGTTAATTTAAATAAGATTCAGTCAAACTGAATAAATGAAGGAACGTGGTTAAATTTTTCTACAAACTGTTGAAGTATAAAAAAAATAATGAAAACATAAAGAAAAGCATTTTGAAATGTAAAACGGGTGATTGAAAAAGAAGTTCTAAATATTTTGTTATTATATTTTAATTTCTTTGAATGTGTCAATAACCTGAAGTCGATCAATATGCCAAATAAATTTTCACGAAATGGTATGCAAGCTGCACATACAGCGCACATGACAGATAAAAGCGTGTAAATGAAAACGATGTAAAAATGTGGGAGAAGAAGAATTCTTCTCTAGAGCAAGGACCATCCGGTAAAATCAGGGCAATGCTAGGGCACTCTCTTACTGATATCGAGACCGCTATTACGAATTCAACTCGCATGCACATCCTACAAGTTTGATATGGTTCCATGATTTTAAAGATGGTCGCAAAACCATGCAAGATACCCGACGCTGTGGAAGACCGTAGTCTGCAATTTTGAACGGAAAGTGGATGCTGTGATGGAAGCAATTAACGATGATGGAATGGAATATATTTTTGATTCAGATGGTCGAAAAATATTTGAATATATTTTCTTTATCACAGCATCAATTCGCCAGCTTCTTGTCTAATATCCTGAAGAATTATTTCAAGTTCTGAAAGTTTTGAGTTATGTATGTTGATGGCTTATAAAAATTTATTCGGGTTGAAATCGCCTAACAGTTAGTCGCAAAGTATGGAAAGAGTGATCAGAGACGATTAAATGGGAGTGATGACTTTTTTTTTTTTAAAAATCCAAATTAAGGAAAAATAATACTTTTAAAGAAAACAGATTATCAATTCTCTCGGTTTCGTCTGATAGTGTCAAAAGAGTTTGAAAGGCATTATTTTAATGCGCTGCGTGCGCGCGCGCGCGTGTGTGTGTGTGTGTGTGTGTGTGTGTGATTTAGATTTTTAACATAGCTTTAACAATTTTTCAGTCATATCGCTACGATGTCTGCAGTGTGGCAGTTCATAGTGATGTCTACCACTGGGGCATCATGCCACAGACATGCAGCATGATGTCCCCCACCCATTCACATTATCCTGACACCAGGCTGACCAGTCCTAACACTCCGAATTGTGAGCACCTAGCGAGGCAGCTGTTAGTACTATTTTTTTAAGTCTTTGGTATAACTCGGATGCTCTAACCACTATACCACCGTAGTGGTCTGTTTTTGTTGCAAAAGGTTCGGTTCAACAGTGTGCGTTTGTTTCCAAAGACATGACAAATTCAATAAGGATTAAATCAGACAGTAAATGTTCAAAAAAAATATAAATGTTCGTCTGATAAAAAATGAAGCTTTGGTCAATTGTTTTAAACCTGTTTAGCTTATTTCAGAAATCAAGAGATACGTTTACTTTATGGCGGTATATATTGCCATTAATGCAGCCATTAAACATCAGTAGTATACTTAGTGTCTGATTAATTGTTTGCGTCACAATATAGTTGTACGCTTCAAAAATGAAAATATTTATTCTTTTGTGAGCATACTTATTTATACTGTGTATAAATATGTAAACAAAGATCGATAATAATTGTAGTATCTAGTCACTAGAGTAACAGTAACAAAATTGTTACACAGGTATCTAAGGTTTTCGAGCGCCATTTAAGTTCGTTTAATATACATAGATGCATACGTAGCTACTTACCACCTTTCGTTCCTCGCTAAAAATGATAAAAGTTTTAATTACTATTTATATTTTAAAAATTCTCATTATGTCACTTGACCATTCATTGACTCTGAAAAACCTCTAAAACTGCACACACCATAAGGATACATTTGTATGTTTCTTTTCCAAAAGTAAGTAATTGTACATGTTGCGACAACCATAGTTGTCTCTGCTTTATATACAACGACCTAAATATAAAGACAGTTTATTATTTTATTCTTTCAGAAATATAATTTGTTACAATTTGTATCATTGTATCGCATGGTTAGTTGTTTTACTTTAAGCCGAGAGTTAAAAATAGTCGAGTTCCAAAGTAAACTAGCAACTGTCAGCTCAAATAAATGACATGTTGAGATAAATGTGGAACAAATTTAATTGTTAAGCAAGTAAAAACTACTTGTGCATATGTATGCATATGCAATGAGATATTAGAGCGACAGCCAACTGAACAGTACGTTGTCAAGAAAACACTTTTTGAATGTTAATTAACGTGCGGTAATCCATGTCGCCGACTTTGGTCCCAGTAGTATAACATGTGAGATTTCTACCTCTCTTGGGTCTTAAGCGCGCGCGCGTGCGTATGTGTGTGCCTGTGGGTGTGGGTGCGGGTTTGTGAGTTGGATTTTTAACAGAGCTTTAATTTGATTTCCCTCATATCCCTACGATCTCTTCTGTGTGTCAGTTTATAGTGATGTCTAGAACTGGGGCATCATGTTGTAGACACATTTTCCAGACATCAGGCCGACCAGTCCTAGAACTAACCTCTTAATGCTGAGCGGCAAGCGAGGCAGCTGTTAGTACCATTTTTTATGTCTTTGCATGACTCGGCCAGAGAAGGAACCCACGACCTCCCTCCCGTATCACTAGGTCACCGGAGCCGTCTCTTTTGCGAAATATTAAAAGTTTAACAACTGTTCTGGTTTCACAACGACGATTCTATTTTCTTCAATTGACTTTTATGGAGATTTTACAATCTGAAACTTTTTATGCCAGAAATTCTTGCCATTTATACTAATGTAAGTATTATTGCTTTCCGCATTGAATTTTATGAAATTAAAATATATTTAAATTTGTGTTTTATAAGGCATCAAATCATATGTTATACGCTGTGTGCCAAGAGGTGGCATTTGAATTCTATTATATCCTTTTTTGCCAAATTTGTAGTGGATCGGAATCTGGTAGACATTTTGAGATTTCACTCAATTAACAATCGTGTTACAGTATTGGAATGCAGTTGTATTAGTTGATTCAATATTAACCGGCCTTTATTTGTATATTCTCTTAACCTTGTGAAGGTTTCCCGTTATTTAAGTTGGGGGTGGGGTGCCCTGGTTTGTTTTTGTCAGAAATTGATATAGTGATAAAGAGATGCAAAGCTCCGAGCCCCCAGTCAGCTGACAGTTAAATTAATGAATACACAAAATGTGAAATTCAATTAAACAATAATGTAACTGCATTCAAATACAATTCAAATTTAAAATCCAAGTGACGGCCTATTTTATCATCTGACTTAGTGTGATAGATTTTCTTCCTGTCCAGTGTTCCTACTCATCTGTATTAGGGTTCTCTGGACTGGTACCCCAGTTCCATTCAGTTCGTCCAACTTCTGCCTCCGTTCTACCTTTTTATTTGTCTCCTAGAAACTCGGGACCAACTGCACTAGGGTATTTTTCTCTGTCTCCCACAGTTCCTCTAGTACCCAAAAGCTTCCTGTATTAACACACAAGGACATTATCATAACATATTCCCCTAGCTATCTAAACTCACACTAAACAACATCTTCAGTTAAGCTATTACCTTCTTTGGTCACGCATTCAGGCACATCGAAATACCCATTCTCTCTGATATGGTGTAAACAGTATATATAGATTCTCAATCTTATTATATATAACAATATCACATAATCAGACGCATTTCTGTACATTCCACTTCTACAAAGTGTACACAGATATGCACATATCCATGCGCTGATATATCACATGAATAAATGCTCGATGTTACTACGAATTAACCCAATAGCGAATTCCAATCTTAATTATTTGCATAAACGTTGCTCATATAAAAATATACATGTAAATCAAACGTGCCGTTGTCCCGTCTACTAAATGTTTAAGGCTGTTGTAATAAGCGATTTAGGCACTCCGGCATTTTTTAAACTGCTTGTTCTATATCTTTTTCAACTCGGATAAAACAGTCTAGAAAGATAATAGTTTAAGGCTTTTAGTCATATTCTTTATGCTTTGGACCAATGAAATATAATTCCAACGAGTGATTTTTCATAGAAGAAATATGTATTTGATGTGACATTAATCTTTTTCTTTCATAGTTTTCAATTTAATCAAAAATCAAATCAAGAACCAAAGTGTAAAATTACATTAAAACTTGTTTCGACAATCCGGAACTAATCTGTTCAAAATTAAGAAAATTCGGAAAATCGTATATGAAAATACAGTCAGTAGAATAATACATAAAACACAATAGTGACGCCCTTGAGAATATATGACCACTGTCAATAACTAAGTAGCGTGACCATATTGTAACCAGCGATTGTATAAACAATGTCTGTTTAGCTATTCGCCAATGGGGGTGTTTATAACTAAACATACTGGGATCAAATCGTCCACACTTTTGGACATAACATGGTAAATAAATTAAAAGTGTCATTAAGCCTCTTTGTTGTTTGTATGTAACAATCACAGTTTATTGATGGCTGTTACAAATACAGTTGACAGATTTAAGCTGTGGAAAGTATAAGGCTTCATTTCCAAATAATATGGGGACGTCAATCACTGCAAGGAAGAGACAGGGCAACAACTCTACGATGACGACTGTTTGACACTGGTATCTAAAAATGAGATTCCGGACAATGATAATAAAGAAGACGATGTTGACAACTACCGACCCCGAGGGAAAAGACATTACCATCAACCAAGCCAAGGACAGTATAGCAACATTAATTTCGTATTTTGAGCAGACGTCAGCAATATTCACCTGTGATGACGTAAAACACAATAGTAAAGCCCTTGAGAATCTATGGCCACTATCAATAATCTTTTCAGATAAATCCGCCAAAGAATCCAGGCAAACAAAGATTACATATTTATTCCGGAAATTGACATGATAAATGCATGTACAGTACATACATGTACAGTTACATAGTGTGGTGTGTTCGATGTCGTAATTGTCTAAACTTATATTTACTTTATATGATGTACGTACAAGCACATGTTATAATAGTGTGAAATAAGCACAAATTAATAGATGATGTATTCATTAATTTATTTCAACCATTATTGAATATGATAGCATATGCATGTACATATATAAGGTGTGACGATATCGTGAAATAAAAAATTATTCAATTATCAGGAAATCTCGTTATATTATATATTATAAAATTATAAAATTATATATATATAATTTGTCTATCGAATAATTTTGTCAAGGCTCGCTATAGCTAGACAATATTCAACTCGTTTCAATAATTAAAATATCAAATCATTACCCATTTTAGATCCTCTATTTATTATAGTCGGTACACCTTGCCTATAGCATGTACAGTTTAATATTTTTGATATTATAACATGTGAAGATATCACTTTATGTGATTCTGATTGGTCCAATTAAGACCATGAATTATTCTGTAGTATTCTCTTTACTGATTGGCTGGGATCGTGAGAAAACGTATTTAACTTTGCCTTCTTGATTTTTCTTTTCAGTGAAACTTTCTGCGGCTGTTGTATGTTGTCACGAAACAAATTGGGGGGGGGGGGATATGGCCTCGTCTGTTTGAATATGGTCAATGTCCAACCACAGGCTCTTAGTGTGTCATGTATAAGATAACATAAAAATGGCTTTTTAAAAAAATAATAAAAAAAACACGACAGCAACAAGTAAAACCAAGGTATGTTTCAGTTGATGGTGGGTGAGTGGGGTGGTGGTAGAGGAAGGTGGTAAACCTGTAGCATATAATCCACCCTATGTACAAGAGTGATTTAAATGTCAACTTACAGAAACAAATAAATTCACCTCCGTTCACAGAAGAATGTGGATATAAACGATCTCCAACTGATAAGCTTAGCCAACTGACAAGTTTATCCAACTGACAAGTTTATCCAACCATTGCATAGTTTACGCGGTAAATATGCGATGCAATTCCGACTCAAATGAAATTTATTTGCATATTCCGTAATCAACTGTTCCAAAAAAAAAGTACTGCAAATATCCGGTCACAAATAAACTACAGTAAATATGAGAATTACATGGACTAAACCTAAACAAATAAATTACAGTAAATATGAGAATTACATGGACTAAACCTAAACAAATAAATTACAGTAAATATGAGAATTACATGGACTAAACCTAAACAAATAAATTACAGTAAATATGAGAATTACATGGACTAAACCTAAACAAATAAATTACAGTAAATATGAGAATTACATGGACTAAACCTAAACAAATAAATTACAGTAAATATGAGAATTTCATGGACTAAACCTAAACAAATAAATTACAGTAAATATGAGAATTACATGGACTAAACCTAAACAAATAAATTACAGTAAATATGAGAATTACATGGACTAAACCTAAACAAATAAATTACAGTAAATATGAGAATTTCATGGACTAAACCTAAACAAATAAATTACAGTAAATATGAGAATTACATGGACTAAACCTAAACAAATAAATTACAGTAAATATGAGAATTTCATGGACAAAACCTAAATAAATAAATTACAGTAAATATGAGAATTTCATGGACTAAACCTAAACAAATAAATTACAGTAAATATGAGAATTACATGGACTAAACCTAAACAAATAAATTACAGTAAATATGAGAATTTCATGGACTTAACCTAAACAAATAAATTACAGTAAATATGAGAATTACATGGACTAAACCTAAACAAATAAATTACAGTAAATATGAGAATTTCATGGACAAAACCTAAATAAATAAATTACAGTAAATATGAGAATTTCATGGACAAAACCTAAATAAATAAATTACAGTAAATATGAGAATTACATGGACTAAACCTAAACAAATAAATTACAGTAAATATGAGAATTTCATGGACTAAACCTAAATAAATAAATTACAGTAAATATGAGAATTTCATGGATTAAACCTTCATTCACATGAATATTGCAACCATGTAATGTTTAGTTGTGAAAATGACATTTTATATTAGGTAAAGATGGATCGTCTACTGCACTCAAACGGGTACTGTATCAACACTGCGACATCACGCGCATTGGACACTTTTTGTTGAAAACTTATTTTCTCTGTGTTAAAGGTTCTGTTTTTTTTTCCGAAGGACGCTTATTTTTTCTTTTTACTTATAGTTTGTAATAAAAGTATAATCTACTTTTAAACGTTAATACTAGTCCAACTTTTCTTAGGACTATTTTTTACGCATAACAAATGAAAGGTGCAACTTCTGTCAGATTGAACGAAATTATTCGTTCTTCTTTGTATCTAAATAATTTCCAATGAAATAAAGACTGTGATAAAAAGAAGTTCAAATAATAATAAAAGGAATAATTTAATATTCAATTTATGAAACTCCTTTAATAAATACTGTCAAGCTTCTGCTCGCCAAGGCTCACAAAAACTGAACATTTTTAAGCTCATTTCATAAATTCAATAATAAATCATTACCTATTGAAATCCTCTATGTCAAGATTCTCAAAAGCGTGGCCCGCCAAGTCGTATCCTGTGGCCTGCAAAATGGTTGGCTTCATAAGGTGTAATGGGAGATTTAAAAAAAGCGGTGCGGCCCGTTGGTCATTAAAAATGCCCTCATGTGGCCTTCATGGTGGTTTAAGTTTGAGACCCTTGCTGTACGTAATCCATTACATTCTGTCAACCCCGCCACTGTCGTAAGCCAAGTAATTTCTATATGAAATCGTGCCATTTCCATGTCGTTATCTTTTGCGGATCTCCATAATTTTGGTCAGTAATTTCATAATGGGGTTATATTTTTGTCAAATAAAACCAAAACTTTTCGTACAGAAATATTAGTGAATTTCTAAACGTATTTTACTTCATTTATAAACTGCCCTTCCGAGCCTAGCTAGAGAGAGTTTTCTCATTATTATTTCATAACGTGGCCTCTATTCAATGGCTCAGACTCCGAGGTATTTTGACAAACGTTTACAAGGCAACCCAGACAAACATAATAAACGACATTGCTATTAGAATGCTAGGTTGGAGGTCAGCACAGTTCGAAATTGATAGAAATAAATATTGTTTCAACGTCTCATTCGTAATGATTGGAATACAAAACGTGCGAAATTTTGCGTTATTTCATTTCTTTTCAGCGAACTACGTGTTAAGTTTCAAGTTCATATAATGTTGAAGAAGTTTGATTTCCTTTAGTAACACACTATTTGCAGCTTTTCTAAATGATAGATGGAAAAATCTAGAAAGAGGTAATAAGGACGAAAATTTCTGGTTTTAAATGTGGCTTATGGGAGATTCGCTTTGACGATTGTCTTTGATGCTCGAATATTTGCGTATTGCCTCAGTATGGCCGTCAGCTAAAATAAGACAGTACGGTATTTACCTATATAGCTAGACTATGGGTACAGTACGGTATTTACCTATGTAGCTAGACTATGAGTACAGTACGGTATTTACCTATGTAGCTAGACTATGGGTACAGTACGGTATTTACCTATGTAGCTGGACTATGGGTTACGTACTATTCTCACACACAGTTCGATATTTGTATTTAATGTAAGGATGTTTATACAGACTTCATATTTATGTTGCATGTGCTTATATGACGGTGACTTCTTGATAACAGCACCATGACTCGTGTAAGATTTACTTTAATAAGAGTTGACAAAACGTTGTTTCTTTTTAATAGTTCGAAAATTAGAATTCGTTTAACGTGAAGTAATGTGTAATTTGATCTTCTTTCCGTGTTTCTTTTCCTCTTCATACTATGTTAAAATCTCTCCTATGAATAACAAAAATACAATCTGAGACATGTTTTGACGTCTCCTAAGTATCATTACTTTTGTTTTGAGTTATTTTCCGATAATTTCTATATATATCACAGTACAATTTGAAAGTGTCACGTCCATTCTGCAAACGGATTGATTAGTCAGAAAAAGTTGCAATATAACCAGTCTATGTTAATGAAAACTAATTGATTAGTCCGAAAAAGTTGCAATATAACCAGTCTATGTTAATGAAAATGAACTGATTAGTCAGAAAAAAGTTGTAATATAACCAGTCTGTGTTAATGAAAACTAATTGCTTAGTCAGAAAAAGTTGCGATATCACCAGTCTATGTTAATGCAAATGGATTGGTCCTGCATAGTTTTATCCCGTCAACACAACTGAGAAAATAAATATGGAAACAGACATTAGTCTTGATGTACACTTACAACACCAGTAAGGCAGAATTCATAATCCATATCGATCATATATAGAGCAAGACAATTAAAAAACAACATCATCGTCAATCATTTTGTCATGCGTATCATAAAAAGTTCCAACGATATTTATCTGGTCATGATGTATGAAGATTGATTATAGGAGGGCTTTGTTGAAACGTTCTTAGTATTTGCAGATGTGATATACCATAAGTAAATTAGAATGACATTAATCTGTCGGAGAAGGAGAACAGTTCTGTCATCGTTCAAAACTCAGACTTTTAAAAACATCGTAGTGACCAGAAATGTTTAACCTGTGAATAAGATTGTCACAGTTAAGGTAATTACTATTTTGAACCCGGCAGATAATAAAAAGGTTTGGATTAGCGAAAACTAGAAGAAACCACAATCGCTTGACGCATTCGAATGGTCAAGAGAGTTGATACTCATTATTTTCCCATGTAAAAGACCTAGTCGTGCGCGTACCCCTGCCTGATTCTGCTTATCTCACTGGACCTATTTTATGTCTCCAAAGTATTGCCAAAAGTAGTGGAACACTACGAAAGAACTCATGCACATGTAGTGCCAGACTTCTTGAAGGAGCCTAGTATCCAAACTTTGCAACATCCTCCATAAAGCCCGATTTAGTTCCCTGAAACCTTCAACTACATCCCGTTACCACATCCTCCATAAAGCCCTGATTCAGTTCCAAGCGACTTTTAGCGTAATCCCATTACCACATCCTCCATAAAGCCCTGATTCAGTTCCAAGCGACTTTTAGCGTAATCCCATTACCACATCCTCCATAAAGCCCTGATTCAGTTCCAAGCGACTTTTAGCGTAATCCCATTACCACATCCTCCATAAAGGCTGAATTAGTTCCCTGCGACCTTCGGTTTTGCATTTTACTTAGTCTTATCACTTATGTTTTTAATAAAGGTTTATCGATCGTGCTTTAACATCTGACACGTTAAGTTGTATTATATTGTGACCAGTTAGGGCTGAATTTTGTTTTCCTTCAAATTATTGAATTCATGTGATCCTTGTCCCTGGAAAAATAAATGTGCGCTGACAATCCTTGGACAAAGACATTTACTGGAATTTATACGCATTTTGAAAACTGGAATAACTTTTTCTGTCATTGGACAAGAGACACATCAGTATAATGCTGACTATTACAGACTTCATCGCCTTCCATGTTGGATTTTAATTGGGATTTGACCGAGATTCACTAAGAACTTGTCTTCACTCTTTTCTGTTACTTTTATTTTTAAGAGCATAGACTAGTAACACCTTTCACAAGTATTAAGGCTAATAAACAATGATCTTGAGAAACGTATTGCATGGGCAAACAATATGTACTTGCAGTTTTGTAAAATTAATGTCATATTCGGATCATTTCTGTATGTTTTCGATTACTCGTGTCCATTCCCATATTGTTTAATAAAACAACAGAAAATATATTTCAAACAGTTAACATTATCGTTCTGGCATTGGCATTAATTCACAATGGATAATACAGACTCTGACTGTGAAAGAAACTGTGTGAAATAAAGGATCGAAAATTGAAAGAAATTGTGTGCAGTTACGCAATATGAGAATGGGGTACATGTAAACGCGAAATAAAAATGAAGATACACGTACTGTGGCAGAGAATAAAACTTGCAGAACACAAAGCGAAACGAACAGAAAACATATTTCTTTCTAGCTCACGCTGTGTCCCTCTAAAAGTCTTTAATTTGAACGCGAGCAAGTACATTGCAACTTAAATTTGCTCGAGAAGAACAGTTGTCACGAGCATCGAACAAGTAGATTAGTAACTCCGTTACTGGTATGCATTTTTGAAAACGAAAATAACTCTGTGTGGTAATACAGTTAATATTTGATGAATCGTTGGGTTTGGAGGGGAAAAATATTTTTCAATAACCTTACGTGTATGATTGGTATTAATTTGTCCTCTTTATCTGAAGACGAAGGAAGATATTAAATGAGTCTGATTATTGGCATGTCAAAATATTTCAGTAGATAAATGCTACATATGTGTGATGGTATTATTATGACATGATATTGTGGGTGAGTGAGCATTTCGTCTGGTTGGATTGTAAATGTTGCATAGTGTGTATGGTCCCTACAAGATACTCTTCATGAATGTACCTCTTACTTTACACACAGTAAAGGTTGTGTTATTCGACGTGTATTTACAACTTGACCAACATAGGGTTTTATCCGAAAAGTTTTACACATATTGCCGAAAAGACCCTTCAGCTGGCCGTTATGCGAGATCATGGTTATGCGAGATCATCCCCGAATGGTTAGGGAGGGGCGATGTCCGATCATTAGGAACCAGCCTCCAATCGGAATTGAGTTAGGCGTGCCAGACATTAGAATCTTAAGTTTAAATATATCATCTTGAGAATCAAAACTTTAGTAGCTACAATTATTTTGCCAGACGGCTTGAGTCTCTAGGAGACAAAAGAGAGAAGAAAGGACAGAGGAAGAAGTAGAAAGGATAACGGAGGAAGACAAAGGAAAAGAGAACAACATACAGATGAGCAGGACTCAGGACAGAAGGGAAAATTTCACACACTAATTTAAAGGATGAACTAGGCCGTCACTTGGTGGAGTGATATGATATTAGCTAAATTGTATTTGAGAGATTGCTGTTTGAATTATATTAAATTGTTGTTATTTCAAATTTCAGTTTGTATATTCATTAGTTTAGCTGTCGGCACCGCTGACTGGAGGCTTAGAGCTTTGCATCTCTCTATCACTACTTCAGTCTCTGACAAAAACGAGCCAGGGTGTGTATTCAATATTAATTTAAATAAATTGGAAGCACCCCACCCCAGAAAGGGAAGCAACCTAGACCTTTACACAGATCTGGGGCTGATTTACCACCTATCTATTTAATGGTACACAGTTTGATATCCGATGGAGTTGTTCCCAAGACTTTTATACTTTTTCTATATGCTTTTTACGCGGTATGTAAAGCGTTCATGTATCGTAAATAAATACACAGTATCTTTTTATTGCTATTCTAATTAACAAATTGTAAAATTTTGATGAAAACCGATCATTGGCAGGTAAACAAACATACATATCATTTTCTTTCTCAATAAATGTTTTTAATAATTGGAAGTCTTGGTTACTAATTTAGAGTCAAGCATAAATGTATGTAATATCGAAGGTGTAGTGTGTTTGATGTCACTGGGACTGAAATACTTTCATTTTGTCTAAATTTGTTTTACTATTTATATTACTTTGTGCATGACGCTGTTTTTGAAAATTAATGACATAGTTTAGCTCAAGATTGATGATTATTTTTATGCTTTCTTTATGATTTTAGTAAATTAGAAAAAAATGTGTTTTTTCCTTTTAATCTGTTAACTTTTATGTAAATCTTTGAAAATTGACGAGGGAAGATGAGCCGACAACACAGCCGACAACACAGCCGACAACACAGCCGACAACACAGCCGACAACACAGCCGACAACACAGCCGACAACACAGCCGACAACACAGCAGTTATAAAGAATTAGGTCATTAGACCAATATACTATCGAGAAAGCAAAGCACATCAATCAAAACAATTACAACGCCTAGGTATCCAAATAACATGAAAAGGTAAAAAAGAAAATACTGAAATATGTTAAAACAACACATTGAATAAAACTGATCATTGCTATTTTACTCGACAAAAATATTTGTATGAAAAATTTGATTTCGAACAAATTAATTAATTTTTTTAATCCTTGATCACTAATTTAATAACAAAGATCAATTTATGCAATCTCTCTCTCTCTCTCTCTCTCTCTCTCTCTCTCTCTCTCTCTCTCTCTCTTGATTTCAAGGTGACGTGCTCGGCCTATTTATGAACTATTTTTCTATGAGTGAATTTTTCTAACATACTTGAAATATAATCAGATATGATTGTGTTCAATGAAATGTATAATAAAAATTGAATAATTTAATTTTCTTGCTAGCTAAAGTTCTCAATTGGAGAACTATTATGCAAAAGGATGTTTGTTTACTTCTTTCATAAATGTTAAATGATGGGAATTATTTTCGTGGTTTGATGAATGTTGTATAGTAGGAACTACTTTACTCCTTGATAATTTAATATAACTGGACATCTTTTGCTCTATTGATAAAATGTATACAATGGGAAATGATTTCCTCGTTTAATAAATTTAATATAATGGGAAATTATTTCCTCGTTAAATAACATTAGTATACTGGGGAATAGTTTACAAGTTTCATAAAGGTCTTAAGAAATAAACGCCCAAAATAGATTCTTTGCTTATTTTTTTTACAACAATACTATTTATGGTAATTTTCTGTACATTCTGGAGACCACCATTTTTTTCCATCATTGTCATAAGTTGAGGACAAAACGTGTATGTTCAAAATAATGTTATATTTGAAAAACAATACAAGGTCACAGCACAACACGAGTTGACGTTCATTTTATCAGTCTATTCCAGTACGTACGATAAAAAGGTATGATATTGCATGGCATTGTTTCTTCAGTTGAGTTACTAACCCTCAAAATATTAAAGATGTAATTCTTCCTTCTGGAGGATTATAAAAACATGTATTTGTAAAAAACATTATACAAACATTTTATAAGAATTGTAACCAGCTTCTTTAAAACCATACGTTCACAAAGAAAATCCATCTGAATAAGGAATATATCTACATTTGTAATATTGTTCCTATGTATTTTATATAAGAATGCAAAGACGAATGATACTAAACTATTGAATTAAAATCAATTCAAGTCTGAATAGAAATTGATATGTTCAACAATTTAATAGAAATTTAATTTTTCAAATATATAATCTGCAATGTTATGCACATATTTTCAGTGAGAAACAAATATTTGCTACAAGTAATAGAGATGAGAAGGAAAGACTAAATTTAGAATGTGCGGAATATTGTGACTTGATATTCTTAAACATACTGCTATTCATCCATCCACACACACACACACACACACACACACACACACACACACACACACACACGCATACATACATACATACATACATACATACATACATACATACATACATACATACATACATACATACATACATACATACATACATACATACATACATACATACATACATACATACATACATACATACATACATACATAGACCTATCTTAGGTCATGTAACCATTGCAAGGTCATTGCAACCATTGTATCACATGCATCTATGTAGATGTGGTGTACTAGAAAGTGTATGTTATAGACTGTTTCTTCAATAACATACACATACCTGCCTACATCAATATTTTGAAAACTTTGTCATACAGTTTAATTAACTTGTGTCAATCATTCGTGCAGAATATGATTCCGATTTATTCAGACATGCTTTTGATTTGATTCACATGTACGTTATGTTCAAACTGATTGAAATCATAGTTATTTTTAAACACACCATTTGTACTTAACTGATGTTTTAAATCATATTAGGAAAAATCGTTTTTTTTTTTAAAAGTTGATCATTAGAAACGAAGCAATATAAGTACGATACAAAGTTACAAATCAATATTTAAAAAAAGTTAAACATTTTTTTTTTCAAAATCAACGATATCTAGTCGGTAATCCTCCTGGCGTTCGCTCATGGTGACCTCTTGTCTGCTCTACATTTAGAGTAGTCTGATAATTGATCCATGGCCATTCGTTGCCAAAGGCACAGGTAAAAACAATGGCTATGTCAGGCTTTTTGCTTCTGATGCTTCCGAATGAAATGTCCCAGTCCATCATTGTAGCTTCATAAATTGTCGATGCGTACATATTTGTCGAACTGTCTGTTAGTTTTATGGCACCAGAGCAAGGCTTGTATACAGGTGGATTTGAGTTGCGAACTAAGCATTGAGGTTTACATACGCATCCACAAATGTCCCTTGCCGAAAAAATCGCCTCCGTCGAAGTAACGATTGGTTTCTTCACGCCAATGTAGACTACGGAGGACTGCACAGGTAGTCTTCCGTCAATGATGGCATAGTCTGTGTATGTTCCGTAATAGCTAATGCCATCTGAGGTTACATATATTGGTTTAGCTCCGGATTCATATTTCTGACATTGTTGATATTCTTTTGGATTGCCTGGTTGAGAGTAGTTATACAAGTACGATTCGGTGGGAGCGTGATATACATCAAAACTAGCGTCAAGCTGTCCTGCTGTTATCGGAAAGGACGTAAACTTATACCCTTTCGGCCTAATGTGAACAATTTGCACAGGAATATATACCCAGAGCTTTGTGTCACAAACACCGTCTACAGAGTACACATTTTGCTTTGGCGTGTAGGCGTTGTCATAAATGGCATACACATCGGAAACTGGAGCTATTGATTGCCGCTTTCTCCTTTTCCCTGTAGAAAGCAACACCTCAGAAGCAGATCTCGATACACATGTGTTTCTAGTTGTGTCACATCTCAGGTACCTCGAGCCACAGTCTGGGTTAATAGAGCTGCACGTTGGCGTTGGCTGATACCCATACCAGTTCCTTGTCCAATAGTCAGCAAATCCATCGATGTTTCTATATGCACTTAATTCGTTTCCCCACATGAAGGAATTCGGACCTTGAATTGATACTGTATTAGGATAGTCCGTCGTTGGATCAACGTTGCACGCTGACCTCTGTCTGGTACGAAACAATTCCCATATGTAATCTACATATGCATGATGGAGAAAGAAAGCTGGATCGAACGCCGCGTTAGGCAGCGTGCTCATATCTCCTGTATTTCCCCCAACAAAACTGTGCGGTCTGTTGTGATGAAATTCAATTATGCTGTTGAGAGGACGCCTTGGCGGAAACGACACATCTGCTGTTCTGCATAATCTTAGTACATTGTTGATATCATCAGTTGAGATGAGTAGACCTCTTCTGTTGAGCATGACGTCCCTGTTGAGGACAGAATTAGCGCCACCTGGCCAGCCTGCGAATGGACCAGACGTGACAAATCCACTTCTAGTGCCAAGAAAGAGATCCGACCAAAGGACCGAGTTGGCAGGGTCACCAGTCATGTAGAAATCCATACTAGAGTTCCAGTAGGGAAGTGAGACAGTATTGTCATATCTTCGGAGAGCCTCTTCGAATCTGTAATAAATTGAGGACTTTCAAAGAATGTTTACTTTGAGCGTCACAGCTCATCTGAGCAAAAAATCACGTTTGATCTGATTCGCCTATTTCGAAATAATAATTATATACGTTAAAATAACTATTGATGCATTCAAGAGATTTACAAAATTTTGACATGTGTCGATTCACAGTACTATCTACCAGAACAAGCTTGAAAGTTTTCTTGCTTTTATAGCTAGCCAAAATTTCTTCATTTCACTATCAAGATGTGTCTCTGTCATGTTAAGACAAGTGCGCAGCGCACAAGAGAGAGAGAGAGAGAGAGAGAGAGAGAGAGAGAGAGAGAGAGAGAGAGAGAGAGAGAGAGAGAGAGAGAGAGAGTACCTCGCTAAATATACTCTGTGCCACCCCAAGAAAGCCGGACCATTGTGGAATTCCTGTAGAACATTTCTTCCAGGTATGTTTCTGTGATAATTTGCAAATCTCTGAAACTCTCCAGTCTGAATAAAGAGTGGAAATAAAAATTAATAAACAAATAAATGAGAAATTCATTAATTTTTTAAAAAAATAAATATGATTGCATTCTGAGGGAAGACTGCTTTTAATAGCTTTGTTCTCGCTAATAGTATTGTTATGTATATTTAATTTGCATTGTTTTTTTTTTTTGTTTGTTTTTTTTTTTTTTTTTTTGTTGTTTTTTTTTAAATTCATTATATGCTTTGGATAATTGTTCAAAATGAAATTCATTTTCTAACTTACCGCAAACGTTGAGTTTGGTTTCGTAAACATGTTTATCTAAATCTGAGTCCAGAACATTGGAAATTCCCCATGAAATGCCAGATCTACCTGTCGTTTATATAATGCTAGCAACAGAGCTTCTAATCATAACTAAACGTTGAATCTTGTAAGAATTGGGGACCTTCCAATTGAAATAATCAATTAGAAAAATGATACTTGTAATTGGGGACCTTCCAATTGAAATAATCAATTAGAAAAATGATACTTGTGACCTGAAGGTAAATAGGGGACTGTATAAATGTCTAGAAATTATTCATTCATGCAGCTAGGAAAATCAACAAAAATTAGTCTCAATTAATCTACCTTTGGCATTTTAGGGAAAACGAATTTTTTCAACCTAGAAAATACCAGCTTGTGAGAATGTGATGAAATAATTGCAAACTATACTAAAAGTACAAAACGTTATGGGTTCGTTTATTGCAAATCACTTTGAAAACCAGAAGTGAAAATGACACGAGAGGCTAACAATGTTTGTTGTCTTTAAAGGTGCACATCTGAAGTAAGGCCATGCTGTTTAGTTTACAACCATATTTACACAAATTAATCATACACCAAAATAAAGGGAACCACGAGTTCTTTTCAAAACTACGTAAGATATACAATGCCTTTCGTAAATAAAATAACCAGTGAGGAAATCATTGGAAACTGTCTTTCCGCTATCTAACGCTATGCCAAATACAAAACTTTAGAGCGCCAACAATGGTTTGTAATAACATAATCTGACATTGCCCACCCTTCTCATGGCGTTTAAAGCCGCGTGAAATCTGTTTCTCTCATCGTCAGTCAAGGTTCTATATTCCTTTCGAGTTCTGTACCCTGAAGGTGGTAACGTGACTGGGGTTGTAGCTTGCCGTTTCACCCTTGGCAGATCTCCTACACCGGTAATGTTAACCCAGGTCCAAGACAGCTTGCTGCTTTTAATGTTTTGTACGTCTATACAGTGCCTATAAATGTGTTCTCCTACTTCCTCCGTGATGTCTGTCACTTTTTGGAAACTATCTAGACAGGAGAACAGGTGCTCAGGCCAAGGCATGTATTGTATGTCTGCCGCGACAAGAAACGGACACGCGGCGATAAACACCAAGAGTGTAATGGGTGACATTCTGAAACGACATTATAAAAAAGAGGATAATACTTAAAACTCAAAACAAACTATTGTTAACGTTTGATTGATTGAGAGAGAGACAGACATACAGAGACAGACAGAGAGAGAGAGAGAGACAGAGCCAGAGAGAGGCAGAGAGACACAGAGACAGACAGAGACAAACAGACAGGCATACAGAGAGAGACAGAGAGAGACAGACAGACAGAGATATAGACAGACAGAGACAGACAGACAGAGACAGAAAGAGAGACAGACAGACACACAGAGAGATAGACTTCCGGTAAACATTTTTATATCATGATACATTTGCTCTAGTGTTCCAATAAACATTCGTATGACTATTATTAGTGTACAATATTTTTACTTTATCTTATTTCTTGTTAAGCTGTCCGACGTCCTTTGGTATTTTTAACCTTTTACAAACAAGCTTGCTCTAAACAATTCTTAGACATATATTAACCAAGTATAGTTACTGTTGTAAAATTGACATCACTAAATTGTATGTACATATGCTAGTCATCGACATCACTAGGCAGAAAGATGAATCTCAGAAATATTATTCAGCCTTATTATCAACAATTTGAACATAACGTACAAGCTTGAACTCAAACAGTTTAAATATAACGTACAAGCTTCAACTCAGACAGTTTGAACATAAAATAACGTTTCATTTTCGAGCTTTAAAGAGAATGTGACGCGTCTTCGAGACTGCCATATGAAGTAACATGAGCGGTGATAAAGCATGTTAGGACGTTTTGAGTTTTGTTTCATGCAATTTTTTATCAGCTTTAATTCGGATATTTGTTTGAATGGTGTCGTCTATTAATGAGCTATTAATAATGGGCTATGCTCTGTCATTTGTATGATATCGTCTTTTACTAAATTAAATCGCATGTCATTTGTATGATATCGTCTCTTACTGAATTATATCGTGTGTCGTTTGTATGATATCGTCTCTTACCGAATTAAATCGAGTGCCATTTGTATGCTATTGTCTATTACCGATCTATATCCTGTGCCATTTTCAAATTAGTGTCATACGATAATGTCTATTTTTGTTCATGTTGCTCTGATTACCATATTGAGTTAATCATCATTGATAGGACTGTATTGGTACATACCTTATATGTAGAAATCGTAACTGGATGAATTTGCCATCGGATACATTGTACCCCGCCGTAGAGTTCAATCCATCCTTCTATATCAATGTTTTGAGTTTTTTAATAATTAAATAGTTTATTCAGCATATTTAATGGTTTTCATTTTGTGTATAAAGTTTGAAATGCCGTAACAGTGTTGCATCTAGTTTATGACGTAGATCTATTTCTGTTACGTAAAGTCAGGAGACCTTAAGGAGTTTTAAGGTCATAAGGTACATTACACAAAGGAATTAAATATTCATAAGGTACATTACACAAAGGAATTAAATATTCATGATTTCTTATAAAATTCCATGTACTGGCAGGCTTCGAAGCATAAATTTTACAATTATTAAAAATCCGCCGAGTGATGTTGTTCGTCAAGATGTGTTTACTTAACTACGACTATAGTTTTCAAGCCAGCTCCATATCTTTGCCTTATAATTCTTTCCTAATCAGGAGGAGCGAATAAACTTTTTGAAAATCTCGTTTACCACTTAAGGGCTTAAAGGTCAACAGTTGCGCAGGCATTAAAATAGTGTGAAACCAATTCAAGAGCAGACTAATTTTAAATAAGCAATCGTTACAGACTCACGCAAATTTGTATGAATGACAATTTTGCCGTCTTTCCTTCCGAAGCTATTCTTGTTTTGGCATAATGTGAGATACTTGGAACGGTAACTATGTCACCAAAATGTGTTATGTAATGTCAGAATATAATTTTAAAGTATTATATGGTTTTAAAAATATTGCAGTATCAGTAAAATTTAACAAAGATAAATGACTTTGAATGTAAAAAAAAGTTGGTAGCAAGGATACTTATATTAAAAACGGAAACGCCTGGTTACATTAGTTAGTCCCCCCCCCCCAAAGTGAAATATTGAATTTGTGAGCAGGAGTCATAGTGATAATTCAATCAAATCAGGCCCATACTTTCCAATATTTGTACCATCCATACTTTCCAACATTTGTACCAATCACAAACGTTGATCTACAAATGCTTTGAAACAGCGAATAAAAATGAAAGAAACCGAACCATAAAACTTAATGTAGCCTGTAGGATACTTCGGAAAAGTAATCGGTCTAGTTTTAAATACATCACGCGTTTTTCGGGGGTGGGGGGTGGGTTACCTAATGTAACCAGGCGTTTAATATAGGACTACTACGTCTAGTAGATGTATTTGTTTTACGTGATCTTAAATAAGCTAAAATATTTACAAGTCTGATATATTCTGACATACATTATTGTATTACAAAATTGACCAAGTACAGATCATTGCTGATTGTTAGATATTGGTGCCCAGAGAAAATGTATTGTATATATTTTACAGGAAGTTTAAATGAATAATTGAATTTGTACAATTCGACAACTCAATCGCATGTGTACTATCTGTACACGTTGCCTTCACGGTTAAGGCCCTTATTTGGTCCATTCTCTCGACAAAGGATTTTAGCCATGCTAACCAGAACTCTTTTTAAATAAAGAGGTAGGTCTTTCTTTCCTGATTCTGTATGAGTTATTTCTGAACATGCAAATGGTAAATAAACAAAAAAGTTATATATGAATATTTATGTTGTAATTATTGATAATGTTTTTTGTTATATGTTTATCAATATATAGTACGTGCAACAACAAAAAAAGAGGAAATATGAGAACTTAGGGCTAATTACAACGTGTACATTCCCATACGTATTACAGTCAGATGTATATGTGACAGCAATTATAGAGAACGTGAGGAAATTAACTTCTTGGAAAATCAGCATTGAGTCAACATTTCTGGTCAATAAATTTCTCCTTAGCAAGGCCATGTCATGCAAATGGAAACTAGAGAAGACAAAATGGACATGCCGGTCAGCTGACTCCATTGCGTCCAGAATAGTGATATTACAATCAAGACCAGGCTCATGTAAGTGGCTCATATTTCGCGAGCTGAAATTTTCATTGGTTTATCGGATCTGTGAGAATTCATACCATACTGATTCAATAACTCCTTTTAGGCCAGCACGTGTGGGATTATTTCTAGCACTCCTGAATTCATCAACAGGAATAGTAGGAACAGTTTTTCACAGATGATACCAATATGATTCTGCTTCTCATGTAACATAAGAGCACATACAGGGTCCTAAATCTTTCCGTCGCGTGACAGATCGATCCAGAAGACTGAATGAATAGTTATAGTTGGTTGACTAGTCACAGAAAGATCCATTTTGGAAGGAATCCGAACTGCGAGTAGTTAGTATATATATATATATATATATATATATATATATATATATATATATATATATATATATATATATATATATATATATATATATATATATATATGCTGCGACTGTTATGTATATTTATTTCGTATTTTATGTTAGTTTCGATGATTATATATGATTATATGTTACATACATTCATATGTTGCACTTGACCTTGTCCAAAATCAAATTCTGACAAGGGACATTAATTTGCAAATAGCAAAATACAAGTCAAATATTTATCTGTATATGCAGATTAAATTTTAGGATCATTATCAATGGAGGCAAACATTTTTATCTTAATCTGAGTCAAGAACAATTGGAATTATAAAATATAAAAACCTGATGTACCTGATGTTTCCCAGGTTCTATATTATAATTTTAGTAATATACCTTATATGTTTGACAACCTAATGTTCTAGAATGAACTAGAATACACTTCTTCCTGGTTCTATTTCGTGTCGGATATTTCCCATTTTCTATCTTATAAATTTAGTAATAGCCTGTTTAGTGTTGACAACTTAATGTTCTAGAAATGAACTTTTGACCCACATCATAGTTCTACTTTTGTGCCTTATGTGCCTTTAGTAACATAAATTATCTTGTTGACAACTTAATGTATTAGAAATGACCCTCATCCTGACTATATGTTTGTGCCCTATACTATTATTTACTTGAGAAATTACTAATTCTTACGTTAACATATTTAGCAGAATCAATCTTAAATTTGTGTTCAGTATTTCATTTGGTTGGAATTATATATTCAAGTTCACTAGAGTTACAAAGTGCTCATCAATAATATTCTTGGACTGGAACATTAATTTGGAATTGTAATTAATTCAGGCAAGAACATATTTTTGATTATATTATTCCGTCACATCATTCGACTCTTAGCAATCCGCCACACCACAGGTCATTTACACATTAGCATATTCGAGACTACAGACACGTCAACACATTGAGTATCATAACTTATTTCGAATACCACTGTAATTCAGTTGTTTTTTTTTTATTTATTTGGATTTGTGATAAATCTTTTAGGACTAATTGGGATTTAAATCGCAGTCCTGTAAATTCATTTTAAACTTTCACTTTATTTACGATGGAACTAAAATTTTTGTTGGATTTTACATAACTTGTTGGTTTTCGCTCTTTGCTGTTACTTAGTTTAAGATCACAAAGTCGTTTATATGATCAATATCATTCTTCAATGAAATATGAACGAGTATACGATCAAGGTACATTAACCATTTATTGTAATATGGGCTAAATTCTTTTCCTCAAAAGAAAAGAAATATACGTTCGCCATTGTGTAATTGGCGCTGAGAATGGCGTGACTTCATTGATGTGAAACCAATGATTCAGATAACGCCATCTTCTCCAGGAATGAAGCCCCAAACTCATTTTATATAAATACATCTCTGAAAGGGATCACAAGTGAAGGAGGAGTTTGTTTTGCTATGGATGGATTAGTGGATTGGAGCGGAGTGGAGGTCACTATGACTCGTCTGAGTACCTCTGTCGCTAAACAGAGCAATGTGTTTTATTTTAAGGCGACAAACTGAACTATTGCATTATGTGCCCCTCATTCGCTAATTGATTTCACAATCAAAAACTGATGGCGGGAATGTATATACCTCCACACCTCCCAGTTCATTACAAGAGTATGTACAGCCCATGTCTCTGCGGTCGTGGAAAAATGAGAAGAAAACAAATATCAAGCATCAGATGACCTCAAAGGGCCAATCGAAATCCGAATAGCCAACGGAAAGTTCGTGAAGGGACATCTCTGTATGAAGCAGATGTCTTCCCTTGATAATGAGTCGGCTATGCCATTTAGCCGGACTGCGATGTGGGAGTAACCAAGGTGTTCCCTTAGTGGCGAAGGTCTGCTATTGTTCCGTCCTTTTCAAAAAGTATGTCACGACACGCGACTTATTCAACATTATCAGGAACTTGTTTCATTCACCATAGCACGTTCAGTAGTCAACTGGGATTGTAAGTAACAGGTCGAAATGAATATTCCAAGAAACTGTAAGAAACTTCCTCGCCTAAACTTAGTCTTGTTTGATGATTTCAGAAGCACAAGTTATAGTTTCGATGTGCGAAGTTAATATATTTTGATAGTTTCATAATTAGATGGAGAAAATGTTGAGAAGCTATTAGGTCCGACTTGTCGACATTGATTATCCACCATCAACTGCCAATGAGGGACGTAAGGTCGTTCATGTCGTGCCCTACTGGAATGACTTCTCTGTGGTGGATGTCCTGAACTGGGATATGACTTGGAATAAGGTCTTTTTGAAGTGCCAATGTCAACGTCATGGTTGATGCGATCTCCAGCGCATGAACAATTATTTCGTTGCGTTTGGGAACTTAATCCAAGTGTTAAGTGTTCCATTGATATACCATAATAGTGAGAAGGAACAAGGTCTTATATCTCTGCATTGATTATCTACAACTAATTATGAACCAAAATTCAAAGCTACTAAATGGTTTTGTGCTGTTTCGAGCAGTAATGTCGCCGTCTCTGTAACGGACTTACTGAACTTTTAATGATCGCCATATGAATTGTTATATGGAAGTGCGTCTTAATCTTGATAACGGGATGGTCACATCTATATTGCAGTCCTGGTAACGTTTTGGTCCAATTGCAAATCTTCATTTCCAGGTTGTTTTCTTATTATTGTCATGAACGGATTGATTAAACGAAGGGCCTTTGGTAAACGGCACACATCGCCTGGCCTGCACGCACCAGTCCATATTCCATCATGACTAAACATATATCACCAAAAATGATGCTACTGAGTCGGTAGCAGACACACTCGCATGGTGACCTAATAATTAATTCTCAGCTATCTACATTCCGGAATCATATTAAATAATTTTGCTATATACGGTTAATTACAAAGAATTACAAACATAAACAGCACAACAAAAATTTATATCCCTGGAATATACATGTGAATGCTTGATAATACTAGGCAGAATTAAAATTGAATACAAATAATAATATTATGTATGTTAGATTTATAATTGGTACTCTGCGGAGATTCTATCCCAAGTAACTAAACAAATGGAACCCTTTGCCTTGCCTGCACGCACCAGTCCATGATATCTTACGTGTATGATAATATTATTTACAAAACTTAAAAATTGAATTCTACGTCTGAAAGAGATAATTTTTAATTATTATTTAACAAAGTGACGTCTGTTCATTGATTAAACTTTATGGTATTTTGACAAACCCGTACAAGGCCTCCCAATACGTACAAGCTTCCTCGATGCTTTTGGAATTCTAGGTTTGACGTCAGCGCAGTCCGAAATTGATAGGTGAAAATTAATGATTTAACATGTATTGTATATATATATAAAACATGTTTAATTTTGCGTTATTGTACTTCCTATTGGGTTGATGCAGTCAAAGTACGTGTTAATTTCAATTTTATATGATACGTTAAAGAAGTTTTATTTCTTTCAGTATCAAACTGACTGTTGCAGCTTTTTTGAAATTCTCGATGAGCAAAACTGCAAAGAAATTGTAAGGTCGAAAACTGATGGTTTTAAAAGTGGCCTCTGAAGAGTCCGAATGTCTTGATAGATGCTCTTCATTACACGAATCCTCGCGTCCTGTTTCAGTTTGGCAAGACAGAAAGGTATTTACATTTGAGAGAAACTATGGGGTGCTGTTCCTCAAAGACATCTCGATATTTGTATTCGATTTAGAAATGTTCATACAGACTTGATAATATTTGTGTTGTATGTCTTTAAATGTGTTTCTGAAATTCTTTCTGAGATGTCCCGACTGATAATATTCCACTGAGCCATGCATGACGATGAGCTGAAACTGGAATATCTTCTATGAAAAGGGTTATCATCTCTCTCTCTGTCTCTCTCTCTCTCTCTCTCTCTCTCTCTCTCTCTCTCTCTCTCTCTCTCAACAAAGAAAAGTATGCAATTTTGAAATATTCTTCCACCTTTCCTAAATAACATAACTTTTGTTTTTGAGTTATTTTCAAACTATTTCCATATATCATAGTATACTTTTAAAACGCCACATCCTTTCTGCATACGAATTGCTGAGTCAGACAAAACTGCATTTTTACCAGTGTGTGTTAATACAAACAGATTTGCCATACCTAGTTGTATCCCATCAATACCAATCAAGTAAAATTCATAGTCCATATCATTCATATCAAAGCAAATAAAAATGGAAGCATAAAGTACAGCTAAGAAACATGAATATTTTTCACAAAATGCCTTCTGAGATATAACATTTGACATTATATTTAGATACGTATGTTGAATAATATTAACCGCAAGATATTCTTGGAAAACAGATCTCAAGCTATTCACACATAATTGTGATATTGCATTAACCAATTCATGCAAACTACAGCTGGCATAAAAACAATGGGTTGGAGGTAGGTATAGGACATGAAAATTGAAATTCCAGTTTTTGCAAGTAAATAAAGTTATTTTTCAATGGAGATGCATCCAGGAATGATAAAATTTCAGCCCAAACTGTCTCTGTGATGCAGCGTGGCATTCTTTTGTGACATGAAAGGAGTGGGGTGGGGTGGACAATTCTTAAAATGTAATTTTGTCAATTTTTAGAAAAACATGGTCTTTCTTAATTTCATGAAAATGAACAGAGTCTAGAACTCTGGATTGTGCCAGAAAACATGTTTATAGCTTCAGGTTTAATTAGGACAAACAATGAAAGCTATACCAAATCACACGTGTTGTCAGCCTGCTGAGGAATGTGTGTACCCTTTTCCCGAACCTATATTTATTTTCATGAAATCTAACACAACTGTTGGATAATCGTGACAACTGTTTCATGTTTGTATAAATTATTTCAACATAATATTGCCATGCTTAATAAATACTAAAAATTTGGAAATTTGTGAAACAGCTCAATATAATTGTTTACATCATTCTTTGTCATTATTTTGAATAGAGCTTTCTAGGACTACATTCATACAGATATAATCTTGCCACAACACCGTTCATTTAAACAAGTTTGATACATAATTTGGAGAGAAGACATAAACACTATTTTTGCTTATCTGAATTAAAATCAATATAGATATTATATATGAAATAATTAGAACTTATTAAATCGAGTTTTGTACACTAACGCAGTTGACCGACAAGGGGGTCAATGCGCTAAATATTTGAGGGATAATTTCGCCTACGCACCGGTCATTGCAGATATGGCTGAAACGACCAGATAGGATTCCTGAATTGAGACTTCGTACGGTAAATAGAGGTTACTCAGAAATATGAAATATACATGGATATATTCCAAATTGTTGGAAGCTTAAGACCTACCGTGTTTATTAGTATTACCTCCTCTTAATGTATGAAAATAAAACTTTTAAAATTTTCAACTCTTCAAAAAAATACTTTTTTTTTCTTCCATGGGCCGCTTAATACCATAAACATGTATCCGGATATGTATTCTGTTGGGTTCCAATGATTTTACATTCAAATAATACAAATTTATCTCAAAATATGCCGTAACAGCAGACCACTGTTCTGGAACCAAAGCGGCATCAGAAAACGGGAAGCCAGAAATGGTTATTTCCCCTGTCAGTCCTATACGGCCATACACCACAATTAATTTTACTATATGTTCTCTACATATATTTCTCAGCACTGACCTTTCCACAGTGTGACAATCAATACAAATCATATGAAAATCTAAAATACCCCCAAAGATGACTTCATGGTGAAATTCATGTCAAGGGTTGACCGGCATTTTTTTGAGCTGCTGCACTGTAAACATAACAGCATGTACACAGACCACATATTTCACTTCCGGATCATTACCAAGGCCTTATTACTCCATGTGCACTGTCGCCAAATTACACACTGACAACCACTCTCTCTGCTCATATTCTCAAGAATAAACAATTACCTTTAAATCCCTACCAAATATGCATCAATATAACTCTTCTATCACCACCAAAATGAGAGAGGAAAAAATGTTCTAAAAATAGACTGGAACTACATTCGGGTACTGAACTGGAAGTATTAATTGTGATGTGATTCCTGATACCTACCATTGGAGGTGAGAAAATAAGAGGTTCCGTTACTGTAGAAATGGCCACATGTATACTTTCTGGGGTTCTTAAAAGCCGTTATTGTTAGAAACGTGGACAGTTCTAGCTTGCCAAACTTTGAACGGGCAGCTAAACTTAACGGCCTTCAGTGGTGAATATACATGATATTTTTAAATAAAAAAGACGCTCTTAACGGCTTATGGAGGAAACACAACAATGATAATAATTACTTGATTTATAGTAGAATAAAGCTATTATTTTCTCTACTTTAAATAGAGAAGTTGTGTACTGCTTTCGGGTTTTAAAAAAATGATTCATTGCGTCAGAAAGAAAGGAAAATCTCTTTGTTATTTATTTATTTTGATGGATCATCGATCCATGTGACGGTTTATACCCCACAATTTGTTCATAACTTAAAACAACAAAGAGTTATCCTGTTATTGTTTAACTTTTTATATTCCTATCAATCACGCCATGGTTAATCATCTCATATTTTTCCTGACGAAAAATAGCGGGAAACAGAAAACAGTCAATCTTGTTTTGATATCTGACACTTATGCATCACCAAAAGACAACGAGAAGGAGATCAAAGAAAATGAAAAAGTCACAGCTGTTACAATCGTCATAATACATGTACAGCATGTTCTGCGTGTCAGCGTGTTCAAAACTAAACAATGTTAGAATCAAGTGGAAACGGGCACACTTGTGAACGTGAATGAATATATCAACGTTTATATTAGAATGACGTCTATTCTTGCTTCAAACCAGAAATGACCCTCTCTCTCTCTCTCTCTCTCTCTCTCTCTCTCTCTCTCTCTCTCTCTCTCTCTCTCTCTCATATATATACTTGTACTCGATTTTATTGCTAATAAGCATGCATATATATATATATATATATATATATATATATATATATATATATATATATATATATATATATACATAATAAAATTAAAGTATACATACTCTTTAAGGTATT
Organism: Unio pictorum; assembly: GCA_030141615.1. Classification (NCBI taxonomy): domain Eukaryota; kingdom Metazoa; phylum Mollusca; class Bivalvia; order Unionida; family Unionidae; genus Unio; species Unio pictorum. The sequence goes on from JARLTB010000365.1 coordinate 3,686,105, forward strand.
TCCGTTGAATTGGTCTCACAGACTTCCAATATTCTTAATAAAAGACACATCTTGTAAATAAAATTTAACTGTAGATGTGGGCTTTCGAAATAAATGGTAAATTCTTACATTTTAAATTCGATCATGAAAAGTGCATGAAAAACATGTAGTCGATATTATTGCTATGTAATTGCCATTGTATGTGTGGATCTAGATGTGGATGTGTGGATCTAGATGTGGATGTGTGGATCTAGATGTGGATGCACCCTTCTCCCTTTATTGTGTGCTGGAAGAAGTGGTCATAAGCGTAATTATGATCCAAGCAAGGTATAAGAAGTGTAAATCGTATGGCTTTAGGTTACATAAAATTATGTTCTGAAAGTAAATAAATACATCCGACTGAATGCTGTTAGTAGCTGGGGTGGGGTAGGGAGAGGTGCTTGTCTTGATTTAGCCTGAAATAGCAATACTTTTTAGGCTATTGTCTTGGATGATAGATTGTATCGTGTTAAGGAAAATTTGTGCACAGCTTGCTATCTAAAACAAGTCTGTCGTCAAACTCATTTATCACAGAAAGAACAAAATAAGCTGATCTCGATAAAATAGACGTTTAAAATTAAATGCATTCTGCGTATCAGAAAACAAACTATCATGCATCGTCTTGTTTGCTGCGTTTTCACGAAGGTGGTCCGATAAATCAATCCCCCAAATCTGGGTTGATACTGATGGACGGTATTGTGAAAGATAGTCCCAAAAATCAACCCAATCACCCCCAAATCTGTGTTGATCCTGATGGATCGCCAATGAATATCATCCCGGGTGAGGGTCTGATTTATCGGCCTATGTGAAAGTCAGTAAAGACCTTCGGCATTGTTTTCACAGCTCTTTCAAGTGAAGATGACAATTTGTACACGGAACTGTCAAAGGGATGTATTGTACTCAGACGGTCTCAGATTATCTATACAAATCATATCGCTAACATTTCTACATAGCTTTGTGCTTTACTGTTTGGATCTAAAAGGACGCTGTTTTACAAAGAACAAGTAGTTTGAATCATGTATACACATTTCAGAATTCCTTCTCACCCGAATACATTATCAGAATAAAATAACGAGGCTTGAATGTTGAACACAATGGTAGGTGTATAAGGCTAACTAGAACAACATGCGAACAATTAATTTGGCTAGATTCGATTCTCAGACAGAGTGGAAAATGGGCAGACAGACAAATATAGGGATTCACCGAAAAAGGGCATGTGCCAAACGAAAATTAAACTAGCGACAGGTGTGAAGGAACGGTCGAAATAAATCCATTGTAAATCGTACAAGACTTTAAGCGAATGATAATTAACTCAAAAGTATTCTTATGTTTCTTTAAATTATCCGATTCACGCTCTACTTCATCGAATAATATCTTTTGTGTAGCATCAAGTATTATATATATATATATATATATATATATATATATATATATATATATATATATGTGTGTGTGTGTGTGTGTATATATGTATATATATGTATATATACGATGACTACAACACATTACCTTAAACTGCAATGATACATTTTTTTAGTATGTATGGATATCAGAATTAATGAGGTTGTAACGAAAGAAGAACCTTCTTCTTCTATTTTCTAATACACATATACATTCATAAAAATCTACCTTTGAACTTACCTACCTATATTTATAGATACAATTATATATATATATATATATATATATATATATATATATATATATATATATATATATATATATATATATATATATATATATATATATATATATATATATATATAACTCTAACCTCGCTTAAGTGTCTTCAGTAGTCTTGTCCATCTGTGATAACAGCTAGACAAAATCAACGTCCAGATTTATATGAGTCAAAACAAATTTGCATGACGTAATATTTGTATTAATTTCCGAGTAAAAGATAATTAAAAACAAGATCGTCAATCATTTTGTAATGCGTATCCTACAACGTTCCTCTGACAATTATGTAATTATTCTGTATGACGGAATTCAATTGTTTATAACATGTTGTGCTTAAAGCCTAACCCAAGCCACAAATATATTAATACTAACCATAACAATATTCACTGTTTTTAAAAAAATATATATTTAGTTGGTTATAAACAATGTGTATGCATACTTTTTTACTGGCTGCATGTTCAAGATATTCATTGGTTATAGTAGTTTTAGTGGGTTAAGTTGAAAATAATTAGTACAAGACTGAAGATAAAAGTACATCTTTATTTATCAAAATGACATAATTAAGATAGAAGCACACTTCATGTACTGACAAACAAATCTCATGGCATGTGATGTGTCCTGTTTTAAAGAAAGCTGAATAATGACAGCACGTTTTAAAAAATACAAAATATAAATGAGCAGGCCCACTTTTCATGACAGATTACTCTGTACTTATTTATTAATGAGTTTAGTGGTTATTTTTTCAAGAAAGAAGACAATTATAAATATCAAACGAGCGTAGGCTGTAATAAACGGTAACAAAGAAAGAGTGAAAACAACAAGCTTTTCAAAATCTAACAAATAATTTATTTCCTGGAAAAGATTGTATAAATGGAAAAAATATAAATATAAATGAGCAGGCCCACTTTTCATGACAGATTACTCTGTACTTATTTATTAATGAGTTTAGTGGTTATTTTTTCAAGAAAGAAGACAATTATAAATATCAAACGAGCGTAGGCTGTAATAAACGGTAACAAAGAAAGAGTGAAAACAACAAGCTTTTTAAAATCTAACAAATAATTTATTTCCTGGAAAAGATTGTATAAATGGAAAAAGAACTTGGAGTTATAAGACTCAAATCCAAAGACAATCCAAGAATAATCCACGAATTAAATTACAAAAGGCCTAGTAATGAAATGTGCTGATAGATTCAAGTTTGTATACTGTTGTAAAATCTAAGATGGAAAACGATGACGTAGTTCAGGTCTTGTTGGAAAATCCAAGGTGGAAGACGATGACGTATGCTGAAGTCGGTCCTGTGTTTATATTTTGTTTCCGATGTTGGAAATCCAAATAATATTTTATAATATATAATAAACTATCTTTGTGCAAGAATTACATTTGAGCACATCAAATATTTTCAGAGATACGAATTCATACGCAGTTACGAAACAATCCACCAATTGCGAAATCACGAAAGGGGGGATGAGTTACATGATGGTTTAAATCACGCATTTGCTAACATGACCCTGCCGAGAACCAATCATTTCTACTTTAATAATAAAAAGTTGTTTACTTCTTCACTAGTCCCATCCTGACCTTGACCATACTGTAACTACAAAATCAAGCAATAAGCTCAATAAGCAGATGTTAATTTATGCAATTCGCTGTTGAGAATGGCATCCATACAAGTTGATACGCTATAATGTTTTAAATTCAGTCTGATATTCAAAAATCTTAGGCAGTCGTGAGATCAATTGAAGGTATCAGCTAGTGCATATATTTTCTTCTTTTCAACAAAAGCACATGACTGTCCTGTTAGGTGACTATTAACTGATATGTTCACTTCCACTGTCTGAATCAAGCTATAACCAAATCAGAATAATCAGTTCTTTATAATTCATGCATTGCCTTTGAAAACAGATTAAAAAGTGTCCTTGGGTCAGAAGTTTCCTATCTATAGCAATCATTTTCACTCTGCTATTCAAAAAGAGTATTTAAAATTCTTTCTTCCAAAGAACTCTCGATAATAAGCGATATGACTTGGAAGACGGATTATATAAGGAATAATTGAAAAGTTAATTAATATTTTGTCATCTTCTTTAACTTTACTTCCTTTTGAAGGCTCCTATAGCGCTCACCATTACGTGGGTTAGAGTCTCAGGCTCGACTAATGTGGGAACGTGAGAAAGCTTGTCGGTAGCTTCTCGTGGGTCGGTGGTTCATTCCGAGGTTTTTCCTGGTTCTTCCTCCACCATTTATACTGGCCGCCATGTATAGTCGATCTTGTGCTGACAAAAGGGCGTTAAACCCTACAACAACAATAGCAACAACAACCTGTTTTAACCTGTCAATACATTTAATGGTGATCGGTAGAAACAAATATATCTACAGCTACACGTGCAGTACGCCAGATATATGCAGTTGTGTCATTACTTAGGTAAATGACAGTTACAATAAAATGTCAAAAAATGAGAACTGTTCTGTTACATAAACACCAAACAAACGTGCTGTAAAATCCGGGTGACCAGCGACGTTTGAATGAGATTTCACAGGTCATGAAACCATTATTTAATTTCTTGAACCCGACAGATAATAATAATGGGTATGGCGTATTTGTCCTGGTACCCGACCAGTATTACAGTTGCTAGCCAGAAGACATTAAAGCAGATAACTTTGAGTTTTTGGGGGGCTAAAATGAAGGTTAAAGGGGCATCAGACATATACGTTGGTACTTCTGCAAACCTCCATCCTAAATCGACCCAAACAACCTAGATCGGCCTCACGCATGCCTGAGGTGCGCACCTAACCTGGCAGATACTGGCATGGAGAATGAGTGTCCACTACCACAAGTCACAAACAATGCCCAATGCTAACAGCTATAAATCATAATGGACTCATTCCAGGAACAGGTTGTAGATGCAGCAACACGCGTAACTGAATTTACTTCAAATCTGCTTTTAATGTTTTTCACAAACAACAAAACACTAATCAACAAGTATGATGTCATGCAAGGAATTGTTTACCATGAATCAGTCTACATTCGAGTCCAGCCTACAACAAATGAAAGTGAAGAAAGCAGCTCGTAAAGCCTTCCAATGCCGGAATGCAGACAATGGCCAAATACGTGAAGAATTGAAGTCGTCACAGAAACCATTAACACGTGAAACAGATAACTTTTCTGCAAAATGACACATAAAAAGTGTTTGAGAAGAACATCAAACGGTTAATGGATAAATTTATACCATCTAAGACCTTATCTGGAAACAATAAAAAAGAAAGCATTGGATAGAAAAATACATTAGAGCCCAACACAGAAGAAGGAACGAAACTTGTTTGCAAGACAGAAAACAACAGGAAAAATAGAGATCGAGAAAACGATACAAAGCAGCAAAATCAAGATCTCAACACTTAGAGCGACAGGCCTTCTGGAGATATATTGAAAACTTCATAGAAGCCGGTAATTCAAATCAATCATGAACAACAGCGAAACAAGCAGAAGATATGTTGGAACTATATATGTCCTTACGTAGAGACAACTGTGGTTTGACACTACTCAAGGCAAACTATACTCAGAGGCATTAGACAAGGCTAACATACTGAATCGTCAATACCAGCCAGTCTTTACACAAGAGGATAAGAGTGAGCTACCAAGCCAACATGGAGATCGTTACCCACTAATGCCTGACATGAAAGTTACTGTAGATGGTGTTTACAGCTTGTTGCGGAAAATTAACGCACAGAAGACCGCATGACCAGACATGATTCCGGCAAAGATCCTGAAAGATCTAGTAGAATAGTTTTACTAGAATTACATTTACCAGAAGTGCCTCTTACAAGGTTATGTCCCTGATGTATGGAAAACAGCAAACGTTGCAGCTATCTTCAAAATTGGAGAATGATTCAATTACATCAATTATAGACTTGTCTCCCTTACACGTATCTGCTGTAAAATGCTTAAATACATCATAGTCAGCAACATGGTGCAACATCTAGATCGCTGAAACATTTTTAACAGACTGCCAGCATGGTTTCCGTGCCAGACGAAGTTTTGAAAAGCTAATAACCGTAGTGGATGAGCTCGCTGAATCCTCAGACAGAGGGAAGTAGTATGACCTAGCTATCCGTGACTTCAGTAAGACTTTCGATCATATCCCCATGAAAGACTCCTCAGTAAGGTAGACCACTATCGTATCAGGAGTAACACCTAATAATAGATCCTAGCTTTCCTAGTAGGTGGAGCCATTAGACAAAGCACCAGTTGTTAATGGCGTACCTCAAAGGAGTGTTTTGGGTCTCATCCTCTTAGTGGGGTTCATCTATGATCAACCTACGAGCGTCAAATCCAACACGAGACCTTTTACAGATGACTGTATAGTCTACAGTAAAATATATTATCTCCAAGGACTGTGGGATCCTGTAAGAAGAATTGAACTAACTGGCCCTCTGGGGAAGAACTTAGGTTATGCCGTTCCACCCAGAAAAATGCAGCATCATAAGAGCTTACAGGAAAAAAATCACCAATCTTGTTTCTAATAAACTTTTCAGGAGAAAGAGTTATTCAAAGAGCAGGCAACACAATATCTCGGGGTTGAATTGTCCAGAAAATTCTCGGAAATGCGCATATACAAGATATTGAAAAAAGGGAACAGTAAACTTGGTTTCCTGCAACTCAACCTCCAAATCAAGAATGAAGAAGTAACATGTGTGGCATATTTCAATCTGGTTTGACCAGGTCTTAAGCATTGCTTGACAATGTGGAATCCACATAATAAAGATCTAAGAAAAAAATGTAGATGGTTCAGAGAAGAGCTGCTCGATTAACCACAAATAAATATCGCAACAACAGCAGTGTCAGAGTAATGTTAAACCACCTCCAGTGGGAATCACTCGAATGCAGGCGAACCAAGGCCCAGCTGACCATGTTGTACAAGATTGCAAAATTTAGTCAACATATCGGCGGGAAAATATCTGATCCTGGCATATAGCTAAACTAGTGCAAACCACAGGATAAAGTTCCAATTAAAGTCAGCATCAACAAATTGTTTCAAGTTCATGTTCATTCCGTGTACAATGAGGACCTATAACAGATTACCATCACTAATTGCAGAAGCTCCTGACATGGTATCACACAAGCAGGAGCTTTCCAATATCACAATCTAATTAATGAACTAGTCAGCTACAAGTAAGACCTAGGGATTCTCAGGGCTATGCCGATTGAGGTTCCATATCTCGTCGCCACTAAAGTAGCCGGATTGGTCTGACTATGAAGGGACAAAAGCGTACACTGCCACTCGTTTACTTGTATCTGCCTTTCCTATCATTACTCAAAAGACTGACTTCCGTCTTTACTTTATATGTAACCACGCGCCACCTGTTGCTTAATAGTCAGGTGTGACTGCGTTAACGTATTGATAAATATATTCACCAAGATTCAGCAAAATATATGATAAGATAAGGGATGTAACTCTGTAATGCATGAATACGATTGAAATGCAATGTCTATTGTTATCGCCCTTTAAATTGCACTGGTACTTGAATCTTTTTATCCTATATTCACACTGTACCATCATTTGTAAGTTTGTCTCTGGCGATTTACTATCCAAGTGTTTAGATTATCCCAATGAAGACCGTCATGACAAACACGTATATGCTAAACGCCTAGCCAAATAGTTCCTAACATTTGACCCCTGCACTTTCTTTCCAGTGATGGCCTGCCGAAGTCAACATTAGATATCCATTGATACTAACTTTAGCATCCAATCAAAATCAAGTTGTTCAAATTTGAACACTGCGCCATTGAGAGAACGGAAGCACACAGGTTGAATGGACTCATAAATAAGTAATTTTCCACTGCCGGTCCGTGTTTGTACAAAAATATTTCCGTCAAATAAACCTCTAACGGCTTCTTGTTTGGTACGTAGTCATACTTTCGATGAGAAAATTACAAAGTATCCATTTCAATTCAGTTGCCTCAATAATTGCTGGAATGCAACAAATGACCCACAGAAGTGGCATTAGCTATACAGTTCTTCCAAAAAGGAACATGTGCACCAGTCTAACAATGTCACCAGTCTAACAATGTCACCAGTCTACCAGTCTAACAATGTCACCAGTCTAACAATGTCAATGCATTCATTTTATTGTATCTTGATCTTTGTATTGTTATGTGTGTGTTTGAGCTTTGTCATTGACTGATGATATAATTTTGGTGCTTACCTGCTCTTTGTGTTGTTAACAAGCTATAAATAGGTTGTTTACTTGGACTTCAGTCCAAGACCAAGCCTTGGTTATTACCTTAGAAGATTCTAGAAACGAATTTGTTTATGGTGTGTTACAGTAGGGGTAATTTTCCATTAGGATTATTGAAATGTTTTCAGAAAACGTTCTTGATAGATTCGTCAAGCGGAGATGCATGTAAGTTTGAGACTACAAGAGTATTCATTCCTCTCTTTAATATCAGTCTGGAATCATTAACTGTTAGGTTCAGATATAATTTAAGAGGAATCAATTATATAAATTATTCATTGAAATTAAGTAGTACTCATTGACTGTTTGGACTCATATTTCATTTTGGAATTATTGGGGATTCATACAAAGATATTCTGGAATATGATGAGTTCATTCAAGGCTACCGGTACATTAGTAAAGTCAAGTCCAGGAATTCAATCGAAACACAATATTTTCGATCTTGTAATGAAACTATAGGATTATTTGAGATTAAATTTAACAATACTGTAAATTCCTTTAATATTTTCAATTTGCATTCTAAGGAAATTTATTTGTTGAAGTTTACTAAATGTGTAGGTTTTATTCTCTCTGTCATTTCATTTAAGAACACAGAATCGTAACATTCCAAAATGAGTGTTATACTTTCGTTCCACACTGTGATTATCGTGACCTTCATGTTATGCATCTTAAGCATCAAGCCCATCTTTAGTCTTCAATACAGGATCAATCTTGGGATCGTTCATTATCAAAAATGTTAAAACTGGCTTACTCTCGGGGGGAGGGGGGAGCATGGGGAGGGGCGTGGAGAGGGAAGGAGAAGAGAATAGTAAACTGTCTTCCATTACATGTACAGCATCTTTTGTTTTTGTCTTTTTTCATTGGCTGTTTATTCTCCGAATTTTACAGTTACTTAGTATTCACGATCGGATCGAAATAAAATCATTACTACATATTATTACAACTATAAGGTCTTTAAAATATAATAATAAAAAAGAGTGATCAGAAATACGCTTTGTAAAATTTAACAAACAATTTATTTCCCGTAAATACAAAGTGCAAAAAATGTGAAACGAACTTCCGGTATCGCAAAAAAATCCCAGATAATCCTAAAATTTTGAACAGAAGCTTTAAAGATTAAAATTCTGAGCAAAGTTATGTTATTCTAAATTAAAACCAAAGTGTTGATGTACCTGTGGTGGCATGTGTCTTCATGATGGTGCAGTCCAAGAATATATCCTAATTGTTATGTCATCATGAAACCAAATCCCATTATCCAAGAATGTTATTTTGAGCACTTATTTCCAGAGATGTATCACTTGAATTAAATAATTTGAAGAAAAAAAATTACTGTACACATCAAAATACAACTGGTTCTATTCAGATCTTAGATCATGACTAAGAAATAGGTCACAGTTAGCACTATCTATTAAAACAACAACTAGGTCACAATTAACACTATCTATTAAAACAACAACTAGGTCACAATTAACACTCTCTATTAAAACAACAACTAGGTCACAATTAGAAATATCTATTAAAACAACAACTAGGTTAGAATTAGCATTATCTATGTTTTTAAGAACTTTTACCTAATGGAAAATTGAATTCTAGAAGGGTGCAAATGTTTACAAAATAAAATCTTTGTTATAATTTGAAGGTATGTTACTAAATTATAAACAAAGAACATAAAACGTGCAATGTCTTTGAATGACACAAAGATAAATATGTGTACTTTTATTACAAATGATCCTAATGCTATACCTATACTGATACAGAAAATATTAGGTATGTATTAGTTGTTTTACAAAATTTAAACAAATCAATAACTTTTGTCAGATACACAATGAACGTGAATTTCAACAAGTTAGCGAATAATACAACCTTACATAACCCAAAGCATACAATGAAATAAAAAAAACTAACAACATAATACAAATTAAATATACATAACTCCATAATGGCGATAACACATCTTAATATACATAATATATTTGTCCAGATAACACATCTTAATATACATAATATATTTGTCCAGATAACACATCTTAATATACATAATATATTTGTCCAGATAACACATCTTAATATACATAATATATTTGCCCAGATAACATATCTGCATAACGCAGAAAGTTCAAGAACAAAACTTACAGAAAGGAGAGACAGTCTCTCTCTCTCTCTCTCTCTCTCTCTCTCTCTCTCTCTCTCTCTCTCTCTCTCTCTCTCTCTCTCTCTCTCTCTCTCTCTCTCTCTCTCTCACACACACACACACACACACACACACACACACACACACACACGGCGTCTTTCAAAATATTGTTCCAGTTTTCTTCCAGAAACTGTTGCATGTAGCAAGGTTGGTCACTTTATCGTCAATGGATATCCCAATCAAAAAGATCGTGGATCACAATGGCGTCAAGGGGAATTTAACATTGGGAAATGTTACATGAAGTGAATGGGAAATTGACCATAGCGACTAGGGATTGATCCACTTTAGTGTAATGTGACCTTAACGACGTTAAAAATGGGTACATCAAAATTAGCTGCAGTGGAAATTTTACATGGGAATGTCACCTGGAGGTAAAAGGAAATTGAACATTTATGACATATTTGTGTTTATAGGGTCAAACCTATTTATGGGATGAAATGTACTAGTAGGGACAAAGGGTTGATAGGCACATACACAGACATACAGAAGCAAACAAATACACATCCAAACACACAGAAAAGAGAAGATAAATGCTCTAAATAAAAGCCCAATGATAGAATAGAGGCTCGAAAAAGAAATATTTATTGAATGGGTTCAAAACATTTATTCAAGTTTATACATGGGCTATCTGGCCTGTGCTTTGGTCTAAGCACTCTCAATTGAATACATACAAATCAGGACATGGAACAAACCTATTCACATGTTATTTAATTATTGGTTCTTGAAAAAAATACTTTTAAATATTACAGTTTATACCTTCAAAAAAGAATCTCATTTTATATACAACGTACATGCATTTCATTAAAGAATCAGAATTTTCATAATGCAGCTAATATCCATTTTTAATAGGAAAAAACCGCTTAAACAAAAAGAAACAAGTAAAAAAAACAAGTAAAAAAACCTCTAAAATAGGACAAAGTTCATGATTCTATATATATATATATATATATATATATATATATATATATATATATATATATATATATATATATATATATATATATATATATATATATATATATATATATATATATTGTCAAGTGCCAAACTTTTCGTCAGTGAAATTCATTAATTAATTCGTAGGCTAGCCGACAATTAACTGTCTTGGAGTAGAGTTTTGAACGAAAAGAATGTTAGTTTACCTCGGTCAGACTGTTACAATATTTAGAGTGAAAGCGGACTGAGTATTTGACACGCTTAAAATAGGTGATTCCTCACGCAGAGCTGTCAGAGTGATTGGAAACAAATGATAAGGTGATATTTCGACCCTAAGTGGCATTTTTGGCATCTTGATAGACGGTTTTCAAAAGGTCCGTAAGAACAGCATTTATTCCGATTGGTAAAATGTATAGGGAAGGGGGGGGGGGTGTCGAACCCCAGAATCGGGGAAATATATACTACGTATCAAACGAGGTTAGTCAGTCTAAAAATTTATCTGCAAGAGAGAACTGCCACTAGGACTCCGAGGGTTCGTTGCAAGAACGACTTCGTAAAATTGTGGTTCCATGGAATTGAATGTGGAATTGTAAGACGCCAAAAACACAAGGTATTTAACTCAAATTCACTTTTATCATGATGTAATGTATACGATGTTTTTCTTTGTCATAGATGCATAATGTATCGATACTATGATACAAATAGTTCAGTATTACATTGATTTAATAACGTACTTTGATATGATGTTTCTTTGTTACAGATGCATGATGTATTCATATTTTTGTATGGATAGTCGGTTTTACAGTGGTTTAATAATGTATTTTTGAATTCTGAATTAGCATTTTTTACCTTATATACTTAGGTAGGTAAATGGGTGGTGTAGAAAACCCGCCGTGTACATTTATGATTGGAAAGTGTTACATTAATTTGAATTTATCATATTAGTGAATATGGATTGTGTGTTATGATATATTGCCTCACTTTACGTAATGATTTACGGGAATATATGACTTTCCCAAATTCTGACGTCGATAATTAGCAGTATAGCTCTATTGATCTGAAAACTTGTGTAGTATTTGTTAGCCGTATAAATGATAACACTGATAGTAAGATCTGATTGTTCGAACCTGAAGACGGACGGACAATCTCAACTCTTAAAGTAACGAGATACTTAGGGCGTTTTACCCTTTTCTTTTACAAGGAAAATAGTTGTTTTGAAAGAGTGAGAATCAGCGAGGAGTTAAAGGGAAAAAGGGAAAAGAAGTCAGAAGTCAGAGTGTGGAATTCCCGTTCAATCAAAGGGCAAGCTGAAGTCGGACGCACGCAGAAAAAAAAAAGAAAAAACCAGTCAACGAACAAGGTCATTGTGAATCACCCAACAGTCCAATGTTAAATGAACATTCGATTCCATGATGAAAGTACTATCAGTCATTAACGGTTAAATTCATCTATTTTATTAGTGTTCTGAATTTTAATTAACGTATCTGCTATCTTAAAGCTTCGGGTTTTGAATTACTTCTGAACGAAGAATCGTCAGAAGGAAAGAACATTGTAATTTATTGTGTCATTCTTCTCTTAATTGTATTGTAATTAAATTCATATTTAATCTTTATGGGGGCTCGTGTCTTTGTTCAAGATACCGTTTCAGATTACTATATCCATTTGAACCGGGCATATTACACCGTAGAGGTCATTCCTTAGATAAACGAGAATTAGCGGGAGGCGGTTTCGAGTGTTGTTTGTACAAGTTGCGCAATACTTCTGACCAGCGGCTTGTGCAATATTGTACTAATAACCCTTGATAGCCGCATGCACCTTACAAAATATATATATATATATATATATATATATATATATATATATATATATATATATATATATATATATATATATATATATATATATATATATATATATATATATATCCGTCATACACGTTGTTTAAAATCTGGTAAGCTACCACTTGTGTCCGAACGCAGATGTTTGCCATCAAAGACCCCTTTTCTTTCGTAAATCTGCTGTTATGTCCACTGTGATATGTACACTTATTGATAAGCAGATCACTGACGATTATTCTCTTCTTCCCATGGAGGTACATCATATGGATGGTCACGCTGTGACGGTAAGGTGATGAAAGAGGTCAGTGATGTTTGTTCCTTCTCTTTTTTCATCTGCGTACAGTAAATCTATCTTTCTCGGCGTTTGTCCTCGCAGTGAGGTGTAATCCCTGGAAGTCGCCCCTTTTCATGCTGGGCGATATCAGCGTATCCATAAGGAAACGTCTTGTAGTCTAGTCTGGTTGCACATAGATTTCCACTGTGTTAGCAAATAAACAACTAAGATGTTGCACTGCATTGGTGATGTGATCGTGAGGCACAGCATCGCACTCGAGTTTCTTATTGGACTTGAGTCTTACCCTTGATACTTGCTGTGTCAAAGGATTCATCTGTGTCGCTTGGCAATCGTAGTCACAATGAACTATTATCGGTCCTAAATGTTGTCCCTTTTTATAACCTAACCATAATTGACGTCTCCGTACGGTAAAGAGAAGTGGTTGGGAAGACGCAGTCGCGTCTTGTACACGATTTGACACACATTTTCCAAAGGTCGAACGACAAATTGGTGTGTGTGTAAGCGTACAATCTTGTGCGGTTCGTAGGAGGCGATTTAAAACGATCCTCTCCAGACTGCAAGGCTTCTTTCAATACCCCAAATTTTACTACTCGACTGGTGCGATAATTGAGAGTAAATCCTTTCACTTTACATTCGGTGTGCATTTTTCATTGTTTGAATCTTGTCGTTGGGGTGCTCGTCCGTCAAGGCTCCTAAACGGTATCCTTCTATGTCAGGGTGACGTTTGCCAAGGCGATCGATGTAGATGTAGGTTGTCGTGTTCAATTTACAGGAAGCAATCTGCTAACAGTTCTTAAGTTTCGTACAATTTTAAGTGAGCATAGGCTGTCACGCAAGCCGCAATGATGATATTTACAAAATCCTCGGCTACTCCGGCTTCTCCAAAGTCCATTTCTTGTTCGCAGTTGATAAGACAAGTGATATTCATAAAGTGTACAAAACTATCCCACATTTCTACCCTAAAAACATATGAAAATGTGATTTCTAAATGTCAGCATAAAGACCCACTCCTTGGCCTTAATGAACCCGTAACCCAGAAACTCATATTTTCTATGAATCTGTTAGAATCGTACAAATAAGTACATTATATAAAAGATGAAAATATCTACCTTTAAAAATATTCTGCGTCATAATCAAAGTTTTCAATTTTGCAAGAAGTTGTCCCACGCGTACAGCAACAAGGGGGATGAACATACCTTTTTGCTGAAACACCAATGGCTTAAAAATAAGGCTTACTACGAAAATGAAAAATATAAAGGTAATAACGCCAAACCGAAGACTCTAACTGACCCAGAAAAAATTTCTCTAATTGGGTTAGTTTGTTTTGCTACTTTATCATTCGTTTATGGTTTTTCAAATTCTGTAGGTTTTGTTTACCCATTGTGCGTTTAATTGATGTCGTGCACTCCCTGCTGCTGTAATCAGGGCCGGACCTGCTATAGGGGCCCAGGGGGCCGGGCCACCCCTTTAAAAAAAACTATTCACTATTTTTGATAAAACATGCAAAGTGGGTTCCGATTTTTTAAATTTTTTTTCATTTATTTATTTTTTTAAAATATTTTTTTAGTGTTTTTAAACATTGCAGTTTTTAGTCACTTTTGTTAGATCCCTTTTTCAAGGTCAGATAGCACCAGATTGCACCATTTTGCATCCTTGAAAAAAAAATTCCCAGAGGGGGCATGCCTTCGCTTAACCCAATAACAAGTTTGGCTCCCCCACCCCTGAAAAACTTAGGTCCGGCCCTGGTAATTAACCAAAAATGTTATCAAGACTTACACGATATCTTGATCTAGGATCACGTAACGTTATCGTTATAAATCCGTGTGTGGTAGCTTGTGAATGTAAAAATATTTTTTTAATTTAATTATATCCATATCTCCTGAACACCAAGTCTGATAAATATTTTTAAAGTATGTGTATCAACTCCATTAAATACGGCTAAAATAGTAGTTACCACTGATCACTTTAGGTATTTGTGTATATCTCTGTGCAACATAAATTATATCTGTATTTTTGTGTCAGCCGAGAGAAAATATTATTGACGTATTTGATTGTGTATCCAACATTAGATAGTCGTATACTACAAAATTATCAATAAATCCTGGATATAATTATTATGGTCCTGGAACTCTATCGACTTGATAACCAAACTCAAACAATACCTGGAAAGAATCCAATAAATACTATTGATAAGGCATGCAATATTCATCATGTTGCATATGAAAGCAATGATTTACAAAAGACATATTACAGATGTGGTTATTCACGCATTATTTCACACTGAATTTTATTCGGATGCAATCCGGTTTATTTCTTACATTTTTAATTCTGGATCAAGCGCTCTATGATCATCAGTTATCTCCTCATAATAATCCTTAAACCTTTCTAGCCATTCGTGCGGAGATAATCCAACAAAAGGTTGCGGTTGAACATGATCATCACACATTATTAGTTCATTATTATTCAACAATAGCCAATCAAGAAATATTTTTAGTGTTTCTAGTGATACTGTGCATATTTCATCCCAAATGATGATCCACGAAATATTCTTTCCACCCATTCATTCAGGCATCTTTGCCATCTAAAAAAAGTTATGAAAGGTACAAGAGTTTAATCCTCGTTCGCTCATTTCTCCGGAGAGTATGTGTGTATGTGTTAAAACAATCATATCAATACAATACAAAGTATTGCGACAAAAATAATTCGATCGCAGTCGTTGTCTTGCCAGAACCTCCAGGTCCGTTTAGATAAACAGTCTTATATCTAGTCAAAGGATCACATACAGGTGGTGCTGATGATACATTCGATATATTATTATTATTGAAATCAATATTTTTATTACAATTTAGGTATATTCAGAATATTTATCTTTTCTTGTTTAATTCTCTTTTCAGCCGATGATGCATAAAAACCAATGTGTTGTTGTTTTAGCAATCCTGTATTTGTATCGATACAAAACGAATCTGCGGTGACTCTAACGTCAAATTTAGAAAATCGGTTTACCATCGATAATAAATTTATCGAAACATACGCGAGCATTAAAGATCTTAATTTAGTAACTAATTTATTAGTAGCAATCTATATAACTCACAATTGTACAAAATTTAGTTCCGTCTGATAAATTTCCATTATTTAGACTTATAAACGTATTTTATTCGCATTTTCAGCATCGTCTATAATAAGTCTTGTACAATATTGTTTATGATCATATGATCCTCCTTGTGTAAATTTACCAATTATTTTCAACCAAGATCTTTTTCGATTTTATTCTTACATTCGGTCATATCAAGATTTTCATCATCAGAATCTTTCTACAAACTATATGATACAATTGCTTGACTTACAACCAACGATAGTACTAATTTTTTTTATCTAGCATATATCGTAATAAAACTATTTGTGCCCACATTTTCTCTGAAAGTGTTTGACGAACCAGACACAACAGATCGGATTGAAAATCTTCGGCATCCTTAAATGACTCGATACAAGCAAATCCAGTCTGGTCAAGGTCCGGTAATGATCCATTTATCGATAATGTTGGATGTCCAAATAAGTTAAAGTATTTAGAACATTCTCCCATTCCAAGAAAACGTCTGGGATAACATGCAACCATATCGAGTGATATCATATTGTATTAATCGTATTTAGTATTCCATAATTCACCATGTCCATATTTGACACAACTTGATGTTATATCATCTGGAAAATTTAATCGAGTCGGTTTTCACGGCATTTTCTCTGTAGCAAAATGAGAAGCAACCGACGGAATGGTAAAATAATTATTCAGTAGTTATTCAGTCCTGACATCGTCATGGTCAATACATCTTAACGCAATATTTTTCGTTTCTTCGTGGAGAGATTCTGTACGACAAACTTATCCATTAGGCCGTACAAATTCATCATAGTTTCCATCATTTGATCTCTGAAATAGCCACACTGATAAATGATCATTTTTACTTATTTCGTTAATAAAATAAAATATATCACCGTTACAGAACTTAAAGGTTGTATCTCTATATTGTCACTGCAGATGTCCAAGCGTGCACATAATGATCAACAATATTTATCGAAGCTCCTTTCGATAAATATTTTGGCTCGTATAATACTTCTCTTGTTATTGTTTTTATTGTTGCTGTGAATTTTAATGTTTTTCTAATTTAGCTAAATCGCTTATTGTATCTCCTTTATCTTTGACTGATTCTACCCACTTATTTATATCTTCACGTCACAGATCTGTTAGTTTATTCCCACGTATGGCATTTGTGAATTGTTATGTAATTCACTCGGCTACACAGTTTAGCCTTGGCAAAGTCAATGACAAAATTTTAGCTGGTCTGAGATGATTAAGGCTCCTGTTATCATTCAGTGGATATGTTGCATAAACAATGGCGATCACGGGATATGCTCGCTCATAATACGTCAATACCAGTCAATATTCGAGGTTTCGAACTATTAGTTAACGTAACAATATTTCCAGTGCGAACACGGACAGAGTCACGTTTGTCTTGGATAATCCAAATATCGTCTACTTACGCAATATTTTTACTCTGAAAAACTATCTTTGATTGTCTAGATAATTAATAATCGTCTCCTCTCTCATCGTTCATTGTAGCATCAATGACATTTTTCTTGATCATAATTTTAAATGTCGACCACATATGAGATGCTGCATCGTCAGAACACAAAATTCTTTCATGGCGTCACGTTACGTTTCATCGGATCAACCAGATCATGGCTTCTTCTGTCAAGATAGAATCTGGTTTTAGAAGGCTCTCGTATAAATATTCTTTAAAAAATATTCCATATTATAATTAAGTTAAATATATATTAATTCAGATAAGAAAAAAATAATAATTTATCTAATCTTAGAGCTATTACACAGAGTCAGAAATATGTATGTGATGGCATTGGTAAATATAAAACATTTGCAAATAGGGTGATTAAGCTTGTAAATAAAGAAACTGGTGAAGAAATAATATTTCAATAAGTGAATGCAGCTGGCAGATATTTTGATATTAGCCTGGTTCGGTACAATTAATTGCAGATAATATTACCAGATCGGCATTTTCGAAGAAATATAAGAAACAAAAACGTATATTTCATTATTGATGAAGGAAGATATCTCCTGTAGTTGCTACTAATTACATAATTTTTATTTAAATACTTTTTTGTGGTTTAATCCTTCATCGCTAAATCTGAAATTTGTCTTGTTGATGTAACAAATGGTATAACGGTACCAATTGCGCAAGTCCATGTGGGTGGAGCTTAAGGTGTAGGGTCTATTGCATGCAGAAATAAAGAACAACACAAGCTATGATTGGTGGATTATGTAAGAGTTGTACTTTCTGTTAGGCTTAAAAAAATGTTTAGCCTCCTGGCAACATGTGAATTTATGCTAATTCCTATACAGATCATATTTTGTATTTTTTATGATTTTTTAAAATGTGATACACATGGCTGAAAATAGGTATGTTGTGACTAGATAACTCATACCCCTGTCTAGTTCCAGCAGAGTTATCTCTCTTAAATGCAATGGAGTACCTGGTTTTGTCATCATCAAATTGACAATCTAACATTGTTCTCTATAACAGTGTGTGAGATGCATGCTGAATTAGGATAAAAAATATATTTATCTCTCCAAATATTAGCATTGAGGTCTATGGAAAAACAATTGGTACCGTGATACCAAATGTCAAACTTATTGAAGGGAGATAACTCTGATGAAGACATGTTGAGTGATTAGAGTTATCTCCCTGTATTTTATTTGCCTTTAAATAAATTATATTTTGTGGGGTTGGTTGGTTTTCTCCCCATCATGTTGCTGAAATCAAATCGGTATTTCAAAATAAAGGTATCTTGCAAAGTATATTATAACACTATGGGAAACATACGTTTCTGTTTTAAAGCCTTAATTCCTTTTCCTGGCACACATCCCAGGGAACATATTTGGCTGCCCTTTCCTAGTAAAGTCGGTTAAAGGCCTGGCAATAGCCGAAAATTTGGGGACAAATTTCCTGTAAAACCCAATAAAACCTAGGAAAGAACTTCAGTGTTTATTAGTTTCTGGTTTAGGTGCATCTCTGGTTGTTCCTATCTTACCATTACGAAAGGTTTTGTCAGTCGGCGATCTACTATAAGGATTCGCACAACTCCCTCTCTACAAGTAGGTGATTAGAAATAATTTCTCGTATATACGATAACACTATTGTACTACCACGTCAATTTCTGCATTTGTGAAGCTTTTTATTTACACAGAATAATGCACACGTTTATATTCTTGTTTACGACTTAGCGAAGGATTTTGTATTAGTAGTATAAGGCTACACGTTTAAGAAATGTTTAGTACAATACTATTCTTATCAAGCAAGGTTAGGTTTATTTCTGAACTTGTTGTTTTGAATTATTGTGCCGGTAATATTATCTGTATAACGTAATGTGTAAAACGTTATTACGTTTTTATGCCCGCGTCTTATAAATAATACACGATATTGGATATGTTTTCAGCTGCCCAGTGTCTGGAAATGTCCAGAATGTCCGGTGTTGTCCGGTGCTGTCGAGTGTCTGGAATGTCCAGTATCTGGAGTGTCCCAGCTGTACAGCTGTATAGTGACTGGAATGTCCAGTGTCCAGAGGGTCCGGTATTGTCCGGTGATATACAGTGTCTGGAGTATCCCAGCTCTAGAGCTGTCCAGTATCCGGAGTGTCCAATATCTTGAGTATCCAGTATCTGGAGTGTCCGGTGGTGTCCAGAGTGACTAGAGGGACCCGAGTGCTTCAAGTATCGGAGGAATCGAGGTCTACGTGGAGAAAGCTGTGAAGCCAACCTCAGGAATGATAGCAGCTATAAAGCTTTAATTTTGGCGTTCGTAAAACCCATTGTATCTTTAGGAACTGTAAAGATAAGTAACATAGCTGTCCTTTTTCATTTGCACATTTAACTGAATGAAGTCGTTTTACTACATGAGTAAAAATCTACTATTTTTGCTAGATGGGTAAACTATATCCATCTTTCTATTCTTTAGTCACTTTGAATCATTTAGCATTGTGTTTGTATTTCGTAAATTAATTTTTGTTTGTATTTTTCTTCATTACATTTTTTCATTATTATGTTAATAATCCAATATTTGGATTAAATGCACACACACACGTATTCATAATTCATTTGCTCATTCATATCATTTAATATTAAACATTGAATTTATATCATCGTGAAAAGTGTTATGTTGTGACTCTGAAAAATCCCACCGGGTTATCTTGTTAAATGGTGTCAGAAGTGGGATGACTATAGGCTATAGAAGCTCTAAGCATTTAACAACATCTAATAAACTGGATATAATGTTGTGAAATTCCGCTGAGAAATTTGCAAACCAGTGTCAACATTTTCATCACGCCCCATACATTTCATCAACCGATCATTTACACATGCAACATGATTGCGTTCAAATTTTAGCAATACTACTTCAGACGGTTTTTGGTGTTCGTTTATTCTTAAAGCAACTTCGGAAACACCAAGTGCATCAAATACAATTGTATTTCGTTCCTGAGAATCTACTCTAGTTTTTTTTTATTTGCAGCTTGATTTATTATTTTACTGACATTTACAGGCATAACTTCAATGCTGGCTAGTTTTACTGGTTGTGATTTTCGTTGCATTAATCGAGGTAGTCTTTCTCTGATTGCCAAACTTTACCAGCAACATCATCAGGAAATTTTTCCCGAAAAGATCAATAGACTTCATACCTACCGGTAATTGTTTTACAATCAGTATATCTTTTGGAGCTATCCTGGCAAGTATATCTTGAACAACATCACAAGAGTCCGTCGCCATAAATCGCACTGAATAATGAGAATCGTGAATTTACTACTCTGACCATGATCGGTTGACATTGAGCATTATGTATGCCCATCTTATTTGTTACTCATTTACAGAATCGCAGCGATCTTAATCGCTATAATAATCATCAGTAATTTCATCGATGAGAAATCGATAAACAATAATGTCCATAATGCCGTCGGTAAATAATCGCCGGCAAATATCAAATATTTCAATAATGGTTTCTGGCGAAATATTTCCCTCGCGTTTTCCTTCAGTCAAAATTTATGATATATCTACGAAAAAAAAAGTATTAGGTCAAGCGCCAAGACCACTTCCACCTCATGTAATCAGGAGACCACTTCCTGATGCTCCTTCTTCTTTCTGAATTATTGTTCCGATGGATCGTGTTGATAATATCAGTTCTCGTGCTTGTCCCATAAGATACTCCTCTATATTTCTGCAATAATTATCATATATTTGATCAGCAGGTATGACATTATGTTTATCGTTGTATTTATGATATAGCCATTTGTACCAGGTTTCACGAGTTACGTAAGAAAAATGGTATCCTGCTTTTGAACATTTGTCTTTTTTATTAACACATTCCGCGGCAAGTTTTTATAATTTTTCCAACGTCTTTAAATTTCTTTTATGAAATTAATACCCACGCTTGTAAATTTATCACCTAGTAGAACTCGTTTTTCTTCATCTTCGAGTTTTTATTCTATTGGTTTACCATCTTTAATTTCACCTATATCAGCACGAACTCCGCCAATACCTTCAAGTATTTCCTAACTGGGAAATCTCGTAAAATCCTTATAATTCTTTAGTTCATCTCGCTACCTTTTCATTTTGTTCTGCAGTTTTCTTTAACGTCGGAAGAAGACCTTCCGTGGCTTCTGCAACTCCTTCACTAATTTTTGTAACTGGTTTAAATATTTGTTCTGTGTCTTCTGTAAGTTCAGCTTCTTGACGTTCTTGTACTTTTCGCCGGACAGAATCACAAACAGGATGAAATGTCTTTATTAGTTTTAGTCGTTATCGAGATAATCTAGCTGTGTAAGATTCCTTAGCTGGTGGCATTATTGATGTGATAATGATCTAAGTACAGCAAGTAGGAGGGTGCGACCTCAATGAAACGTCATATAGGTAAACAAAACATACAAAATCTGATTAAACACTAACAACTGAAGAAGTAACAAGAAAAACTAATTCAATTAGAGAAACTCTTTGTCAGTTGAATGCTTCTATATCGCATTATTACACTTGTATTTTTAGTAGGAAGCTTTTTTTAAGCACATGGCATTTCAACAAAAGATCTGTTCACCTTCCATTCTGATCGAACAAAATCGTCTGCTACCCAACGTGTCAAATTGCCGCTAGAACGGGTTTCCCAAGAAATTCCCTGGCGTAACGTTTGTTTCTTAATCCCTTAGTATTATTTTCCATAAACAAGATGTTGTAAACACATTACATCATTTGCATTGTTGTTTCTCTTCCACATAACTATTTTTTAATAAAACGTTGAACTTTACTAAAACTTTTACAAGATCGGTTTTGTTGCTTAATATCTCTTGTGATTTATTAGCATTGTTACGTTAAATTTTGTAAAACCAGCTATACACCTAACCGAATTACTCAACCGAAATGCTGACAGAAACAGTCAAAAGTAATGTATTTAATTTCCAAAGCCCATTTAATAAACATTACATCTTTTCAAAGATGTGCCTAGAATAGGCCGACATATAGCGAGTCATGAAAATACGGGGGGGGGGGGTATCTCGCAACATCATCATCAGTATGCTCGTCAAGGCGTAGGCTTGCTGAAAACCTGACCAGTTCTCTCCACTTATCTCAATTATGCGCCTGTGTCTCCGCAAAATTTATCTCGGTCCATTCTGTGCCGTTGTCAGTCCACTTTTTTCTCTGTATACCCTCCTTTTGCCACCCAGAACGCTGCTCTGCAATACTGTTGTGAATAGACTATCTATCGTATCTAGTGACATGGCGATATCATTTCAGCTTGCTCTTTTTGATGATGGAGAGGTCTTCATATTGTCCGACTTTTTGCCTGATGGTGTTACGCACTTATTCATTTGTGATGTGGTCCATGTAAGAGATGTCAATGATGGTTCTGTAACATCTTATTTGAAGTGCATGGATTCTTCTTTGTAATTCTGCTGTCAGGGTACAAGCCTCACATGAATACAAAAGGATTGTGATGACTAGTGATCTCAATAATCTGATTTTAGCTTTCAGACAAATATTCCTGTCTCTCCAGCTGGGTCTTAGCTTTGACATAGCTGATGTTGTTTCTGCGGCTCGTGACCAGATTTCTGCTCTTGATCCCTCTTTGATGATTATAGAACCAAGATATTTGAACTGGCTCTCTGTTTCCAGTTATTGTCCTCTGACTTTAATCTTGGTTGAAATTTGTTTGTCACCATTTGTTATCAGCTTTGTCTTCTCGGCGCTAATCTCCATGTCAAATCTGGAAGACGTTTCATCCAGGTTCCTCACTAAGGTAGCAAGCTAATTTTCACTGCCTGCGAGTCCACCAATGTCGTCTGGAAAACGGTGGTTGGTGATGTTACGCCCTCAAATGCTGACTGTACCACAATGGTTTCCCAGGGCTTAGCTCATAATGCGCTCTAAGAAGATGTTGATGGTATTGGTCAAATTTTGACCTATGTTGTACTTTTTCATTGTGGTACACAATGTCTCATGCTACACTCTGTCAAATGTCTTTCTGAATATATGAACACATGATATATGTCTTGTTGATGTTGCGTGTACTTTTCACACAGAACCCTGAGACTGAATATTTGTTTTGTCGTGCTTCTTCCACTCTGGAACCCTGTTTGTTCTTCAGCGATTATTTCTTCTGCTTGTGGTTTCAGTCTGTTCAAGATGATCTTCAGCATCACATTCCTAGCATGACTGATCAAACTAATAGTTCTGTAATTTTGGCACAGCTGGACATTGCCTTTTTGGGGGAGTGTTATAATCAGTTAGTGAGTCCACTGTATTGGTCATTCACCTGTTTGCCAGATCGTGTTGCAGATTTTCGTTAGCAGCTCTGTCACTGTTCAGTTGGGATATCTAATACAGCTGCCGTCCCATTCTATAGTGCTCTTATTTCTGACTCCAACTCTTCTTTGAGAATTGGGAAATCATTATTTGTGACGTGTGGACTTTCAAGCACCTCTCTATATAATAATAATAATAATAATAATAATAATAATAATAATAATAATAATAATAATAATAATAATAATAATGAGGAGGAGGAGGAGGACTTTGTATAGCGCCTAATCTTTCGAAGCTCTAAGCGCTTTACAACATCTATAATGATATGAATACAAAAAAACAAAAACAAAAAAAAAAAAAAACATGAAATTGGAAAATAAAAAATGATGAATATATTTAAGGTAGGAAACATTTTTATGTCTTCACCTTTGTTCTTGCAGTCGAAAAAGGTGAGTTTTAAGAGCAGTCTTGAAAGGGATCACTATGTCTTTGTGTCTAATTCCAATGGGCAATTCATTCCACGTTGCTGGGTCCTGTCATGCAAAAGAACTTTGTCCATATGACTTCGTTTTCATAGTGGGAATAACGAGTATACGATTTTCAAAAGAGGATATGCTGGACTGGAGTCCATCAGTGAAACGTAGCACAGAGAACAAATTTTGTGTTTGATTCTGGATCAAATGGATAACCAGTATAGGGTACAGAGCAGTGGGTAGGTGTGCTCTGATCGTGACACTCTAAAAATGATCCGACAGCTGTGTTTTGAACTTTTTGAAGTTTCTGGAGTTGATATTGAGACGAACCAGACAGAAATGAGTCCAGTCTTGAAAGTACTAATGAACACACAAGTGTTTTGGTTGCATCAACTGAAACCTATTATGAATAGAGATAAACAGTTTTATTAATATTTCTATTATTTATAATGCACATGTAAAAAAAAAACAAATAATAAATTTACAAAAACTAAAAATACAAAGTAATACATTATATCATGATATATTATTGATGAATCTTCAATATTTCATCTTAACTCTCTTTATATAATAAACATTAGGATGTGCATAATACTTATAATGAAGCATTTTATACATAATTAATTTTATTTTAATGAGAATTAATTTAAAAACGAAAAACCTTTTAAAAGAATTAGGAAATGTCTTTTTATGATATTAGTTAATATTTTCACTAGTTAAGTTATTTTGTAAATTAAAATATTATACAAGAATTGTGAACTAATTGTAAGCTGGGGTCATAATTTAAAAAAACAAAACATTAATATTAATTATCGTATATTGTTTTGGAGTTTAAATCTTTTGATGTATCCTATTAAGACGATGAATCCAATGGGTTTCCTTGAGCAGACGTTCCATCTTAGAATCAGCTATAACAATAGCAATAGCTATAACAATAGCAATAGCTATAACAATAGCAATAGCTATAACAATAGCAATAGCTATAACAATAGCAATAGCTATAACAATAGGTTGAAAGGAGAAATCTTGCACAGTATGGGAACTCTTGTTGAAATCTGCGGGGACATGTGATAAAAATGATTGATCGATTAACTTGTTTTATTTCTGATCTATGTCGGTTCATACATTTTATTTGTTAACTTTTTTGTCCAATATATTGAATGCCACATTTGTTGCATGTGATCATATAATAACATTAGATGTTACACAATTAGTATCACAACGAATATTAAAAGTTTCTTTCGTATTTATTAATATTGAAAAAAAGTATTTTGATTAATAAACAAACAGTCGAACATCTAGGTCTATTCCATTTAAGTGATGATCCCTTTATATACGATGTTTTTTTTCTGGTTTCGAATTTATTAGGAAATCTTTAAGATTTTTAGTAATTTTATAAGCAAGTGTGGGTTTACTTTTGTGCAACGATTTAACACTTGCTTTTTTTGATAATTTTAATAAATCACAAAATGTATTCATGCTCTTTCATATATTAGGCAAACTTGGATTATATTCAATAGCAAAAGCAATCATATCTTCATTTCTATTTTTGATTGTACATTGTAATGATTCAAGATATAGAATAGAATGTAATATGTAATAGAAGATATTAATGATGTCAGTAGGGTAATTTCTATTTAAATATGCTGACCTAAGTATGTTAACGATTATTTTAAAACATTATTATTATTATATATGTTATTATATATATATATATATATATATATATATATATATATATATATGTGTGTGTGTGTGTGTGTGTGTGTGTGTGTGTGTGTGTGTGTGTGTGTGTGTGTGTTTCAACTCGACACTCCGTATAATCCACTGTAGAAAGTGATGGATATATCCATGTGATATTTAACGCCATGTTGCACTGTTCTTTGTTGAACATTCACAATATCGTAACATTCAACAAAAGTACCTTCATCTAAGGTATGCAACTGATTATATATCTTACCTGATTATATATCTTACCTGATTAGTTTGTAATGTTGTTAAAAGTTGACTTTGAACAACGCTCATGCACGTTGCCTTCTCACACTTTAACGGAAACACATACCACAACTATAATGGTTCGCACACTTACAATGAAATGTAATATCTAATTCATTCTTTGCATACATAAAAGGTTTATTTAGGATAGTTAGCTGAAGACATTTATATTTCATTATCTTTAGAAGGGTATTAAAATAGAAGCCGATGATATAAACGTCGGCGGATTAACATGTACAAAACTATGGGGGGGGGGGGTATTGCCATAATTATATGCATTCGTGTTCTATTATTATACGCTGTATATGTCTTTTCTGCAAATATGATAATAATCAGATATAGATATTAATGTATAACATGACCTAGAACACGATTTAAGGTTAATAGATTTAATGGTTCCCTCCTTGTGTTTGACTAATATTCTATCCGTGATGTTATCGTAAGGTCAAGTAGCGGAAAATAACAAGTTGAGACTGGCCGGAAACGAATTTGGGGAAATCTTGGGCTTGAAATAGGTTTCATTAAATGATACTGTCCAAAACAGTTAATTGATAAAGGCGGACTTCAGAAAATTAGTCTCTGTTCGATAGTGGTGTTACAATATTTGCGGCTGGAGAAAGTTAACCCCGACTGGTCACGTAAACGCGGGTTTGTGTTTCCCAGACGAAATTCAATAGTTAGGTCATTTTCCCTTGCCAAATTTGGCACTCGAAGTTTTCTGCCGACTCCGAAGAAATTAAGAAGTGTAATTGTTTCGGTCAAATAAATGGCTGAAATAACGCGCGTCTGGAAGAATTCGAGAAACCCAGAATCAGATATTGACTGCCTAGTAAATCGAGTATCAACAGTGCATAAGGTCAATCTCAATCATATACAATATATTCATTGATGTAAGTCGTAAATGTTTCTTGAATTTATTCGTTTTAATTTCATACATCAATTTTCCTTTAGTTCAGAAATTAATTGTGCATTCACCTTGAATGTTATACGATTCATGTATTGTAAGAATATCATACAATACTTCATTGATATGAACGCATTCAGATTTAATTGTTTGTATGTAACATAAATCATTATCGTAGGAAATTCATGGATTCACTGACACAAATTCTGAGAATTAAATTAACTGTCCTAAATGATTTGTATCCTTTATACTAACAATTGATTTTACTATGTCTGTGTCAACTGATCACTAATTAGCAAGTAATATAGTTAAGACAAGTGTCAGTCCATTAATTAATTTGTGTAGTTTACTCGTGGATTATTTTAATCTTGAGATCAGCATGTCAACCGCCGTCGTTCAGCGTATTCTGGGTTCGTCTGGTACTGGCTTGAGGTGAAAGGAATGTAGCAATTTTATTGTGGTGTTTGCATTGATATTTCTGTACAATAAAAGACTGGAATGAGAGAAGAGATTATAGAGGAGAATGAAGAACTGTGAACTATATATGACAAGTAAATACAAAATATATTATATTTTACTTTTTATTGTGTTCTCTCTTATTTTCTTTCTCGAATATATTCACAAGATCACATGTACATTGACATACACAATAATAATTTTACTTTATGACTATACATTTAATATACCAAACATTCTTGTTTGTTTAATACACAATTTTGTATGTATATTTAAAAAGACATAAATTTCAGCATCAATGTTTTATGAACTTGACTTTATAAAATAAAGTTAATGTTTTTATCGCATCAAAGATTAATCTTATTGAAGACTGGTACTAACCCTAATTACCTAAACTATATAAATAAACTATAAAAAGTCATATCCAAAATTTGTATAAATCAAAATCTGGGCAAATTCGAATTTAGTCATTTCAATAATATATCACTTTCATATAGGGTTTTTACCTGTATAAAATTATTCATGACTAAGGAAAATTTAGAATTAGAATTCTTAATTGATGGTCCGAAATTAAACAGTTTTGATTTCAATGCAGTCAGTCTCTGTCTGCAGCGACGGGAGCCGTATTTATACTCTAAATACCCTTGGAGAACCTCTAATGTTTACATAAACAAACAATGGAGATATTCGAGCTTCTCCGATTCGGGTTAGAAAAGGGAACGCTACCACGCGCTAAGCAACATGGTAGGCTGGGACCAACAACGCCATTACAAAGTAGCGGAGCACGTTCCAGGGAGGCACTATTTAATTAAAATACACTGAAAAACAAATAAGGCATCATAAAATATCGTCATCTAGTAATACATAAGTTTGATAAGATACTTGCGTGGATCCGGAAAGAAGGCCGCCATCGCTTGACTGCTTGAAAGTGGACTCTTCCGATTTTGTACTATATTTGTGACATTTGTGCTTGTTTTCTGTCATCGTCTACATTGTTGTGTTTCATCATGCATTGGCTGTTCCGTTCGTGTGTGTTGGTTCATCTCCTTGTGTTGGAAGCGAGAGAAATTGGATTTTTTATCAGCTGTTTTGTCCCGCTGTTGAGACGTAATTTGTTTTTGAATAAACCGACGTCACGTGACGTGACGAATCCTCATTAATTCGATTAAATTATCACACATTGGTTCTAGATAATACATTGTGCTCAAGACTGAACGAACTGGGAATTCATTCATCATTTCTTAAATGTAAACGGAAGCGAAAAAAGAAACGTTCCTTCAAAGCCGGCCGGCGTAGAACAGGAAGAAGAATTCCAGTTATCTCCCTTTGCCCGTAACGGATAAACAACTTAAAAATTCTGCCGTTAATTTCAATAACCTGGTTCAAATTCCTCTTAAATCGTCAACCGTTGTGTCAACTGTCCCAGCGATACCACTACGTATTGCATTATTCAACCAACAATCAGTAGGATCACCGTAAAAGCGCACAGAAATTGTTAATTTTATCAATGACCAGAATATTGACGTTCTATTCCTGACAGAAACTAGGTTACATTCCGCAGGTGATGAATGTAAGTGTGCGGATTTAACACCCAGCGATTACTCAGTTAAGTCGTTCCTCCGCAACTCTCGCGGAGGTGGAATTGCTGTAATTACAAAGAATTCCATGATCAAATGCCTCAAGTACAACACAACCTTCAACTTCTGCCACAGATCGTTTGAACTAGTGCAAACAACGCTCACACTGGAACAAAGGTCAGTCCATTTTTTCTGTCTCTACCGTCCTCCTCCTAGTAGAAAAAACAAGCTGACCGAATCTCTCTTTTTGGAGCAGTTTCCAAATCTTCTAGAGTATGGAAATTCGATAGGTGGCAATCTAATTATTCTTGGAAATTTCAGCTTTCACTATGACTGTCCTGGCAAACCAAACACGTCAAAACTCATAGATTCCATTCATGTTTTCAATCTTAAACAGTCAGTTAACCAACCCACCCATAAACTTGGTCACATTTTAGACTGGTTTCTTTATAGACCTGATGATAATATTCTGCAATCAACTCTTGTATCCCACGAACTTGCATCGGATCACCTCTGCATTGTATCCCCTCCACCTCTATTTGCTACTAAGAGAAACCTCCGTATGATAAATAGAACCAAATTTATGCATGACATCCAAGAAAACCTAACAACTTTCTTACATCCAACAGCGGAACAACTTGATAACTGCCTGCGTTCATTGCTTGAAAAACATGCCCCAGCCACCAAATGCAGAGTATCAATAAAAAAAAAAGTGTTCTCCTTGGTATAGCAGTGTTAGGGACCAGCTTCGCACTGCTAAAAGCCATCGCCGAAAAGCAGAGAGGCTTTGGCTTTCCACCAGACTCACTATTCATAAACAAATCTACGAAGCCGCTAAGAAGAACGTCACAAACATAGTTCATTTATCCAAATCATCCCACTACAGTACAAAGATCACGGAGAGTTCCAACTGCAAACAAATGTACACCACTTCCAACGACCATCTCTCCACTAGACCTACCAGACCAGTTTGCGAATTTCTTCAATGAAAAAGTTAAAACCATTAGAGATACGCTTGACAGCACAATTTCAACTGATTCGTCACCATACAGGTATGATGCAGAATTTCAGCGACAACCGTTATGAGCATTTGAACCCGTTTCTATAGATTTAGTACGGACAATCGTGATGAAAAGTGCACCAAAGTCTTGTGAACTTGATCCAATTCCGACATCACTGCTGCTTGAGTGCTTAGACCCAATATTGCCTTCACTAACTGATGTTATTAATATCTCTCTCTCATTAGGGGAATTCCCATCATTTTTCAAAACTGCCATCGTAAAGCCACCGCTGAAGAAACCAACACTGGACCATAATGATTTAAAGAACTACCGCCCAGTTTCTAATCTCCCTTTCATATAAAAAATCTTGGAAAAGGTTGTTCTAACTCAACTTGTATCTCATTTGAATTCAAACGGTCTTTTTAGCAATGTACAGACTGCATATCGCCCTCGCCACAGTACTGAAACTACTCTTCTGAACGTATTTAGTGACATTCTGCTTTGGATAGTGAAAAGATTACGGTCCTCACTCTCCTGGATTTATCTGCAGCATTTGACACAATAGACCATGATATATTACTTCACCGTCTCCAGCATGTATTTGGCATTCAGAATATAGCCTTACAGTGGTTCAAGTCCTACTTAGTCAACAGGATACAAATTATATATACAAATGGAATACACTCCAGCCCTGTTGACGTATGTTGTGGTGTTCCACAGGGATCTGTTCTTGGACCTTTTCTCTTCATTCTGTACACTCAGCCGCTCTCAAGTGTCATAGATCATCACCCAATGTTGCACCAATTGTACGCTGATGACACCCAAATATACAAGTCTAGTCACCCAACTGAAGTTGATGCTACCATCCATGGAGTAGAGAAGTGTATTTCGGATGTGAAATCATGGATAACATGTAACAAGCTGCAGATGAATGATGATAAAACTAAGACTATTCTGATCACAACACAAAGACTTTCTCATTCACATCCTTTACCTCAGACAATAAATATCAGCAACACCAACATTAAATTCTCACAGACAGTACGGAATCTAGGTGTTACTCTACACCAACATGTCATGAACATCTGCAGGGCTGCATATCTTGAATTAAGACGCATCAGTTCCATTCGCAAATATCTTTCTGTTGATGACACGAAAACACTTGTGTGTTCATTAGTACTTTCAAGACCGGACTATTGTAACTCAATTCTGTCTGGTTCATCACAATATTTACTCCAGCAACTTCAAAAAGTTCAAAACACAGCTGCACGGATCATTTTTAGAGTACCTCGATCAGAGCACACCTCACCACTGCTCTGTACCCTACATTGGCTATCAATTCGATACAGAATCAAACACAAAATTTGTTGTCTGTGCTATATTTCAATGACAGACTCCAGTCCAACATACCTATCCAGCCTCACCCATATGTATACACCAGCTAGATCCTTATGCTCTTCTTCTGATAATCGTATACTCATTGTTCCCAAGGTGAAAACAAAGTCATATGGACAACGTTCGCTTGCATACCAGGGCCCGGCGACGTGGAACGAATTGCCCATTGAAATTAGACACAAAGACACAGTGGTCCTTTTTAAGAGTGCTCTCAAGATTCACCTGTTTCGACTTTAGGGACAAACTTAGCGACCTAATCATGTTTTGTATCTTATATATTTTCAGCATGTTTTTATGTTTTCCAATTTCATTGTTTTTGTCATTTGTTGTTCTGTAGTGTAGTCATATCATTATTGATGGTGTGAAGCGCTTAGAGCTTTTAAAGATTAGGCGCTATACAAAGTCCTCATTATTATTATTATTATTATTATTATTATTATTATTATTATTATTATTATTATTATTATTATTAACAGTTACTCGAAACATAAAGATGAGTTGAAATAATCATCAGAATAGATGAAATGAGGGTCGGTCGATCTCATTCAAAGCCGACATATGCT
Source organism: Unio pictorum (assembly GCA_030141615.1). Taxonomy (NCBI): domain Eukaryota; kingdom Metazoa; phylum Mollusca; class Bivalvia; order Unionida; family Unionidae; genus Unio; species Unio pictorum. The sequence goes on from JARLTB010000365.1 coordinate 3,718,504, forward strand.
TTCAACGAGGGACCGTCTCAAGGAAACGCGATAATTGGAAACAAGGTACATACATGTACGGCAACATTTTAAATAATCATACTAAACGTATGGATAAGATAAAATTGTGAGACTGGTATAGCAATATATATATATATATATATATATATATATATATATATATATATATATATATATATATATATATACACACATGGTTTTTCTGTATAAAAGAAGGGTTAACTCTATTTCCAGGAGATAGTGAATCAGTCAAGTGTCATATTCAATTTCATTTTATTTAATTGATTAAAGTGTTATATTTTACGTACAGGGATTCGTGTTATTCTATGTTATACACTTCCTCAGATGTTTGTTATTCCATCCATTAACTTCATTTTTTATTTTATTGTTTACTAGACCCACGCAATGACAATGTATTGGATCATCTCATACATACATACATACATACATACATACATACATACATACATACATACATACATACATCCATCCATCCATCCATCCATCCATCCATCCATACATACATACATACATACATACATACATACATACATACATACATACATACATACATACATACATACATACATACATACATACATACATACATACATACATACAACTCTATTTCCAGGAGATAGTGAATCAGTCAAGTGTCATAGTCAAGTGTCTATGCGATATAAATAAGTATACAGTAGTTACTGTTTGGTAAACCTATTGCACGCACGCACGCGCACACACACACATGTATTGACTTGTTGGATTTGATCAACTGTACAGATGGCTTACACATTTTTTGTTTTTATCATTGTCCATTAACTATAACTGGACCAGATTTAATTAAGTACGGGATGGCGTTTTGGGGGAGAGCACTATCCATGCCTCTTGGACTTCGTTGATGATGAAGTTGAATTATAGTGCTGTATCACCCTCTAGGGGCATGTAGCACTGTTTTAAGTTTCCAGCAAAGCTGGATATTTAATTACTCCTGGGGGGGGGGGGAATGGTGCCGCTCCCACCCACCCCGGCATTTATTTTCTCAAGGAGTACTATTTAATTTGGTCGTCAGGTCGGTGTTGCTATTAAGTACCCATGGACCTGAATGGAGTACCCTGGGGTGAGTGGGAATAGACCCAACACACACTCAACCCTAACAGCCGATTAGGTGTGTTAATGGTGTGCAATGGCACAAATGGAGGTAGTGGAAATTAGTTTCACATCTCCGCCATTTGGAGCTATCCGAGTTGTGGAAAGAAAAGAGAGGTACCATTAAGAACGAGGATATCGAACAGCCCGCAACATCGTGATTCCGTGCGTAATTCAAATCTGGTCCAGATATTACTAATGGACATGAAAATACCTATAATGTGTGAGCCACCTAAGCAATTAAATTAAATCCATGAAGTCGTAAAATTTGTTTAACTATCTTAACTTTCTAATATTTCTAGTACAAATTGTACATGTATTAAGTCCCTAACAAGTTTGAATACTAAGATGTCTATGCGATATAAATAAGTATAGTCACTGTTTGGTAAACATAGCTTTGTTAATTTTGAACGGTGTGCAAAAAGGATCAAGTCAGGTTTCGTGAAATAGATTGTTCGAAAATGATTCTCGTACCAAATGAGGAACCTGTTAACCAGGCAATGAAAGCAATCGGATTATTTTCTGTGTTGCTTTCTCTTGTCTGTTTGAGTAGCCCCTAATGTCAGGCTGCCATCGTATTATCATGGTGTCACATCATATGGTTGTTCATTCGGACCAGCCATCATTTTCCTTTGTCCTGGGTTCTTTGAAGTTGTTTCTCTCCAGATGTTTTTCCGGTTTTGGTCCAGCGGTGATGTCCCTTTATCTACACTTTTATCCCCCTAAATTAAATGAACCCTGTGCTGTTTTGAGTTAATAGAGTATACAGCCCTATACGCCCCAGCCCTTATAGTTGAGTTGGGGGTCTGTATGCCTAAAGTTATATAATATTGAATTGCAGCCTTGTGCTGCGGGGCCTGGTAGTCTTGGGCTTTTAGACTACCTTATACTGTCTAAATTGGAACCATAATATCGGGACAGATTATTATGATAGTCTGGTCTCAGACCATCTACTTATATTTAAGTTTTGGCCTTCTGACTTTAGAATTTGATACGTATTTGGTAATTATTATTTACTGTCAATGAGGCTGTATTGAGAGGAAAGTTAGAGAAGGTAATAGGAATGAGGGTAGGTTCCTATACTTATTTTACAGGCTGTTATTTTAAAACCTATTTGTTGTTATTTGTTTATTTTCTGCCTTTTACGTTGTGTTTTTTATTCCCTAATTGTCTTCGTTATCTGTTCGTTGTGATGTGTATACCCCTATTAATTTATCTTTCATCTATTTTTGTTGACTTGTTGTTATTCCCGGAGTGATTTGATTACTCAGAGGGCTTTGAGTAATTTTTCCAGGTTCCCTAATTTGTTTCAAAGGTTACTCATGTCTTTATTTTTCAGTTTGGTTGCTCAGTGTATGAGCCTTGGGGATCTCATGTCCACCGTAGTGTTTGTGGGTTCCAAGGACGGTTAAGATTTACCTGCTCATTCCTAGTGGTGCTTCCATACCTTAAAGAGGCTTTTTTTGGTTGCCTACCCTGGGAATATTCTAGTACTAGTTTTTATGTAATCCTTATGGTCTCCCTATTTTGTTTATAGGGCTACTCGCATCTTTAATTTCTGGTTTGGTTGCTCAGTATATGAGCCTTGATCATCTCATGCCCACCGTAGTGTATGTGGGTTCCAAGGGTGATTGAGATCTACCTGCTCATTCCTGGTGGTGCTTCCATCCCTTAAAAAGGCTTTAATTTTTTATAATTAGTTATGGTTTGAGCTAGTACTAGGTTTCTTCCTTAGTTGTTTTTTTTTCTTCCCTATTATGTTCTTTAGTTTCCTATTTTCTAAATTTTCTCTAGTAGCCATGTTGTTTTAAAAATTCAATTATATTTTTGAATCTTGTTTGGGGGTTGCTATTCGTTAACTGAATTATTTATGGGTATATATATGGCGCGGCTATGAATTTGTCCCTTTCCTTCTTGGTTATTCTACAATCATTGAAGATGTGGGGTAAATCTTCTGGGGTGTTACAATTTTAGCAATTTCTTTTATGTGGGAAGGGTCTTATGTATTTTCCAAAGCTGTTTGCCAGTTTAGTTTTTCCTAAGAGAATTCGATTTATTATTGTTTGCTCATAGCCTGTGCATCTATTTCTATTTCCTTCCTTGATGGTATTATATAATTTTCTCCCTTGGTGATTTTAATTCCTATTTGTTTGCCATTTATTGTTAATTAGTGTGTTGATTAGGCTGTATAGTTCATGTTGACTATATTCGAGTGGCATGTAATTTGGTTCAATGAGGTTTTCTTTAGCTATCTGGTCTGCTAAAGTCATTTCCTTGGATATTGATGTGGGATGGAATCCATATGTATTCTATGCTTAATTTGTTTATATTTATTTGTTTCATTTTTGCGTTGGTTTGGTGTAGGAAATTCTCACTTGATTTAGTGGTGTTATTTTGGATTGAGGTTATGACACTAAGCGAGTCACATACTATAACTTTCTTGTATGGTTTGTTTTTCTCAATCCATTTTAGTGCTTCTAAGATGGCCCAAAATTCAGCTGTGTATATGGAGCAGTAGTCAGGTAGACGCCACCCAATTTGTATATTCAGTTCAGGTATTACCATTGCTGCAGCTGTTTTGCAAAGATTTATTGTTTTGGATCCATCTGTGTATATTTTGAGGTAATTTTAATATTTGTTGTTAATTATTTCTAAAGCTAATGTTTTAAGATAGTTTGCTTGGTTTTACTTGTTTCCTTTAGTTGAAAGGGAAATATTTACTATAGGTTTTATATTACTCCAAGGTTCTTTATCATATGTAATCTTACTTTCTGCTATATTGGCTAGTGGTGTTATGTTATTCCAAGACTCCTTGCCATATGAGACATCGTACGTCGAAGGAGATGTGGAACGATTTCCACCCAACCAAACCCAGGAGTCCCTATGTGACGTCGCAGTCGCCGACCAATCGCGACAGACGTTAAATTCAGACTCAGTTTGTTTTTGCGTTGTGGGTCTATTACCACTCATGTATGCCCTCCATTCAGGTCTATAGGGACTTTATAGTCCCCAGACCAGAGGCAAACTTAAATAGTTCTATGAGAGAACATTAATGCATGGGGGATGTGGCACCTATTCCTTCCACCAAGACCGCTCCTCGTAAGCGGGAGGTTGTGGGTCCGATCCCCGGCGCTCAGCATTAAGAGGTTAGTGTTAGGACTGGTTGGCTTGGTGTCAGGATAATGTGATTGGGTGGGACATGCTACATGTCTACGGCATTATGCCCCAGTGCGAGACATCACTACCACACCACAGATATCGTAGCGATATCATTATTATTTTTAAAAAAAGCTACCAAATCACACACACACACACACACACACACACACACACACACCTTTCCCCAGGAGTAATTAAATATTTTGCAGTGCAAGAATAAAACAGTGGTACATGCTCAATCGAGCGAAAACCTCGATAATTTAATTAGTCAGTCGTTCATCCAAAACGAAATAATAAACTAAGCTATTCAACACAATATTTTAAAAATAACCCAAATAAAAATGTTATGGTAGTAAAATTCCAAGGTAAGTACTATTGTGAGCGTTTAAGCTGGGGCCACCCTGTCCAAAGCGTGATAGACAGGTGCAACAAAGACCTAATCTTACTTAAGAACATTAAAGGAACTACATGGGGATCCAACCAAGAAATACTCTTAACTATCTACAGAGCTCCAATCAGACCAAAAATAGACTATATATATCAGGCACAATACAAAGAAAAGCTCTATTTGCACAGGCACCCTATCATCCACATCACTATAAGAAATGCAAATGCTAACAAAAGATCTACCACAACACCTAAGGCGACACGAGTTCATATTAAGATATGCAGCAAGGTTATCAATCCACCCAGATACGCACCATACTAAAATAGAACTACAAAAGTGCGATAAAACATTCAGTAAAGAAATTTTTCCAAAATATCATTGGAGGGAAACTAATACATATACTTGCAAATAAATTGTCTATCAGAGAATATCCGTCTCAATAGAATTATCTAATGAAGCCCACCCACACCCACCCCTGGATTATGGTTAAACTAATGATCAACACTAAGTTAACATACTTAGGAAATAAACTAAACCAAGAGCTCAATCTGAAAACAATACCTACAATTGAAATACAGAACAACTACACCGGTTTTATACAAATATTCACTTATGGGTCTAAAACAACCATCCCACCCAGGGTAGCTGCAGCCGTAGTAATCGCAGAATACAACACCCCACCCCACCCAGGGCAGCTGAAGCAGTGGAAATCCCAGAATAGAACACACGCTTGGGAAACATACTTCCGCACCACTGTTCCACCGATACGACATAATTTTAGACCATCCTTGAATCATTAAAATGGATTAAACATAATAACATATATAAATCTGTGGTAATAAGTGACTCGCTAAACGTCATATCATCAATTAAAACAAACTCCTTCTCCATGTTATGCTACCTATCTCCTACCGTAACATTTACAATCTATGACTACTCATATACCAATATTTTAACATGGTGTGTTACCTATCTCCTACTGTAATATTTACAATCTATACCAACATATTAACATGTTATGTAACCTATGTCCTACCGTAATATTTACAATCAATGACTACTCATATGCCAACATATTAACATGTTATGTTATCAATCTTCTACCGTAACATTTACAATATGTGAATATTCATATACCAACATATTAACATGTTATGTTACCTTTCTCCTACCGTAACATTTACAATCTATGACTAGTCATATACCAATATTTTAACATGGTATGTTACCTATCTCCTACCGTAATATTTACAATCTATACCAACATATTAACATGTTATGTTACCTATGTGTTACCGTATTATTTACAATCTATGACAACTCATATGCCAACATATTAACATGTTATGCTATCAATCTCCTACCGTAACATTTACCATATGTGACTATTCGTATACCAACATATTAACATGTTATGTTACCTTTCTCCTACCGTAACATTTACAACCTATGACTACTCATATACCAACATATTAACATGCTATGCTACCTTTCTCCTACCGTAACATTTACAATACATTGCTACTCATATACCAGCATATTGCCTTCCTACTTCCGCCTTGCCTTGGACAGACACCACAATAAACAAGAGTACAGTGTACGAATAAATACATAACATTAAATATATCCTCATAAGGACCACCTATACTGCTTATTAGCAGATAAAACGGTGACAAGAGTCCAAGGAACGAGTCACCTTAAGCAAATCTCATTGATTGATATCCTCATAAGGACCACCTATAACCTCCTACACGAGTGTGTGTTGGTACCATTCCTACTCAGGAACTCATCGCGGTAGATACAAGCTATGAGCATGAGTTTGTGCTATGTCTATTCCCAATCATGAAAGCAAAAAGTATAGGCCCTATGGGAAAAATTAGTTCCAATGCCAACCAGCTAAGTTAGAAACAATTATTGAGTGCAGTAATGCGTGAGGGATGTGGCACTAATTCCTCCGCCCCCACCCCCATCTTCACCCCCATCTTCAACGATCAAATTAGAAGCCTGCCGTGCAGGCAATAACCCGACGTACACGCCTTACCGGCTCACACGTCGTTAATTCAACTAAGCAACCAAGCATGATTCGTTCATTCAAACACACATTCAACCAGGGAACATCGACCAGTGAACATCGCAGAACAGTAGGTCTGAGCTGTCCACTTGGCGGTTATAAACGGACAACTACGAAGATTGGACAAATAATGAGCCACCAGCCCAAGATGGACTAATTGTAAGCCCGGGACTGCAAAAAAATACTGCCGAAATTAAACCACTAGGGACATAGGAGCGTTACACAGAACACTTCTGGAGCACTTGTCGCTGTATCGAAAAGAAGAGAGAAGGTAAAGGACAAAGCATGTTGCACGTGGCCATAACTAACCATTATAATAGAAGAAAAGAGTGTGGCCATGCACACGTGTAACAGCCCGAGGCGACCCAACTACTAACCATCGCGTCCCGAAGACTTGAGCTCAGATACCAACAGCAACCGGTTCCTAATAGTCCAGTATTAACGCTGAGACCGAAAACTTCTCAAGACTGCGAAAGGGGAAAGGCGTACTCCATCTGGGGAATGTGCATCATTGTTGCTGCCTGAAGATGGAGAAAATGTCTACCATTGTAGCAGTGTCAACCATTTCAGGACCTATTTGAAGACTATTCTGAACTCGATATTGAATTGGTAGAGAAATACCCAATTGCCCGGTTGAATGTAATTGCTTCTCAATATTGCCTGGAGAACGTAATTTGATAATGTCTCTATTTTTTATATCTTAATTGGAACCGTTTCGATTCCGCAATCAAAATTATTCTCAATATACTCATGCGTGACTAACTTTGTACAAGTCGTTTTGACTTCGCTGCTTGGTATTTATTAGCATATTATATGTACACTAAATTCCAACTCTTTTATGAATCATTTGTTTCCAAAATTGTTCTTAACTTAATAAATTTGATTAATTGCACTGGTGGTTTACACAGTTTTTGCATTTATTTAATTGTCAATTAGTACAACTGGACTGAAGTTTAAAATAAGTACTGGCTGGCGTTTTGGAGAGTACACAGCATCCATGGCCAGCTTGCCGAGTTCTTCGCCTCATTGTTTCTCTAGCACATCGTAGATGGACGGATATGTGGAACGAGTTCCACCCATCCAAACCCAGGTGATGTGACTTCATAGTCGCCGACCAATCGCAGCTGACGTTATATAGTGCTTTAACTGACATCTGGCGCGGTGAATCAGATTGTAACCTTTAGACCATGATTGCGTGGTTGGTCTATTCCAACTCATGAAAGCCGTTCATTTAGGTCGATTGGGACTTGCATAGTCACACGACCTGAGACTAAAATTAGACGTGCTTTTTAAGCATATTAATGCAAGTGGGACGAGGCTCTAATTCTTAACCCCCAGAAACAAATTAGAAGCCTACCGTGCAGGCATAAACTAGACGTATATGCCCGAAAGGGTGAACACGTCTATAATCTAGCAAAACAAGCAAATCGTTCGCGCAAATGAAGACGAGCGATTTTGGTGTGTCTAAAAAGACATGAATACTAAGCAAAGACCTCCGTCTTCTCATATGACTAAATATCCACCCACTTGCCTTACACATCAATAAATGATTACTTTAACTAAAACTACCCCCCCCCACTCACACACACACACACACACACACACACACACACACACATTCACATTAGACCAAACCAACCATACGTCGAGGCCTTTGATCTCACGGGACCTGAATAATAAGCAAAGTGCCAGTCTTCTCAAACAAAACAATAAAGATACCCCCTCAACTAACTGCATATCAGATATATCAGATGAAACTAACACAACCAAAACTAATACACCCACCCCCAACTAGAACTCAACCTCGACGACAGGCGACTTTGCTGCGTCTCTAAGGACCTGAATACTCAGCAAAGGGACCCGTCTTCAAAATCACGAAATAACCATAGTGTAACAAGATAACCGGGTGGGATTTTTCGGAGTCACAATAGAACACTTTTTACGATGATATAAATACAATGTTTAATAATGATTTGAATGAACAAATAAATTATGAATATGTACGTGTGTATTTAATCCAAATATTGAATTATTAATATAATAATGCACAAATGTAAGGAAAAAATACAAACAAATTACTTTACAAAAGACAAACGCAAGGCGTGAATGATTCACAGTGACTAAAGAATGGAAAGATGGATGTAGTTTATTCAGCTAGCAAACAGTGTAGAATTTTACACGTGTAGTAAAATAATTCACTCATATTGAAATTGTGCAAATGAAAAAGGACATATGTAACTTATCTTTACAGTCCCTAAAGAAATGATGGGTTTTACGAACCCCACAATTTAGCCCACGGCTACAATATAACATGCAAGTAGATAACAATGGATTTCACGAACCCCACAATTTAGCCCAAGGCTACAATATAACATGCAAGTAGATAACAATGGATTTCACGAACCCCACAATTTAGCCCACGGCTACAATATAACATGCAAGTAGATAACAATGGATTTCACGAACCCCACAATTTAGCCCACGGCTACAATATAACATGCAAGTAGATAACAATGGATTTCACGAACCCCACAATTTAGCCCACGGCTACAATATAACATGCAAGTAGATAACAATGGATTTTACGAACCCCACAATTTAGCCCACGGCTACAATATAACATGCAAGTAGATACACTCCGTTGTCAGGACACTTTATTTCAGCAGCACGCCTGCTAAAGTTCAGGCTGCTACAATTGCTGTGATTGACTTTACAGCTTTCACCACGTAGACCTCGATTCATCCGATACCTGGAACGCTCGGGTCCCTCTAGTCAGACAACACCGGACACTCCGGATACTGCACAGCTCTACAACTGGGACACTCCAGACACTGGATATCACCGGACAACACCAGTAGTAGAGAGGCTGAACCCTATTAACATATTTTTAGCCAATTTTGAAAACCCCTACAAACATATATTTTAGCCAAGTTTGAAAAACCCAACAAACATATTTTTAGCCAAGTTTGGAGAAAGAAAAAAAAACGGAGTGGGTGAACCCAGGTGTCTATTTATAAAACCAAGACCTGTTACGAAACCGAAAAAAAGTGTCGGAAAATGAAATTGCCTCTGACGATTTGTTGTCGCGGTTTCGTTAGCTGTTATTAATTAAATCATATGATATAACAATAATGGTAGGAGAATCGTTAACAACTAGACTAGTTCGAGAACGATTCGAGGATATAAAGAGATGTATCCCTGTGAGAGATTCTGTCAGACAAAAACTTCAAATGCGACAGGAAGCTCAAGTTGATTTTGCAATAGGAGCTGAACAATTATTCAAACCTGTTACTAAAACCACTAAAGAGGTTATATATGGAAAAGAAAAGGAAGAAGAAGAAGAAAAAAAGAGAGGTGTTCTTCCTGAACTTAAATAAATCACGGAGAGAACCGGAGAAACATCTAGACCTTTACAAAATCTTCCTCCTGCAATACCACAACAGGCAAGATCTCAATCTGGTGCGAAAAAAAAATGGTGAAGCAATAATCGAAGAATGACGTGATAAATTTAGTGAGGATGTTTTAACAGTAATCGATAAAAGTGATCCACAATGACTTCCTGCTCTTGTTGTTACGACTTATAAAAATAAAGGGAAAATGTTGAAACCGAAATATAAGGGATATAGTAGAAATATACAACAGTGGCCTGATGTATTTAAAAAAAATTAAAACTAAAACAAGTCGAGTTGATACAAAAAATATATCGTATAGGGGATAACTCTATGCGGTAGGTAAAGAGTATGATCAATATGAAGAACTAAAACAGCAAGTAAGAGTAAAACAAAAACCACGAAAAATTCAAAGGAAAAGACAACAATCTTCAAAGCAAATGTCTTTCTCACCTCAACAAGAAAGAATAACAGATGAGGATGATATTTTAGAAAGATTAGGGCTGGAACCTGAAGAAGAATCTGATGATACGCAAGCAAAGAGCAACTGGTTATAGTAGTGGTGAGGGATTTTCTCATTCTGGTACTCATGGTAGTGGTCTTGTTACCTGTCCTAATAATATTCCCTCCGATATAGCACGATTAGAAATTCTTATAGGGGGTAAACGAGCTGGAAATAACTCACCGGAAATAATTAATGAAGCCGCTTATATCTGCCGACGACTATTTGAAGGTGGTATCATGGATATCAGTGTATATCGAGAATTTATCGATGAACTCGTTGATGATTACCATAGTAATTGATTGTCCGTGACAATTAATCATGCGGTTAAATATATAACATTTAAATAAAATAATCATACATCGTAATCACAACAAGCCAACTATGACTTATTTATATAGTAAATTCACGATTGCCTGTTTTTTGAATATATTATGGAGATGGTATCGGTGATGTTGTTCAAGGGTTATGTACAAGGATGGCTTCAAAAATAGCACCTATCGCAAAACAATTATCGATGAAAGATATTGATGTTATTCGTGATAAAGGTATTAGCGCTGTTGATGATGTTGCCGGTAAAGCATTTTCCGTGGCCAAGGAAAAACTAATCACGCTGATTCGACGAGGAAACAAACCACCAAAGGTAAAACTAACATCTACGGAGATAATGCGTGCGAGTGTTAGTAAAATAATAAACAAAGCGGTGGATCAAAAACTAGCAGTGCGGATAAATGAATATATGAAAGCGGAAGGTGGTTTGAAACCCCGAGGGAGATCGCGATTTAGATCGAGAAATATATAATAAAATGTTTCAATCTTCAAACGACCCAGCATTGGGCATGGATGCCCCCGTGCTCAACGATGATTCTGTAAATAATTATCAATTTTATTGCTATAAAGCAATACAACCAAATGAACGAAGGAGAACTGAGCTTCAAGTTCATGGTACGAGTAAATACCTTCTACCCGCTGAAGCATTTATTGAAGTAGAAGGAGAACTTATAACAAAAGTTGAAGCTAATACGCCATATGACGCAAATGTCCGAGTTGGTTTTGTCAATAACGTTATTATGGCATTATTTAGTAGCGCTACATATATGATTGATGAAAGAGAGATTGAATCTATTCAGAAGGATGTTGATATCGCCACAACAATAGTGGGATTAGCGAGATATTCTGATGATTATACAAGATCGGCAGGACCATCTATGATGTTCGCTAAGGATACAACTGATCACGCTGAACATAATAAGTATGTCAAATTACAGACACAAGTAGCTACTGGAGTTGCTGATCAACCAGGCGACGCTGAACATGAAGATAGACCAGCTGCCCCCTTTGATATTATAAAAGGTGATAACCTTATTTACAACTTAGGGTTTGCAACTCGTAGAAGTATATTGCATGGACCGCGTCGATTTTCATGCGCGATTCCACTGTCTCATATTTGTGGATTGTGTAGAAATGTTAGAAACGTTATCTTTGGAGCTAAACACACAGTTGTTCTCGTGCGAAAAGCTGATGATAATGATGCAATCTGGCGAGATGCTGCTGTTCCTGCTGGTAAAGTAAATATAACAAAACTCTCATTATGGATGCCAGTAATGACTCCATCGAGCGTCGCAAATCAAAACTTCCTATAATTTATGAGTGCAGGTGGTAAATCATTACTGTCATGGCTAACAACAACAACAACAGCTAGTCTGCAGAGTTCCATTAATGGAGGATTTTCATGGCATGTTGCATCAAACATGGTTGTTTCTGCACCTCGACAAATATTTATTGCGTTACAGGATGTAACGAGATAAAATTCTCAGGAGCGCAGCCATATGATATTAGATCAACTAGGGGTTAACAAGGTCTCGTTAAAAATAAACGGTCAACAGGAACCATCTGTGAATATTTTACTTAATTACGGACAAAATCAAATAGCACATGCATATATCATCGTTTGCTGACATTTATGGGACGTTATTAAAATGTAGATACCGGTCTGCAAACATCACAACTAGATTTTAGAAATCTATATCCGATTTATTACTTTTCACTGGAACATCTTGACTTAACTAGACAATCCGTCGTTGAAGTATACTTCGAAGCTCGTGTAACACAACCTCCTCCTGACATTCCAGGTCCACCCGTCGTACGCAGTTCTTACAGAGCAATTCTCGTCATTCTCAGTGACAAATCAATGCTTCTCGAAGGTATTGGTGGACGAACGGGTGTAAATCATGCGTCAATAGAAAACATGTAAACACGTAGACAATTAGATCAATCTCGTATTAAATAAACTGTCATATAGTCAGTGTTACTCTGACTCCTGGTCAGATTAAAGATGTCAATAAACCCCAATAAATAATCTTATTCACTGCTCTATAACCAATGCAGGATTAAAACTATGTGGAGGTCATTCGGCAAACGAAATAATGCCCCCTGCCCCCCCCCCCCCCCCCGCCAAATATCTCGTATCAATATTATGTTGATCTATGGCACGCCAAATAGTTCAAAATAGATGAGCTGGAGCAATCGTAGGATGAGCTTGGAGCGATCTAGGGTGAGCTGGAGCAATGGTAGGGTGAACTGGAGCAATCGTAGGTTGAGCTTGGAGAGATCGTAGGGTTAAGTGGAGCGATCGTAGGGTGAAGTGGAGGAATCGTAGGGTGAGCTTGGACCGATCGTAGGGTGAACTGGAGCAATCGTAAGGTGAGATTGGAGCAATCGTACGGTGAGCTTATATAAATATAAATAAACAAAATAAGAACATACTGACACTTGGATTGACATAAACTTTTAAAATAAATAAGGTTAGAAGGTTCAAATCGTCCTAGTTCTGCATTAAGCCTAGCAATCAAACAGTGAAATAAAACTTGAAAAAATATTATTCTTGTTAATGTAAACCTGGATGTTTTTAGGATGCCTATTAGTTTTAATTCTTCTTGCATTCCTCACGATGTGAAATCAAAGAATTGAGAATACTGTTGGTTGATGAATTTAAGTGAGACTAAGTTATATCATTTTGATTGAGGACACTAAGTTTTCAATACAGTATGATGGCAGAGTCTAAATTGCATACATTTTGATGGCAGAGACCAAATTACATACATTATTAAGGAATAACACAACAGATTAACCTCAGCAAAGTTTGAAGGCAGATCATTGCCAGTTAGTATTTCATGTTTCCATGCTATAAAATGTAGTTTCAGTAATAACAGAGCTTCTTAATTGTCTTGATATGGCATATCCAATTGTTTTTACTATCCCCACCCCACCCTCCACCTCCTGATGGTCCCCAAAACTATAACCCTATCACATGCAATCTGTTTACGAAGATTTTGTGAATTTTCAACTGGCAGTTCAGAAGGAAATATATTTACAAGTAGATGGATGGTGTATAAATATCTCCTGTTCAAGTGTATGGATAACAAATATAGGTTTGGACTGCTATGCATTTAATTTTAGAAATGGGGTACATGACTGTAACGTAGGCTCGGTTATCAAAGTGTTATTAGTACAATATTGCACAAGGCCTGGTCAGAGGTATTGCGCAACTTGGAAACAACACTTGAAGACCGCCTCCCACTAATTGTCGTTATCTAGAAGATGATCGCTACGGTGTAATATGCCCGGTCAGTGAATATAGTAATCTGAGATGGTACTTTGAACAAGACAATACACGAGCCCCCGTAAAGATAAAATATGAATTTAATTAAAAATACAATTAAGAAAAGAATGACATCGTGAATTACAATTTCTCTCGTTCTGAATACACTTAGTTCAGAAAAATACAAATACTGAAGCTTTAAAATAATGGATACATTCATAAGAATCCAAACACTAATGAAAATAAATGAAGTTAGCCGTTAATACTGAGAGTAAATTTCATCAAGGAATCGAATGTTCATTTAACATTGGACTGTTGGGTGATTCAACATGACCTTGTTCGTCGACTGGTTTTTCTTTCTTTTCCCTGCGTGCGTCCGTCTTCAGCTTGCCCTTTGATTGAACGGGTATTCCACACTCTGACTTCTTATTTCTTTTTTTCCTCTTTCCCTTTGACTTCTCGCTGATTCTCACTCTTGCCAAAATAAACTATTTCCTTTGACTTCTCGCTGATTCTTACTCTTGCCAAAGTAAACTATTTTCCTTGCAAAAGAAAAGGGTAAAACGCCCTAAGTATCCTCGTTACTTTGAGAGTTGCGATTGTTCGTCCGTCTTCATGTTCGAACAATCAGACCTTACTATCAGTGTTATCATTTATACGGCTAACAAATTCTATACATGTTTTCAGATCAATAGAGCTATACTGCTAATTATCGAAATCAGAATTCGGGAAAGTCATATATTCCCGTAAATCATTACGTAAAGTGAGGCAATAAATCATAACACACAAACCATATTTACTAATATGATAAATTCAAATTAATGTAACACTTTCCAATCATAAATGTACACGGTGGGTTTTCTACACCACCCATTTACCTACCTAAGTATATAAGGTAAAAAATATTAATTCAGAATTCAAACTACATTATTAAATCACTGTAAAACCGACTATCCATACAAAATATGAACACATCATGCATCTGTAACAAAAAAACATATCAAAGTACGTTATTAAATCATTGTAATACTGAACTATTTGTATCGTAGTATCGATACATTATGCATCTATGACAAGGATAAACAGCATATACATTACATCCTGATAAAGGTGAATTTGAGTTAAATACCTTGTGTTTTTGGCGTCTTACAATCGTTCCAACATTCAGTTTCCCGGAACCACAATTTTACGAAGTCGTCGGTCGGAGTCTTGGTAGCAGTCTCCCTTGCAGAGAAATTTTCAGACTGACTAACCTCGTTTGATACGAAGTATATATTTCCTCGATTCTGGGGTCCAACACACCCCCTTCCCTATGCATTCGCCCAATCGGAATAAATGCTATTCTTACTGACCTTATGAAAACCGTCTATCAAGATGCCAAAAATGCTACTTAGGATCGAAATATCACCTTATCATTTGTCTTAATCATTTTTGAAAGCTCTACGTGAGTAATCCCATAATTTTACGTGTCAACCACTCAGTCCGTTTTCACTCTAATTATTGTACCAAGTCTGACCGAGGTAAGAAAACATTCTTTTCGTTCCCACTCTACTGCAAGACAGTTGTTTGTCGGCTAGCCTACGAATTAATTACTGGATGTCACCGACGAAAAATTTGGCACTTGACAATGACCATTTACACAAGATTTCAGTAGCGGCCATATAGTTAATTAACTACCCTTCTTGATGCTGTCTTGTAAAGCACATGCTAGGTATAGGTGTCACTATTTTGATGATGTTACCCTTCCTGTCCACTAGATTTAAAATATTCCATGGAATATATGCTTATATCATCAAGATGTTTGACATTTTTAATGATGAACAGAATCCACACAATTAATGAGGTGATCAGTCGTCAGTTTCACTGATATCAAGATGTTTAAGTTTTATGGCAAGCAAGATTTTTTATGATCAAGCTTGGTAAACAGCACTATTAAGAGCTTGATTTACTTTGATTATGAGTGAAATTCATGCATATTATTTGATGTGGCCTTGCGTTTGTCTGACTGAACTTGTTACCAATCAAGCAGCTACATTTCTGATGAGATTTAAATCTAGGTTATATTTTAATCAAGGTTATTAAATACTTAAATATTATCAAGATGTTGCACAAGTTTGTTCAGGATCAAGAGCCATACATATTAATGAAGTAATCATTTATCTGATTGACTTTAATGACCAAATTATGGTTGGAGTTTGGTTCACCTTAAGCTTATATTATTTTTGTCAGACAAATTTCTATAGTAAGTCAGATCAGCACATATTAATGACATACCTTGCATCTAATTGACTGAGGTTGTTGACTTTCTTGATTTAGAGACTATATATGTCTGATCCAGTTCTATAAAACTCTGTAAATGGTTTGATATAAAAAAGGACATGGATGACTTCAATTATAAGCAGGAGTCTGTGCATATTATGTCATTATCTTTATAACACATTTTTTTATGAGGATATGGTAAAGTAGGTAAAATTAAGATAATATGTTCTGAGAGTGTTCATCTAGGTTGTGTTCTTTCATAAACCTACTTTGTGCAGTGGTCTCCTGTGAAGTCAGCAATATCAGTCAATCAACTTGGGCCTCTTGCTTTTAATTTAGTTCAGAAATATTTTTCTTGTCATCACAATTGTGAATCGTCGATTCAGTTAAAAATGTGAAAATTGAGTGGTATGTTACAGACTAAAACAAGGTACTGTCTTAAAAATAAAATTTAAAAATGAGTTTCCTAGACAACCCATATGGGTAAATAATGACCAAATAATATAACTATCAAATGAGTGTGAATCCAGTTATGGATAATTGGTATTAATTTATTTATAAGTACTTAGGGATTGGGCATAGTTATGGACTTGTCAAATAAAGTCAAAATATATAAAATTAATATCTGATCAGACATGAGTTTACATTCTATTATGATGAGACCTTTTGAGAAGATGGTGATAGTTCGCCATAATAAACTTTTTCAATGGAAAAGCTATCAGCAAGATAATGTCACTTTGTGTAGAATATATTTGGATAGTTTTTTTTCTCCAAACAATCATGTTAACTAAGTTATCCAGTTACGTCTTTCAGGGTTAACATTACCCATCTTGAATATTTATCATGATGCCATTATCACAGCCCCCAGAAAAGACAAGGAAAACAATATGTATACTTTGTCATTTTACATTTTTGTTATCATTTGTCAGCCATTGCCTGTGCATACATGAAAAGTTCAGTTATTAACTAAGTGGAAGCTGACGGTTATGTTATCTTTGTATGACACTGCTTTGCAGTGACTTTTTGCTGCTCATTTTGACTTTTTACCAAGAAACGTCCTATTGGTAGTTTATTATTTACATTTTTTTTTTAAAAAAAGATTTCATATAGAGTTTGAGTCTTTTTCATTTGAAATAAAAATATAAATCTTTTACAACTTTTGGGTTTCTTGTCTCATTGGGAACCAGATGGTGCTGCGGTAACACACACACTTTACACCCCTGGAGTTGTTAGTTTGATTAAGGTTTTGACACGTTACTGATTTGTAGTAACCAACCAAAACCTGATGGGTTCCTCGCAGTTCTACCTCTTCCTCCAAATTCAAGACCATGTCGTGTATTTTCTAAATTATTTGAGAAAGACCCTCAAGTTTATATAAAACTAAAACAAAATTAGATCATGGAACTTTAAGGATTTGCTTTACTTTGATGTCTTCAATAACAGGCTAAATTTATCGCTTAAAATTTGCACTTTCAATATATTATTCAATTTCAGGTTTTGAGGATAAGCTTAAATTTTTTTCTTTAACAAAACTTCTAGGATACTTGTGTCATCACATCAAAATCTGTAATCAACATTTTAAGAAAAAAATATAGTTTAAATTGGTAATCTTAATGCCCAAATGTATTTAATTAATATGTACTCAAATTTACTGTCTGTATCATAAAAATGGATGAGTTATTTAATTGAAATTTCCATTATCAATAATATCTTGGGCACTAACAAGTATGCAAATATAAAAAATAAATTTACATTCATTGTAGGGGTGCAGTACGGCCAATGTAAAAGTGATTAGATCTTAAGTAGGTACTAATGGGAAACTCTAGACTTAAAGGACACTGAAGTTAGTTTGTAACTTTTCTCAAACCATCATTGTTCAAACAAATCCAATATGAAAGTCACAATGTGCTGTTTTAATATTTTTCCCCCCAAAATGTGGAAATCATTCCGCCACATACATCCAAGATGCTTATTCTGGATTGACAAGAAAGGCCGAGGGCGCTCTGACGAGTAAATGCTTAGCAGTGCAAGTAGGTGTCTCACTTGGAAATTGTTTAACTTGTGGTAATACTTTAAATAATAGTATAACATTAATTTCTCTTCTAGTGTTTAATCTGTTAATACAGATTCTATAATGACGTATTCAGACAAGAAAAATAAAATATATTAAAAAGATTATTTAGAACAGGATGTTGATGATTAAAGGTCTGTAAATAGCAGTTTCTCTCGAGTTGTGTTATTCCTTAAGAATGTATGTAACTTGGTCTCTGCCATCAAAATGTATGCAATTTAGACTCTCCTATCAGACTGTATGTAAAACTTAGTGTCCTCCATCAAAATGATATAACTTAGTCTCAATTAAACTCATCAACCAACAGTATTCTCAATTCTTTGATTTCACATCGTGGAATGCAAGAAGAATTAAAACTAATAGGCATCCTAAAAACATCCAGGTTTACATTAACAAGAATAATTTTTTTAAAGTTTTCTTTCGGTAGATTTTTAAAAATTAATCCAGGACTAAAAAAATGCATCATCTATGGAAAATAGCTTACACTGGCTCAAGCAGAAAAATGGAATATGGACATTAATTCGTATTAGAGGAATGCAAGCAAGACCTGGAATGTGTCCCCTATAAGGCATAATGAGTCATGACCGTATTTTCCACATTTCGATGAATTTTTCCTTAACCTCAAACGACAGAAACCACTTGATGGAAAGTCTATTTTCGTATATGCCTCCAGTGATTTGCCGTGATTTCTGTGATCAGATCGATGACGTTATACTGATTATACTACTTGGTGGTTTAAATAATATATCAGAACGTTTAGAATTTGAAGCATGGATAAATATGATCAGACTATCTACCAAGTATTTCGTTAAGATAAAGGATATTATATATTCGATTCAATAGAGAACTCACTCAGAATATAAGGAAAGAAATAATTGTACTCGATTGCAAAGCGATTAGGAATCTAACTATTTTTGTTGTGATGATACATTTTCAAATATATATATATATATATATATATATATATATATATATATATATATATATATATATATATATATATATATATATAGTTTAGTAATGATTTTAATTTATTTATTCGTTTGCTATTGAAAATAATTCAATAAGTAACGAATTCACTATTTTCTGTGATTCTATGTATATAAATGCATATTTCTTTTTTGTCTTAAAATCTTCAGAAAATGGAGGAATAAAAAGAATATCATCATCATCATCATCATCATCATCTCTCTCTCTCTCTCTCTCTCTCTCTCTCTCTCTCTCTCTCTCTCTCTCTCTCAATAACGTTTGTAAGAATGCTTCCCAGTAACTTTCCACAAGTAGCTGATTCTAATTACACGATTTATACTAAGCCGTCATTAACAGCAGAACATCCAGTGCTGAAAAAAAATGTTAAACCCAATACTCAAAACAAGGTCAAGCTAATACTATACAGGTCATCGACACTAGCTCAATAACATACCGTGGTGACTGACCTCAACACGCTCGACCGAAGGTAAGGCGTTCTGACAAAACCTCAGTTTATGTGATAATAAAGCGTATCGATAATATCTGCAGAAAGTATGAGGTGCCGTAGCCGAGAAAAGCTGATCCAATCAGAAAGTTGCCGTCCAAAATTCCAATTTCACGTGTTGTATCAAAAATGCTTTTCCTTACAGTTCCTTTTCTAGGTCGAGATTTTAGATTTTACGGCGCCTCAAAGAAAATAATATAATAAAATATGCCGTCTTGACAGCTTTTGTTCTGTTTTGTTTTGTTGTTAGTGTGGTTTTTTTTTTTAAAAAAAAAAAAGAGAGGGTGGACGGTTTAGGTCATTAACACTAGATCATGTTAATACTGTACATGTTATCAACACCAGGTCAAGAGAATGCCACATTAAATATCGATGCGTTTGACCGCAAGATATTCCAACTAAGTAATGCGTTCTGTTCTTAATATCCGCATAAAATAGCCAAACAGGAATTATATTTGTCTTGACACAACTGTTGTGTCTTCGTTGATGCCTTCTTTCTTTTGGTGTGCTAAATTGAATCAGACTCGATGGAGCTGTAATCTTGTTTACGAGGCAAATAGTGAGTAATAAATATTACAATCGATTACATGTACAAGTGGAATACCCTAGTGCGCCCCAGCTATATCAGGCATAATCACTCGCCAAGACTTTATCTGTTGCGTACAAGTATCTGCATTGATAGCTTTTTACTGACAGAAACTGCCGCACTGTGACTGACGAGAGCAGGATTGCTGAGGCCATCAAAATATGGATCGCTGTGCGACGAAATTGACGTTGGTGGCATCGACAGCCAGTAAGTATTTCATAGATTCACATTTTTTTTTTAATAACTCAGCGAGTTTAGATATTGTTTGGTTTTCTTACATACATGGATGATTACCATTATTGATCAATAACAAACGTTAGACCCATCCCTGCGATGTACGGGTACCAAAAGACATCAGTTTAAAAAAATGCATTGCGGAGTTGATTACCTGAAAGCGCGGTGCCCAAGGCTTGCCCACAGGTGCTCGACGCGAGCTTGATATTTTTATATAGTAATATAGAGGGGGTCATATGTCTGAATGGGTCATGGGGGTACTCTAAGGTATTTTTCTCTGTATGTTTTTGTTTCTTTCTTTAGATTATTTTTTTTTTCTTCACATCACCTGTGGGCTTGCCCTAGGACTGGGCTATACAAACAGTGACGTCATTTCAATTTTCAATTCAATACAGCAAATGCCCCACCCCCTCTCCAATTATGTCCCTGCTGACAAACGTGGATTTCAGCTTGTCTCTGTGCCGATATTTAATGTGCATATATGTAGTGAAGGGTCCAAATTACCCTTTTGTTGCCCCGCTTCATCAATTCCATAATCATGTTATTTTGAGTATGCAGCTTGCATGTCGACACCACTGCCTGTAGCGTCATGACTCGAGTTTTGATTCGTGTTGATAAATATATGCACATTCGTTGTTTAACTTAAGTTTCAATGGACCAGTTGTGACTAGTCTTATTCACCATGGATAAGTAATTAGTGACGTCTATTTTGACATTATTTTATTGTGTAAATTTTCATTGCTGAGTATGAGTTAAGATAAATAATGTTCCCATATGAATCTCCTCTCGACTTCCTATTACTAATTAGGTCTCACGTAACACTTTGTTTTGTGGTCTCACGTAACACTTTTTTTTGTGGCAAATTTTCATCCAACATGTGGGGCCCCGAGTAGCCGAGTGGTCTAAAGCGCTCTCCGTTACGGATAACTGCAATCTCACCTTTATATGCGTGTGTTTGAGTCTCGGGTTCGTACGATATGAGTATGTGAGAAAGCTTGCCAGTAGCTTCTCGTGTGTCCGGGGTTCTTTCCGGGGTTTTCCGCGTTCTTCCTCCACCATTAATACTGGCCGCCATGTATAGCCTATCTTGTGCTGAAAAATGGCGTTGAACCCTACTACCTCAACAACATCCGACAATGACCCATTGCAGAAAAATGATAATAATATTACATTAAAGATGCGATAAAAACTAACTAGTGCTTCTTGTTGAAAGGATGCTTGTACGATTCTGACTGAGGTATTAAAGTTAATTCCTTATGCAACTAGTGACTTTTATATTTAACCAACACTGCTACCAACCCCTCTTTTTTTCACACATATTTTTCAGACAGGAAAGCAATTTCGAATATTTTCCTGTGTAAAAACAGCTAAAAGAATCAATATGTGCCTTATGCATGAATGAAGTTCACTAGTATTGTAACAAATCAACATTCTCGTGCTTCAGTGGTTCTTTCTGTGGGTTTTCCGGGGTTCTTCCTCCATCATTATTACTGGCCGCCATGTAAAACCTATCGTGTGCTGAAAAATGGCGTTAAACCCTACAACAACAACAACAACAATAAATTAGCCTACTTTTCATCACCCCTCACCCATCTAGACTTTTTTAAAATGGATATTTACCTCTGTAGCATTAATATATTTTTATCATTAATTTTTATTTTTTAACATATCAATGAAATTAACGCTAATGGAGACACAAAATAACGCATGTGAAGGTGATAATGATTTGCATTTCGGTTACTACCACACCCCTTGAAACGATAGAGGCTCATTTACATCTTCAACTGCCTTTGTTTAAGGGTCTGCATTTTGCTCGTAACCACGATTTATATACATGTCACATTCATAGTCTAATTATCCTACATGGAATCATAAAACATGATGAGTGGATGCATCCTGCTAAGTTCTTTTTTTATGGCCAAATGAGTTGTATCTGTATGTGACCTTTATTCCATGCTTCACTTGTTATGTTTAAACTTTTCTTTAAATAGATTTTTTTATTCGGTGCTATTTTATATTCCAAATCCGATTTTTTTTTTTATAAATGTTTGCACTTTTTTGTTACTACGGTCTTAAAAGAAAAGGAAGTCGTTGTAACTAGCATAATCAACATAAATGGATACAGGACTTGTTTTTATGCTCACATTTATTCAACTGTGTCGGACCTATTTAGCTTACTCCGAAAACCAACCGCTTCTGTGGCCCAGTGGTTAGAGCGTCCGCCGCGGAAGCGGGAGATCGTGTGTTCGATCAGCGGCTGAGTCATACGAATGACTTGTGCACTGTATACTGCATGCTTTACATAAGAGGCCTCCGCTGTAATGGTTAATCAAGGTAATACCTGATGTCTGAGCAACGAACAACTGGCTATCATTCTAAAGCAAAGGCGCCTGTCGGACTTATTAGGGGATGGGGGTGGGGTGGGGGAAAACGTGTAGTGATCAGACATTACATTTTACGGATGTAGACCAAACATGTTTAGCTGTGAAATCCGGGGATGCCCCTTGTCCCTATGTGCGGGCGCCCATACAGCAACGGTACTTAAGGCTTATGACTTTATCCCAGTTAAACAAGGCTTTTAGGGGTAGATAACGATAATAGCTTGTCAAGCAGATTGTATGTCTGATTTAAAAAAATAGTACAGATAACATTAATATTGTTATCATCTCGTTATTCTGCTTCAATTTTGAAATAATTGAAAAGAAACCATTTTTAAATTTCGTTTCTTGCTTAGATCCATCTACCGTTGTTGGTAGGTATGTGGAAGGTTGTTTCCAAATGTGTCAGCATGAATACTGGCAAAATAGTGTCAGTTAAAAGTTCGAATTTTAATTTTGAAATGAGCCAATGTTACAATGTGGAGACGATTACATACTTGTTACATTAGTGTCAGTGATTGGCCAGAAGTTGATCATGAAGTAAATAGTAATTTACATGTCTGAACAACACGTTTTATATTTGGATAAGCAAATAGTTCAGATTGTCAGAGTGTGTGCTCAGTGTGATAGCACGATGTTTACATAAAGGAAAGAGCCTTATCAAGGAAATCAAGTTCCTGCCCTAATAGACGCAAAATATTGTAAAGTTAATATTGAGATTGATACTCCTGCTTTTTATAATGAAGATAAAGTAGCTAAAAATAAGGAAGTATGATGTCTTAGCAAATTCATGTATCTTTCATGTTCTATGAAAATACAGATGTTTAAAGGTTCAGTGTATTTGAAAAGGGATGGTTCCCCACTCACTATGAAAATACAGTTGTTTAAGGGTTCATTGTATTTGAAAAGGGATGGTTCCCCACTCACTATGAAAATACAGTTGTTTAAGGGTTCACTGTATTTGAAAAGGGATGGTTCCCCACTCACTATGAAAATACAGTTGTTTAAAGGTTCAGTGTATTTGAAAAGGGATTGTTCCCCACTCACTATTCAGCCGCAATTTAAGTTTTCGCACCGAAAACATCTTGTTTTGTTCTGATCGGCTGTTAGCTGATTCAGTGACCGCAAATCAGCCTATGATTTTCAGGAGAGCACTTGTTTGCTGAGCTATACGTCCTTTCTGATAAATATCTTGTCCGATTGTACGCATCCCACTCAAAGTTCCCTGCCCATTATTATATTGCAAGCCTCAATATCAACACTTTCTATTTTAATAACAAACATTTTAATGTCAACAAATGACAAATCCAGTTACTCTAACTTACTGGCCATTCAAATATGGGGGAGGGGGAGGCTATGATTTTCTTTTTAACTGAAATATTTTCTTTACTTTTATCAGATGAGAATTTTTATTTCCTCCTAATTATTTATGGATATAATATGGTATTCTTTCGATATAAATCAGAGCAAGATATTTTTCCAGTTGTTGACATACTACTTTGACCATTGAATTGTTGGTACCTAATATAAATGCGTGCTAACACGGTACGTAACTCGGTACGTTAAGAATTACTGCTGTAAGAAGGTTTTGGAGGTAACCAGCTCAACTATAGTAAATTATGAGATAGGCCAATAAATGAAGGCTCAGTAATGTCTGTCATGCCTTTGTTATTTTATAGAATTGATACTTTGAGAAAAGTCGACAAACAGACTTGAATGTCCTTTAAGTCTAGTGTTCCATTAACACCTACGTAAGATCTCTCTTTTAGACATGCTTGAAATATACCCCTATAATGTATGTACATTTAACTTTTAGACATGCTTGAAATATACCCCTATAATGTATGTACATTTAACTTTTAGACATGCTTGAAATATACCCCTATAATGTATGTACATTTAACTTTTAGACATGCTTGAAATATACCCCTATAATGTATGTACATTTAACTTTTAGACATGCTTGTAATATACCCCTATAATGTATGTACATTTAACTTTTAGACATGCTTGAAATATACCCCTATAATGTATGTACATTTAACTTTTAGACATGCTTGTAATATACCCCTATAATGTATGTACATTTAACTTTTAGACATGCTTGAAATATACCCCTATAATGTATGTACATTTAAGTTTTAGACATGCTTGTAATATACCCCTATAATGTATGTACATTTAACTTTTAGACATGCTTGTAATATACCCCTATAATGTATGTACATTTAACTTTTAGACATGCTTGAAATATACCCCTATAATGTATGTACATTTAACTTTTAGACATGCTTGAAATATACCCCTATAATGTATGTACATTTAACTTTTAGACATGCTTGAAATATACCCCTATAATGTATGTACATTTAACTTTTAGACATGCTTGAAATATACCCCTATAATGTATGTACATTTAACTTTTAGACATGCTTGTAATATACCCCTATAATGTATGTACATTTAACTTTTAGACATGCTTGTAATATACCCCTATAATGTATGTACATTTAACTTTTAGACATGCTTGAAATATACCCCTATAATGTATGTACATTTAACTTTTAGACATGCTTGTAATATACCCCTATAATGTATGTACATTTAACTTTTAGACATGCTTGAAATATACCCCTATAATGTATGTACATTTAACTTTTAGACATGCTTGAAATATACCCCTATAATGTATGTACATTTAACTTTTAGACATGCTTGAAATATACCCCTATAATGTATGTACATTTAACTTTTAGACATGCTTGAAATATACCCCTATAATGTATGTACATTTAACTTTTAGACATGCTTGTAATATACCCCTATAATGTATGTACATTTAACTTTTAGACATGCTTGAAATATACCCCTATAATGTATGTACATTTAACTTTTAGACATGCTTGTAATATACCCCTATAATGTATGTACATTTAACTTTTAGACATGCTTGTAATATACCCCTATAATGTATGTACATTTAACTTTTAGACATGCTTGAAATATACCCCTATAATGTATGTACATTTAACTTTTAGACATGCTTGTAATATACCCCTATAATGTATGTACATTTAACTTTTAGACATGCTTTTAATATACCCCTATAATGTATGTACATTTAACTTTTAGACATGCTTGTAATATACCCCTATAATGTATGTACATTTAACTTTTAGACATGCTTGAAATATACCCCTATAATGTATGTACATTTAACTTTTAGACATGCTTGAAATATACCCCTATAATGTATGTACATTTAACTTTTAGACATGCTTGAAATATACCCCTATAATGTATGTACATTTAACTTTTAGACATGCTTGAAATATACCCCTATAATGTATGTACATTTAACTTTTAGACATGCTTGAAATATACCCCTATAATGTATGTACATTTAACTTTTAGACATGCTTGAAATATACCCCTATAATGTATGTACATTTAACTTTTAGACATGCTTGAAATATGCCCCTATAATGTATGTACATTTAACTTTTAGACATGCTTGTAATATACCCCTATAATGTATGTACATTTAACTTTTAGACATGCTTGAAATATACCCCTATAATGTATGTACATTTAACTTTTAGACATGCTTGTAATATACCCCTATAATGTATGTACATTTAACTTTTAGACATGCTTGTAATATACCCCTATAATGTATGTACATTTAACTTTTAGACATGCTTGAAATATACCCCTATAATGTATGTACATTTAACTTTTAGACATGCTTGAAATATACCCCTATAATGTATGTACATTTAACTTTTAGACATGCTTGAAATATACCCCTATAATGTATGTACATTTAACTTTTAGACATGCTTGAAATATACCCCTATAATGTATGTACATTTAACTTTTAGACATGCTTGAAATATACCCCTATAATGTATGTACATTTAACTTTTAGACATGCTTGTAATATACCCCTATAATGTATGTACATTTAACTTTTAGACATGCTTGAAATATACCCCTATAATGTATGTACATTTAACTTTTAGACATGCTTGTAATATACCCCTATAATGTATGTACATTTAACTTTTAGACATGCTTGAAATATACCCCTATAATGTATGTACATTTAAGTTTTAGACATGCTTGTAATATACCCCTATAATGTATGTACATTTAACTTTTAGACATGCTTGTAATATACCCGTATAATGTATGTACATTTAACTTTTAGACATGCTTGAAATATACCCCTATAATGTATGTACATTTAACTTTTAGACATGCTTGAAATATACCCCTATAATGTATGTACATTTAACTTTTAGACATGCTTGAAATATACCCCTATAATGTATGTACATTTAACTTTTAGACATGCTTGAAATATACCCCTATAATGTATGTACATTTAACTTTTAGACATGCTTGTAATATACCCCTATAATGTATGTACATTTAACTTTTAGACATGCTTGTAATATACCCCTATAATGTATGTACATTTAACTTTTAGACATGCTTGTAATATACCCCTATAATGTATGTACATTTAACTTTTAGACATGCTTGAAATATACCCCTATAATGTATGTACATTTAACTTTTAGACATGCTTGTAATATACCCCTATAATGTATGTACATTTAACTTTTAGACATGCTTGAAATATACCCCTATAATGTATGTACATTTAACTTTTAGACATGCTTGAAATATACCCCTATAATGTATGTACATTTAACTTTTAGACATGCTTGAAATATACCCCTATAATGTATGTACATTTAACTTTTAGACATGCTTGAAATATACCCCTATAATGTATGTACATTTAACTTTTAGACATGCTTGTAATATACCCCTATAATGTATGTACATTTAACTTTTAGACATGCTTGAAATATACCCCTATAATGTATGTACATTTAACTTTTAGACATGCTTGTAATATACCCCTATAATGTATGTACATTTAACTTTTAGACATGCTTGTAATATACCCCTATAATGTATGTACATTTAACTTTTAGACATGCTTGAAATATACCCCTATAATGTATGTACATTTAACTTTTAGACATGCTTGTAATATACCCCTATAATGTATGTACATTTAACTTTTAGACATGCTTTTAATATACCCCTATAATGTATGTACATTTAACTTTTAGACATGCTTGTAATATACCCCTATAATGTATGTACATTTAACTTTTAGACATGCTTGAAATATACCCCTATAATGTATGTACATTTAACTTTTAGACATGCTTGAAATATACCCCTATAATGTATGTACATTTAACTTTTAGACATGCTTGAAATATACCCCTATAATGTATGTACATTTAACTTTTAGACATGCTTGAAATATACCCCTATAATGTATGTACATTTAACTTTTAGACATGCTTGAAATATACCCCTATAATGTATGTACATTTAACTTTTAGACATGCTTGAAATATACCCCTATAATGTATGTACATTTAACTTTTAGACATGCTTGAAATATGCCCCTATAATGTATGTACATTTAACTTTTAGACATGCTTGTAATATACCCCTATAATGTATGTACATTTAACTTTTAGACATGCTTGAAATATACCCCTATAATGTATGTACATTTAACTTTTAGACATGCTTGTAATATACCCCTATAATGTATGTACATTTAACTTTTAGACATGCTTGTAATATACCCCTATAATGTATGTACATTTAACTTTTAGACATGCTTGTAATATACCCCTATAATGTATGTACATTTAACTTTTAGACATGCTTGTAATATACCCCTATAATGTATGTACATTTAACTTTTAGACATGCTTGAAATATACCCCTATAATGTATGTACATTTAACTTTTAGACATGCTTGAAATATACCCCTATAATGTATGTACATTTAACTTTTAGACATGCTTGAAATATACCCCTATAATGTATGTACATTTAACTTTTAGACATGCTTGAAATATACCCCTATAATGTATGTACATTTAACTTTTAGACATGCTTGTAATATACCCCTATAATATATGTACATTTAACTTTTAGACATGCTTGAAATATACCCCTATAATGTATGTACATTTAACTTTTAGACATGCTTGTAATATACCCCTATAATGTATGTACATTTAACTTTTATAGTTTCATTAGTTTCAGTGCCCATGGCATTATTGATGATGTAATTTTGAACCAAATAACTTGTATATTTTCACAACGCAGACAGTACGATTTGACATCAGGCGGTCTGCGTACATGTGCTTAAATACAAAATTTGGGCATGTATCTTACAAATTCAAACTATTTAACGTCGATTACAAAATGCCTTCATCATCTTAACTGAGACTAGGTCTACGGCTTATATTTCGTCGTAATGAAAAAAGGAAGAAATAAATCTCAAGCTTAAACACATTAAAAGTGCAAATTCTAAGTTTATTAAATTTAGCTCGTTATTGGAGACAAATGTGAGGCATATCCTTAATAGCTCGTTATTGGAGACAAATGTAAGGCATATCCTTAAAGCTTCATGGTCACACATTTTGTTTAAAATCGTTGTGAACTTTAGTTTCTTTCTTGAATGATTTAGAAAATACATGGCTTGGTCTTTAATATGGGGGAAGATGCAGAACTGCGAGTAACCCATCGGTATTTGATTGGCCAACACACATCTGCCATTAGTCTGATACAAGTAGATGAGGTCTATGTGTGTCGAATTTGTTATTTTGCCGTGCCCAGTCACTGTAAGAGTCGTCACTGTCAGAGATGCAGCACCCCTCTGGCGTCAATGAAACTCAATAACACTTTAATCCGTGACGTTTGATCTTTGTAATTGGCTAATTAGTTAGGGCTAAGGACATTTCCATTGCACCGAATTCCAACAATCACACAAATAATCACACAAATCTAAGAATTCCTTAAAATCGAATGCTCTCAAATGCGCATACTCCAAATGTATTACAATAGCATTAACCCAAAGCAACAATATGTAAAAACAGCTGATGTTATCATCGGGTTTGGGAAAGCTGACATCATTAACAGTAATCACACAGAAAAAAATGTAATACGTAATGAATAGAAGCTGTGGAAAGGATCTTAGTTTACTGGTTTAGATATTTCCGCTTTTTTATTTCTCTCTTTTACTAAAATCAGTATATTCTTCATCACATTGGATAGAAAGCCTCAAATGAATATTGGCACTTGCTGTCCCTGTCATATCAAGAGTAATTTTAATGGAGGGGGGGAAGGGGTAGGGGCAATGAATTTAATTAAAATGTAATGTCTCGCTTGTTTATATATTACATGATATCTTCTTCCTCCATCACTTATACCGTCATCAAGAGAACAAAATGGCCCAGAACAACAACAACATACAACATCGTCATTGTGCAATCATGGGTTAAGTCCATTAACCACCATCTTTATGTTCTGTGCGTTTCCTTCTCAGCATGTTTACATAAAATGACGTAAGCAGACATGCACGAGCTTTATGTAGGTGTGTGTGTGTGTGTGTGTGTGCACGCGCGCGCGTCTGTGATTGGATTTTTAACGTAGCTTAAATAAAATGTGTTTCATATAGCAACGATGTATGCAGTGTGACAGTTTGTCGTGATGTCTAGTACTAGGGCATCAGGCTGCAGACACGTAGCACGACGTCCCATTCAGTCACAGTATCCTGACACCAGGCCAATCAGTCCTAACACTAACCTCTTATTGCTGATTGTCTAGCGAGGTAGCTCTTAATACCATTTTTATATTTGCTATGACTCGACCGGGGTTCGAACCCATGACGTTCCGCAGCAGAGTCTGACGCTTTAACCACCCAGCCAACGGTACCAAAGTATGAAATTACACACGGCACATGGATTGGCGAGTGAATGACTGGACAGACCAGTGCTGCTTGCTTGGTTGATGTGTTTATGCAATTGGATTAGTCTATATCAAGAAAAATATTTCCATTTTAACGGCTAACGTAGGTACGCGAGAAAGTTTGCCTGTAGCGACTCGTAGGTCGATGGTTCTTCTCGGGGTTTTCCAGGTTTCTGCCTCCACCAGTTAAACTGGCCGCCATGTATAGCCTATCTTGTGGTGAAAAATGGCGTTAAACCCAAGAACAACAACAACAATCTCCATTTTAGCTACAATCTTGTGTATTACGCAACTGTATAGTTACCTTACAACTTGATTCCCACACAAGCATTATCGCTACCGTTGAGACCTGTATGTACAGTTTATTACATTGTCACAAGCATTATCGCTACCGTTGAGACCTGTATGTACAGTTTATTACATTGCCACAAGCATTATCGCTACCGCTGAGGCCTGTATGTACAGTTTATTACATTGTCACATGCATTATCGCTACCGTTGAGGCCTGTATGTACAGTTTATTACATTGTCACAAGCATTATCGCTACCGTTGATTCCTGTATGTACAGTTTATTACATTGTCACAAGCATTATCGCTATCGTTGAGACCTGTACAGTTTCTTACATTGTCACACAAGCATTATCGCTACGGTTGAGACCTGTACAGTTGATTACATTGCCACAAAAGCATTATCGCTACCATTGGGACCTGTATAGTTTATTACATTGTCATGTACTAATAGTTTCCATGTTACCCTACAATTGTGATGAACTATATACCATAAGGCTACTGACATAAATGCTACATTTTTTAATTGTATTGCAGTGCGTTTCAGAATGCCTTTTATATTTTGTAATCCGTTTTTGTCTTTAGAGATCAGACCTCTGAGGACAGTCTTGTCACAATGCCGATGTGCAAGCTCAACACCAACCATACCACCATGTGACTTTAAACCACAACCATACAAGGTATATTGTGCATCGCAATAATTGTTTTTTTTTATTACAGAGTTATTTATATGATAGTTTTTTTAATATGATATATTGTTGTTTTATGAAATATACTGTTACTTATTATGATATATTATTACTATATACATGATTTTCTTCTTCTTTCAATATTAACCTTCCAGGAGCGGCTTGAGTAGTCTTGTTCTTTTGTGTGTGCTTTCATCAACTTTAGTCAAGCCTTCGACTGTATGTAACCGGGAGGTCTGATATTATTAGGCAGTAATGTTCATGAGTCGATTTGTAGGACTGGGTACCATTTTAAAGAATTTATTAGATTCTGTGTTACTTTTATGTGAGCAGTCTCATTTAGGATTAAAATGATAACACTCGAATGTGGAATTTATTGCAAGATGAAATGGTATGAAATAAATCTAAAACATTACAAAGCGCATTCTTAGAATACAATAGAAATATACAATACAGAATATAACAATACATGTACATAATATAAGCGACGCAAATATAATACACACCACCCACACACACTGGCATTTATAATTTTATCACACAAAAATACAAATGATACCTTACCAGACTCGGAGGGTATACATTTTCCAAATTATGTTCAATCCCTGGACAAATACTCTTCATCATAACAACTCGTTCCAGAGTAGGAATGCTAGGAGCTTTGGTTAGTTTGGCGGGGAATTGATTTTAATACTCATAAAGCAGTCTCACAGACTGGCGGTTCGTGTCTCCCTCTAGTATGGTCGGCTTCGAACTGACCTGACCATTATGCAGATATCTCTGGGGAACAGAACAGTACTTTCATGTGAGGCGTGAGAGGGAGTAGAAAAGATTACTCGAGGGTTCATTTAAACTACAGCCATATTGCCGAGACCTACTGGTATGAACGTTTATGCTTTTAAGTGGCTGGCTAATATGGGGATTGATAATAGATGGTGATCTACTATCAGATGCAGTTCGTGTAGGGGATTCACGGAATTGAACATTATCCTTTCAAGCCCAACCGGGGTCTTTTTCGTGTCACATATCGGTCGGAGTCCAAGTCTGAACACGAAGATTCAGAGCTTGACTCCAAAGGGGTAGTCATTGGTACACTCTGTTTCTTTTTAACCTGTTTCGGGGGGGGGGGGGGGCTGGATGACAAGAAATGTACTCAAAAGACAAAATCATATTACTATGCAACGTGCGCGTGGATTTCGAACCCTCGATCCTCCTTACCTTGTATATCTACTAAATTGGGGATTGATATCACCTGATATACATCCTTTGACTACTTGTTGGCTCATTTATGGTTCCTAATTCACGTTTGGACTCGCGGAACTTTTTATCGTACTGGGCCTTGTTCTTAGCTTTGTTATTGCTCAACTATCTCTCCACGGTCGTGTAAACAAATTGAAGGCTGTCTATCTGTGTTTCTTCGTACGCGTGATGCTCTGCAACAGCCTCGCCACTATCAGGTGTAATGTCCAGGTAGGCGTCGAAAGAAAGCCGGGGGTGACACCCAAACATAAGATGACTTTACCCTGGAAATTACGTCCCCGATTGCTGTAAAGCCTTACGGGGACACTAATATCGAATGAAGTGTTCATAAAGGACTTTAGCGGTAGTCTGAGCCGTCTGATTGCGGCAATGAACGGCCTGAGCCTATCTGTTGAAGTGATCAGTACACACCAAGATATTCTCAAACCCTCCCTTAGATCGCTCAAGAGACAAAAAAAAGTCAATACAGACGATCTCCATTGGGTGGGTGGTGTGAATTGGGCTAGCATGGCCATTGCCCTAACTGGGGTCTTTCTGCGTATGCACCATTCGCAAGATTCCACCTTGCGGTTCACGTCTTTCTATAGACCCGGCCAATGACCAGAGTGTCTTCTTTCCTTGATGGCCCACATCGTTGTGGTAAACGTTCAAGGCTGGGGTCCGGTATGACTGAGATCACGAGCTGTCTGTCAACTACAAGGCAGTTTCATTCACGGAGAAACGGAGAAATTTCCGCATGCCCTCGGATGCCGTTATCTCGGTTACAAGTCCCCCGATTTATTCGGTAGTTGCATGTGGCCCCTATTTCTATATTGACATCGGTTGTTTTTTTGGGCCTGTCCTCTTTGTTAATTCCAGTCAGTTCTCTGAGGAGGAGCGACTGTCATGCAGCTGTTTAGCGTTGATTTGAGATTCTAATCACTCCTCTGTTGGATCCACAAATCGAAATCTCTCCACCTTGCAATCAATTCTGCTAATTAACTAATAACTGTAAAATTAAAAGATTAATTGCATAGCAATTCTAGCATCAACACATTTCCATGAAATTGAATAAAATAAATTGCATAACAACTCGAGCATCAACACATTTCCATGAAATTGAATAAACGATACATAAAATGGAACCAAGTCATGTCAAGCAACTTCGCATACAACAATAAAAAATAGAATATTACATGAAATTATAATTGCGTACTCTAATGCAGTTAACTTTCGAACTTGTGCATCCAGCATTAAACCCTGTATTCCTCACGAGATAGACACGTGGTCCCTTTCTTGTTTAATGAGGAATGCACTATTCTTTTTCTAGGCATCTCGGAACCAAACTTCCTTCTCTCTCTCTCTCTCTCTCTCTCTCTCTCTCTCTCTCTCTCTCTCTCTCTCTCTCTCTCTCTCTCTCTCTCTCATACACACACAAAGAAAATTTCGGACTAGACTAGAAGCAGAGTAAGAATGCCAGCAGAGGCATTACTCATCGCTCACTCTTTCTCATGACAAACACGCACACACTGGTACATGACAAGCCCTGGGTCGCATTTGCATGGGGACATTCTAGTTACTTGTAATAAAAGGTTGATAAAGCGATATAATCCAATGTCAGTTTTGCTATCCATAATTTTATTCGAATTAGTCAGTCTGACCCGGGCTTAGTGGTTAAAGCATCGGCCTAGGATGCGGAAGGTCGCGGGTTTGAACCCCGGCCGAGTCATACCAAAGACTTAAAAAATGGTACTAACAGATGCCACATTAGGCGTTCAGCATTATAAGGTGTTAGTGTTAGGACTGGTCGGCAGAGTGTCAGGATAGTGTGGCTGGGTGGGACATCATGTTACATGTCTGCAGCGTGATGCCCCATGGCTAGACATGACTATGAACTGCCACGCTGCAGACAAGTAGAGATATGACTGAATTGTTTTTACAGCTAAGTTAAATACACACACACACACACACACACACACACACACGCACACACATACACGAGTATGGTCCGTTAGGTTCTTTACCACGTCTGATCACTGAGTTCCCTATTAGCTTCGGGGAGCAGCATCAAAACAAAAGGAATAGGACGCATTTACCCAGTTCCTAATGTTGACCCATCATTTAGAAACATATGACCCATTAATCCAGATTTGTCAGGACTTGCTGTTATTGACATGCTTTCCAAAGTCTCACCCTAACTTATTGCTAAATAGCAACCTGTTCGTCATGGGGTCTCCAACATCGTGCATTTGTCGTTTCGAATCAAACGCGAGTTCTTTAGCTACACAGTCCCCAAATTTGCATGAGCCAGTCAGTGTTTTCAAGCAACAGATATGGAGTAGTTCGCCTTCTTCGATAATCTCAATAATTCTGTAAATTTAGGTGTTACATCTCTTTGAACACATGCACACAATAATTGCTCCTATTTATTTGGTCAGTTTGTTTTAGAAATATTTTAATTAGACATTGAAATATAAATCACGCGACACTGGTTTTGATACAGTGGAGTATTCTATAAAGCAGAAAAGGACAGTTAGCAGTATGTTTGCTTGTTTACATCGGAAACTTCTTTTTGTTTTGAAACGGCAATAATTTGACAGCGTTGGGGACCTCTTGGATACAGGTTAGTAATTTATAAATCAGTGAATGAAATTACCAATTTATTTGCATTTTTTAATATCCTTTATGCGTTTTGTTTTTAAAATTGGTACGACTTATGGTTTTAAACTGAGTATAAAAAAAGCGAAAACCAAAAAGTTTTCTAAAATGTAGCAATGTGGTAATGATCTTTTGATGCATCACATTAATATAATCCAAATATGTCCTTATCTGAATTCTTTATAATTCCAAGTTAATGCTCCAGTCCAGGAATACTATAGATGAGCAGTTTGTATTTCCAGTGAATAATAATTTGATATAAATAATTAAGCTCAAATTAAAATACTTTATGCAACAATATGTTTGATTCTTTTATATGCTGGAATGACAAATTTCTCGAGTAAACATGATTATAAACCCGTCTCCTTGACCTAGGTCGCAAATACCATTTTCTGAAAATATTCTGTCATTTAATGGAATTTTCCATCCAAGAACATTCCAAGTTGCCAACAAGACAAAGTGTATTACTAAAAGTATAATAAAGAACATGAGAAACCTTCAGGTAGTCCAGGTTTATCGTCTAATAGATGAAAATAAACATGTTTATATTAAAAATAATCCACAAACATAAGAAAACTATTACCAAAGTATTTTGTTGTTTAGGAAAAAAATGTCACTTGTCAGAACTTCAGTTTGAACAAGGGCAAGTATACATAACAAACGGTAAACTGGTGGATATGCAAATACTATCGGTAAAATTGACCCAGGATTTGACTCAGTAAACGCTTAACGATAGAAAGGTTAGTGGTTATCAAAAATACGAACCTATTAGATCCTGTATGACCTTCTTGAAACGACTGTCAAGGATATAGAT